>CM055118.1:380512652-381010225 GCA_029206835.1 Rana muscosa
CCCCTCTCTCTCTTCCCCCCTCTCTCTCTCTTCCCCCCCTCTCTCTCTCTTCCCCCCCTCTCTCTCTCTCTCTCTCCCTGTTTCCCCTCTCTCTCTCTCTCTCTCTCTCTCTCCCTGTTTCCCCTCTCTCTCTCTCCCTCCCTGTTTCCCCTCTCTCTCTCTCTCTCCCTGTTTCCCCCCTCTCTCTCTCTCCCTGTTTCCCCCCTCTCTCTCTCTCCCTGTTTCCCCCCTCTCTCTCTCTCCCTGTCCCCCCCCTCTCTCTCTCTCCCTGTCCCCCCCCTCTCTCTCTCCCTGTCCCCCCCCTCTCTCTCTCCCTGTCCCCCCCTCTCTCTCTCTCCCTGTCCCCCCCCCTCTCTCTCTCTCCCTGTCCCCCCCTCTCTCTCTCTCTCCCTGTCCCCCCCTCTCTCTCTCTCTCCCTGTCCCCCCCTCTCTCTCTCTCTCCCTGTCCCCCCCTCTCTCTCTCTCTCCCTGTCCCCCCTCTCTCTCTCTCCTCTTTCTCTCCCCCCTTCTCTCCCCCCCTTCTCTCTCTTCTCTCTCTCAATTTCCATCATTGCATCCTATTAGTGCCGCCTCAGTGTAAATGGGTGCCCATTAGTTATGCCTCATCAGTGTCCATCAGTGCAGCCTAAACATATATAATGATATACCAACCTTAAAGAATGTGAGCAGCCAACACAACAATCAGACTAATTGTAAAGGAATGTGTAAATATAAAGTGTAGCGCTGAGAATGTGTTTAGGTGGATAACCCAACCGAAACCTTGAAAAAACAGGTTAGTGAAACCGTGAGGTAAGTGAATGAATGTCTCCTTTTAGGGGAATATATTATATATGACACACTAAAGTGCATATGGAGATCTCTTGAAATATAATGTTGCAAGAAAATCATTGACAGTGAATGTCAAAAAAATATATCAAGTAAATATTAAGGCAAAGTGATCATTGACACCACAGTGTAAACAAATATAATTCACAACTAAAAAATCACTAATTGTGCATCAAAACTTTAAAATGCCAATATAAATAGAATGCAGTCCAAGTATCACTACAGTGAAAACCAAAAACTATAGGACAGTGATGGTAGAAGTCAGCAGTGACGTAAGAGGGACGACACACTGTTGTTACAGATGTCTAGCTGTCTTCCAATGGATGTAATACACAGCAAATATTAACACCCGGGAGTTCCTTCACCTTTAAGGGATGGAGGAAAAGAAATGGCTACTCTTACCCAAGATTGTGGATCCAACTCACCGTATGGCGGTGGATCAACCAGGCTTATATCCACAGACCATGGAATCAGGTATGGAGCGCAAATCTTTCAAACACCTCCTCTCTGGACAGGCAATGGATCCAAAAAGCCAACAAATCCAGCAAGTGAATATATTCCGGGTCAAAAGTGATCCTTCAACCCAAGCTGTAACTCCTCCGGGTGATATGGTGTTCAAAACATAAAAAGGAAAAAAGAGGGCCTCCACATAGCGTAATCCAAAATATTGGGGTCTTATTAATAAAAATATCTAAACAAATGAATACTAAACAAATGAATATTTGTTAAAAATGGTTCAATTGAACATTTAAAAAAAGCGCAGTATAGGGCAGCTTAGGCCAGCGTGTAGACCCTACGCGTTTCGTCCGCAAAGACTTCAAATGGGGTACCCTCTTCTTCAGCGGGCGGTCTGCTTTCAGATAAAAGTGGTCTCTGCAGCGGCGGAGGTGATTGGGTCCTCTCCCTGGCTTGGTATGGAGATGAGTGGGGGGAAGATGGCCCCCACCTGTCTCCATACCATCAGAGGGCGGAAGCGACGTCTAAACTTCACTTCCACCCATAGCTCTTAAAGGGACATTTTTATTTTTATTTTTTCAAATGACATTATATATATATATATAATTAGGGCTGGGCGATTTTCCCCCCAAAAAAATCTGTGATTTTTTTATAAAAAACTTGATTTACGATTCGATTCGATTATTTTTTTTTTATTATATTAATTAAAGTGCATCAACAAACAAAATTGCAAAGGCAAACCCTTTCTCTAACTGCAAAGTCAGTGTGCAACAAACACACAATATAATCCAGCGCTCATGGAACATACATTATTAACTATTGAAAACTCTTGAAACTCTGTGTGCGATTCCTTCTGTCCCAGCCTTGCTGCGATCCTGGCTCTGCATCCTTTTGGGTTGGAGGGCCCTCCACACGCTGGTCTGCCTGTTGTCCATCATTCAAGGTACTGTGCTCACACGGAGATCATGCCACAGGCTTTGTTTTGACTTTTTTAACCCTCCTTGCTCCACGGATGTCACTGCAAGTTTAACAAGTTTGTCACCACTGGCAACTGGAGAGTTAAGATTAATTTGCCCTCTGCACATTTGGGATTGGATCCCTCTCTTTATTGTGATAAATGGACTAAGCTTTTTTATCAATTCTTCAAGAGTTTTCAATAGTTAATAATGTATGTTCCATGAGCGCTGGATTATATTGTGTGCATGTTGTGTATTTTGTACTTCTGGCTACGGATTTTTTCTTGCTGCGCTGGATCCTGTTTTTTCCCCCTTTTGGATACTTTGTACTTCCCAAAATATTTGGGATTTTTTTCTTATTATTATCATCCATTATATTTTTTTCTTTATCCACCAATTTAGCGCTTGTGACCTTTTGTTGTTTTTTGCAGTGTGCAACAAAGATTGTTAAACATCCAAATTATTAATACTGTATTTGGATTTAGCTAATAAAACAACAAAAAATCCTGAGGTTACTCTTAGTTGAATTGAACTGTGCCCGTGTCTCACTGTGCCCGTGTCTCACTGTGCCCGTGCCTCACTGTGCCCGTGCCTCACTGTGCCCGTGTCTCACTGTGCCCGTGTCTCACTGTGCCCATGCTTCAATCACTGTGCCCGTACCTGATGCAGATTTTCATGGTATACGGATTTTACTGCTACACCGGTGGCCATTCCAGTATTCAAAAGCCGCGCCTCCTCCTCGTCTGTGATAGGCGGAACACTCAATTTCCCAGCATTCAGTGTTCCGCCTATCATGGTCATTCTCATAACACAGACGAGGATGAGAGGATGTCTGTGATCGGCTGAATACTGCCTGCTGTGAAATTGAGTGTTCCGCCTATCACAGACGACGAGGACTCGGGAGGCGCGGCTTTTGAACACTGCAATGGCCGCCGTCTGTCTGCATGACACGCTGATCAGGTAGGCAGAGGGCGGCTGCAGCGACTAGATGTAATTGGGGTAACGCTGCCCAGTGCCATTCCGGATACGCCCCCTGCAGTCCTGCTACGGAAACTTTGAAGGGAAAAATAAATAAATAAAAAAATTGTTTTTTTTTTTTTGTTTTTTTTTTCGAAAAAAAAAAAAAATCTAAAAAAATCGATTTTCTTCAAAACTGAATCGATTTGAGCTCAAAACTCGATTCAAGATTAAAATCGATTTTTTTCCCAGCCCTAATATATATATATATATATATATATATATATATATATATATATATAATATATACTTTTTTTTTAATTGCATTTTAGTGTAAATATGAGATCTTAGGTCTTTTTGACCCCAGATCTCATATTTAAGAGGTCCGACTCCTGTCATGCTTTTTTTCTATCCATAGGCAACGCTTTAAAAGCCTTTACTGGTTTCCAATTTTCAGAGGAGGTTTAGTGCTAACTGTACGAGTGAGTATCTGCACCTGGCCTAATTTCAAGTGTAAATATACGTGCACGTAGGAGAAGAAAGAAAAGCCCGGAGCAAAAAGTAAAATGACATAGGCGAAGGGCTGGCATGACTAAGGGAACAGGGGACTGAGAGAGAGAGCCAGCCATTGGTTAGTAAGAGGGGGGGGCAGGATTGGCTGAGCTGGAGTGGGGGGGGAGGGCCAAGGGGAATAACAGTTAAAAGGTGAGTCCCCTCCCCCCCCGGGCAACACAGCGGGGTGAAGTGTGAGAGATGGCACACGTGCAGGGGTTGCTGGCTCAGCTGCGGGCTGAGGCGGCGCAACATGGCCCAGGTTGGCTCCAAGAGACCTTGGGGCCGATGCTGGCGGAGCCGGCGTGTAATGCGGCCACAGGGGGAAGGACATCGGGGCGAGCTCGGCAAGCCAGGGCGCCGGAGCGCTTCTCTCCCGACCCCCCCCCCACGAGCTCAGCGTCGCACTGGGAGTCCCTATTCGAGGGCCCCTTCGGCCCCCCCGCTAAGCGAACAGCCAAGCAGGCGGGGGAGGCGCCGGAAGGAATCCCCAACCTGGACGGAGCTCGGCGGGCGGTCGTTCCGGGTGCTCCGGAGCGGCCACGAGGCCTGCGCTACGAGTGGAGTCGGACGCGGCGGGCCCCGCCCCCCGGGTGTCGGCTCAGGGGCGGGCGCCTCGGCGAGGGAGATCGGAGAGCGCGGTGGCCGGGCCTTCCACCGCGGCCGGCGACCGGTCACCGACGTCGGGGGTGCGGCATGGTGCGGTGGCAGAAGTTACAGCTGCAGGAGAGCGACGTCGTGGCGGCGGGAAAAAAGCGACGCGGAAGTCGGTGAACGGGTCTGGAGGGCGGAGCCGGATGGAGTCGGGACCCGCGGCAGCCAGGGATCCTTCACCTGGTGGGCCTTCTTCGGCAGAGGAAGAGGTGGATCGCTCGGAGGGAGAACTGGTGGACTCGGAGGGTGACGGCGTTCCACAGCAACGGTCGGCGGCGGTGGAGACGGGACGATCGGCTGGTGGGTCACTTCCTGGGCAGCCTGGTAAGTCAATTTCTCAATTATTCTCCATGGGGTTAGCTGAGGTGCGGCCTGCTAGGATGGGGTCGGCAGGGGGTAGTCAGGAGGTTCCCCTGGGGGAGGTTGCTGGGGACGGTTTAGTGCACGGAGCTGCGGAGATGGATATTGGTTTTAAGGGGTTTTTAGCGGGGATTAAGGAGCTTGTGGGTAAGTTTGAGAGGCAGAGCAGTGCCCCCGTTAGCCCGGCAGCGGCGTGGGTTCCGCCGCAAGATGGGGACGGGGGTCTGGGGGTGATGGCGATGGCGCCAGCGGTTTCGGTGGCGGCGGTGCAGACAACAGCAGCGGAGGACGCGCTGCAGGCGGCGGTTGAAAAGGGGGATGGGGCCAGACAAGACATTGTCAGGTTGGCGGATTCAGCTAGGTGCGAGATGTACGTTTGTTTTGCGGGGCCGTTGGGGGCACATTTGAAGTCGGAAGTTCGGGAGAAGATTTGGAAAGGTGAGTACATGGAGATTTTTCTCGCTGCTTCCACTGGGGAAGTTTAATTTGGATAGGGTCAAGCCGGACGATTCCAAGAAGGAGGATGAAGAAAAACGTAGGTTTCGCCTGATCCCGCGGACGTTCATGAATTGGCTGCAGGCATTCGCCATCTTTGCTAGCGTAATCGGGCAAAAGAAGCCTGAACAGTGTTCGGGTCTTTTTTGTTATCAAGATGCGGTTGGGGAGGCCTACAGGGTGTATGGGGGTTCAGCCTGGTTGAGATACGATGAGGAATTCAGACAAAAGATGTCGGTGCGTTCGGAGTTGAGGTGGGACCACAAGGACATTAGTTTGTGGATGCGTTTGATGAACGCGCCGAGGGCTCCGAATCAGTTTTTTCAGGGGGGGGGGGCGGTGGATCATCATCCCCAGGACAACCGGCCGGAAAGGCAAAAGGGGTCTGTTGGCAATACAATTCGGGATCTTGCAAGTTTGGAGGATCGTGCAGATTCAAGCATGAATGCTCCGGTTGTGGGGGTTCACATACCTTGTCCAGGTGTTTTAGGAAAGGGAGAGCTGGTGAGTCTTCAAACAAGAGGGATGACTCCGGTGATGGTGGCAAGGATGCGCCCGTTTCTCGGTAGGTATCCGGATAGGCAGGCAGCTCATTTATTAGAAAAGGGTTTTACAGAAGGGTTTGAAATTCCGTGCGTTTTGGGGGCGGTTCCACCAGTGGCTCGTAATCTGCGCTCAGCTTTGCAATACCCGGAGGTGGTTTCAGATAAACTGCGGAAGGAAGTTGCATTGGGCCGCATGAGTGGCCCTTTTTCGGTAGCTCCACTGGCGGATTTGGTGGTGTCTCCGCTGGGAGTGGTGCCAAAGAAGGAACCTAACAAATTCCGACTTATCCACCACCTGTCTTTTCCAAAAGGAGGGTCTGTGAACGATGCTATCGATCCTCAGGCTTGCACGGTGGGATATACGTCTTTTGATGCGGCGGTGTTTTGGGTTAGGCACTATGGGCAGGGGGCATTGATGGCAAAAGCGGATGTGGAGGCGGCGTTCCGCCTGCTGCCAGTGCACCCCGATAGTTTCCAATTTTTGGGTTGCTCGTGGAATGGAGAATTCTATGTGGATCGCTGCTTACCGATGGGATGCTCCGTATCCTGTGCGCTGTTTGAGAAGTTTAGTTCTTTTCTAGAATGGGTGATTAGGGATGTATCGGGGGTAAGTTCAATCATACACTACCTGGATGACTTCCTCTGCGTGGGCCCAGCCTCATCCAAGATCTGCGCGGTGCTGTTGGCAACGCTGGAACACATCGCGGAACGCTTTGGGGTGCCTTTGTCGCCCGACAAGACGGAAGGGCCGAGAACGGTCATTACGTTTTTAGGGATTACGTTGGATTCGGACGCAATGGAATGCCGTTTGCCGGTGGAGAAATTGGTGGCGTTGAAGTCGGAGACCAGAGTATATTGATTGGGGGGAGATGAAGCCATTAGCCAGCAGATACAGGGCAAGTTACCATTTTTACCAATCACATCCCGGTAATTTTGAAAAAAATTGGAAAAGGGGTGCCCCTGGGATTGTGTGGATTGGAGTAAATTATGGATTGCCACCAAGTATATATAGAAAAATATAAAGAATTTTATTTTACATAATACACATATATATCAAAAATGGTTTAAAATCAAAGAGAGGAACAGACATATACAGTCATTGAAGAACAATTGCATGAGGACACCTTACTACTTGAGACATATAAGTCATATAGCTAGTGGTGACACAACCGACATGTTTCGGATACTCGAGCTATATCTGTAATAGCCTCCATTATTTCCTTCTTCAAGGTTCATGCAATAGTTTGAAGACAATTTAGTCTCTATATAAGAGAAAAAAAAAGAAAAAAATAACATAGTATGTGATAGCTGTATAATACACAACAGTGTACTGGCATGATTACATTATTTTGAATTTCTCCCATATGTGGGCAGCTAGAAGATAGACATTGTTGCAAAGAGAAAATAAAAAATAAAATAAACAATGAGAGAGGAAAAGAAGAAAGGGGGAGGGGAGAGAAACAAAGGGAAAAAAAAAAAAAAAAAAGGAAGAATAAATATACATGAAAGTTCATTTAAGAATACATAAATGTATATATACATCGTATAATTGTATGTCTATACGATACAGTACATCTATATCAAATAGTGTTGCATATATACATTTCCAATGGTAATATAAACATCAGCCGTTTGGAGGAATTGTCCCGGTGATATAGAGCCCAAACGGATATGGTGCGGGTTTAATGGTCGCATAAAGACAATGCAGCGGCCAAACAGACACTGCAGACAAGATGACAGAGCCACGGGGAAATGTATAAGAGGACCAACACCAAAAACGCCCCTCAAAGCTCACAGGGAAGCCTCAAATTGCAGCGGACAGACTGCCACGGCCTCTCTGTAAAAACATACATACATGGATTATAGTTTCTAGATCGCAGACCAGCCCTGTAACCAGGCATCCCATAACTCTGATGAAGTGTTTAAAAAGAAGCTTAGTACCTGTCAATGTGGCGCAAAGACATCCACACTCTGGCTGTGCGGCAATTGGCCAAGTCAGGTGGGACTTTTTATAGAGCTGTCGCTGGTGTTGCAGCCAATCAGCTCAAATGGCGCCAAAGGTAAAGCTGCAAAAGGGAGGAATTCAACCAATGGGGTAGAGCGTGGGAGGCCACAACAGGGCTAGACTATGCGTCCGGGTAGAAACCCAATTAACTGCGTATTGTAAATGAAAAGAGAGGTTCTTATAGGACAGGCATCGCATACAGAGGCCGCCCTCGATCCCGGCGGTGTCCGGCGTCATCGCGCACCCACGCAGACGTGAAAGACGTCCACGACGCCGGCGCGGTGACGTCAGACGTCGACCCGACCGCCAGCACAACGAAAAGGGCGGAAGTGCTAAAGGAAATCACTCCGTTGCCCGCACCAGACCCAAAAAGGTCAGCGCAAAGGCAGCACAATTGTATGTGCTGCGCCAAACGGCGCCATCGGAGGAATGGGGAAAAATTGACTAATCCAACACCCCATGGGTAGTAAACCGTGTAACATGAATACCCTCCGTCCCATATGTATGTAATTCTTGGGACAGGGAGAGAAGTTTATTCATATGCACATAACCGTCCATTTGCTCAAGTATGAGCAGTCAGCCCCCGATTATCAAAACAACCGGGGGCTGTTTTTGTGCTGGGGAGCGTCAGTGGGCCCAATGGGTGGTCCCCAAATCCCCGGGCTCCAATATGTCAAAAAGTGCAGGGTACAATTGTCATTTGATTAATTTCTAAATAATAAACAGTAATCAACAATGTAATAACTAGGCACTAATCTCCAGTGGGCGAATCATCAGGTGAAGTTCCACCAAATAGATCCAATCTTGTTTAAAAAGGATTTTTTAGTTTTTACATAAATATCTAACCGGCATACATCAGAAACATTAGTACACATGTTATACAGCTGGCATAGTTCATACATATTTATTTATTTTAAGCTAATGGCTTCATCTCCCCCCAATCAATATATTCTATTTTTGGGTAGCAAATACCCCCTAGTCCCCATCCATATTTGAAGCTTTCCAGCGTTATCTACATAAACAATTTACTGAATTAATTTTTTGCTTGCTCCCTATTATATGAGCAATTATTTTGAAAACGCACTGCTGCAATTCTTTCTCTCTCTTTTATTTTTTTATTTTTATTTTTTTTATTGTTATTGTGTTGGTATATCCATTTGTGTAGAGCTCAGTGACACCATCATCATGGCTGAACTTTACAGTGAATCATGGGAGGTTTTCACTGAACAATTACAATTAAATTATGGTAAAAATGAATCTTTGGAATCTGAGCTAACCTTTCTTTTCTCCAACCTAACTAAATGGTTGGAGAGGAAATCTTCAATGCACTGGCATATAAAAACGTTTGATGAGTACATAAGAGATGATTTAAACCCACTTGGACTTCGAGTCCAGATCTTCCCAACTTTTGAGGATCTGGACCCGACGTTCAAACAAGCATGGGAAACGAATTTAAAATCATGCTCGGCTGGTATGATGAGGCTTCTTTCTGATGAATATCGGAGACGTCTCGTCTATATCAACACGAACATTGAAAAAATCTATTCTAGAATCAAACCCTTACAAGCCCATTCCTCATATAAAGATCTAAATGAGAAACTTAAAACCCATATTGAACTATTCAACAAATCGATCTTAGCAAAAAAAGAGTTTAAATACATGCGGGATAAACAAGCCTTCGAAGAAGGCAGAGCATATAGATGGGCTTTTTCAACTAGATCTAGAGTCCAATATAAGAACGACAATCATCGCTCTAGACAGTTGGATACGTCTGATACCTCTTCGGTTTCGTCCAACATGTCATATGCACCGATGAAAGGAAAACGCACAAAACCATCTAAAAGAAATCGTGACTTTGAAAATTCCTCCAATAGTAATATTACTAAAAAACGCCCCCCTAAACAGTATCCTCGTACTCTGCTCCCATCAGTTCCCAACACTTCCACATTGACGGCTTCGGATGTTACCGCCAGTGCACATGAATCACTTGAAAATATGGGCACTTTTGTCACGCCTAAGGTTCCCTTGATGTTCTCTAAGAACTCGGGAAACTCACTCACTCCTCACAACCCGATTACGACATAGCCTCGGCTTTTAATATTATAAATTTGTCATCACATGTCCTGAGTGTCGATGAGATCTCAGTCCTCTCAAAAGGATTAACTTTCTGCCCTAATAAACCTGTAGACAAATTTGAGACCATCAAAGATCTTCACTTATATGCCCGCAAATTGCTACTTAAAAGCATTTTTGAAAAGAGCGACCCGGATACACGGGAATTTCACACGTATAGTGAACGTCAAGCTCTGGGTAATCTCAAATCTTTACTTGAGGAAAATGAATCCAAAGACCTCATCGACACCCTGGACCTTGATTTACTTTTGGCTAATGCCAGCACAATTGACACCGAGATCCCCAGTACCCCAAAACAAACTTCCCTTAAAAAAACATCTACCTTATACCCAGTGCCTAGCTCAAATCCAGGTGTATCTAATTTTCTTAAAAATATCAGCCAAGAAATAAATAACCTAGTACCTATAACACCCAGACATACAAATCTTATTCCTACTGAAAAGATGGCCTTAAAAAATCTATCCAAAAATCATCAAATTACGATTAAATTATCGGATAAAGGAGGAAACATTGTCATCATGGACAACCCCCAATATCTTGAAATGTGTTTTAACATATTGAGAAATCATGAGTGGTATCGCCCAGTCAGTAGGGGTGTTGTAGATGCCTTTAATAAAAAATTCTACACTTTGGTAGATGAAGCTTTTCAAAACAATGTCATTTCTAAAAAAACTTGGGAATTTGTTCGCACCTCCTTTCCCCGCACACCAACATTCTACTCACTCCCCAAAATTCACAAGGATCCCCTAAATCCCCCAGGACGTCCTATTATATCTGGAAACGGAGCTATTATTGAAAATCTTTCACGACTCATTGATGAGCATCTAAAACCTTTTGTTCAGAGCATCCCCTCTTATGTTAAAGATACACCTCACTTATTACGCATTATCGAGGGAGTACAAATTCCTATAGATTCGATCCTGGTCAGTATCGACGTGGAGGCACTTTACAGCTCGATTCCTCACTCTTTAGGTATTGCTTGTATTAGACATATTCTATCACAAACCAGTCACCATGAACGTTTGTTCAATGAATTTATAATCCAGTCCTTGGATTTCATACTGAGACACAATGTCTTCACTTTTGATGGTCAATGTTTCCTCCAGGTACAGGGCGTAGCCATGGGCACCAGTTGTGCCCCTGGCTACGCCAACCTGTACCTGGGGGAATGGGAGCATGCAATCTTTTCCAGTGGGGATCTCTCAATGTACCTGTGCCATGTAGCTCTATGGCACAGGTACATTGACGACATCTTCATTGTATGGACGGGCTCCCAGCAATGTTTGGATGAGTGTCTCATCGCCCTAAACTTAAATACTTTTAATCTTAAGTTCACAATGACATCGGACCCAAATACCATAACCTTCCTTGATGTGGAGATCTTCAGGGACAAGCAAAACATGTTATCATGTAAGTTGTTCCGCAAACCAAGTGCAGGCAATACAATCCTACATTCTTCTAGTTTTCACCCTAAATCCCTAGTTGAATCTATTCCCTATGGACAATATTTAAGAATAAAAAGAAATTGCTCTAACGAGGTCGATTATAAAAGAGAAGCTAATAACTTAAGGCAAAGACTTCTAGCAAGGGGATACAGCCATAAGTGCCTCAAAAAAGGCCTTTAAACGCACTTCAAATCTAAATCGACACGAATTATTAATATCTAAATCTAAAAAAAGTGAAAGTGATCATCGTATTATTAACACTTATTCTGATGATCACGCTGAACTTCTTAAAATCTACCAAAAGCACTGGCATTTACTTACAGCAGATCCTGTGATAGGACCATTAGTACCCCCCAGGCCAAATATTGCCTATAGACGAGCAACGTCCCTGAAGGACATGCTAGTGCAGAGTGAATTTGAGAACACCAATAGGGGAGATCCATGTAAGGACCTGGGAACTTTCCAATGTGGTAATTGCACATACTGTAAATATATGAACACTAGAAAGAACATTCGGTTACCGAATGGCCAAAAATTTCGACCAAAACATTATGCAAACTGTCAAACTACGGACGTAGTATATCTCATTATTTGCAGTTGTAACTGCTTTTATGTAGGAAAAACTATACAAAAATTGTGGCAGAGAATTTACCGGCATCTAAAAGGGATGAAGGAACAAAATCCTGATCTCCCTCTTGGCAGACATGCTGCCCAAGTTCATGGAGATTGCGTACCAAACCTCGAGGTGTTAGTTTTGGACAGGGTCCACCGCAGCCCCCGCGGAGGTGACCTTAACAAGCACCTTCTTCAAAGGGAGCTGAGATGGATCTCGATCCTCAACGCCACCTCACCCCCTGGCTTGAACCAGGCAATTAACTTTAAACCCTTCCTACCAGGTTTTACATCTGCGAAGTTTGATAGGGATCTGCTAAACTGAGCTCAACAATTTGTTTATACCGTGTTTGTGTGTTGGTTTTTTTTTTTTTTTTTTTTTTCTTTTTTTGGAAAATAAATAAATATGTATGAACTATGCCAGCTGTATAACATGTGTACTAATGTTTCTGATGTATGCCGGTTAGATATTTATGTAAAAACTAAAAAATCCTTTTTAAACAAGATTGGATCTATTTGGTGGAACTTCACCTGATGATTCGCCCACTGGAGATTAGTGCCTAGTTATTACATTGTTGATTACTGTTTATTATTTAGAAATTAATCAAATGACAATTGTACCCTGCACTTTTTGACATATTGGAGCCCGGGGATTTGGGGACCACCCATTGGGCCCACTGACGCTCCCCAGCACAAAAACAGCCCCCGGTTGTTTTGATAATCGGGGGCTGACTGCTCATACTTGAGCAAATGGACGGTTATGTGCATATGAATAAACTTCTCTCCCTGTCCCTAGAATTACATACATATGGGACGGAGGGTATTCATGTTACACGGTTTACTACCCATGGGGTGTTGGATTAGTCAATTTTTCCCCATTCCTCCGATGGCGCCGTTTGGCGCAGCACATACAATTGTGCTGCCTTTGCGCTGACCTTTTTGGGTCTGGTGCGGGCAACGGAGTGATTTCCTTTAGCACTTCCGCCCTTTTCGTTGTGCTGGCGGTCGGGTCGACGTCTGACGTCACCGCGCCGGCGTCGTGGACGTCTTTCACGTCTGCGTGGGTGCGCGATGACGCCGGACGCCGCCGGGATCGAGGGCGGCCTCTGTATGCGATGCCTGTCCTATAAGAACCTCTCTTTTCATTTACAATACGCAGTTAATTGGGTTTCTACCCGGACGCATAGTCTAGCCCTGTTGTGGCCTCCCACGCTCTACCCCATTGGTTGAATTCCTCCCTTTTGCAGCTTTACCTTTGGCGCCATTTGAGCTGATTGGCTGCAACACCAGCGACAGCTCTATAAAAAGTCCCACCTGACTTGGCCAATTGCCGCACAGCCAGAGTGTGGATGTCTTTGCGCCACATTGACAGGTACTAAGCTTCTTTTTAAACACTTCATCAGAGTTATGGGATGCCTGGTTACAGGGCTGGTCTGCGATCTAGAAACTATAATCCTTTTGTGTATGTTTTTACAGAGAGGCCGTGGCAGTCTGTCCGCTGCAATTTGAGGCTTCCCTGTGAGCTTTGAGGGGCGTTTTTGGTGTTGGTCCTCTTATACATTTCCCCGTGGCTCTGTCATCTTGTCTGCAGTGTCTCTTTGGCCGCTGCATTGTCTTTATGCGACCATTAAACCCGCACCATATCCGTTTGGGCTCTATATCACCGGGACAATTCCTCCAAACGGCTGATGTTTATATTACCATTGGAAATGTATGTATGCAACACTATTTGATATAGATGTACTGTATCGTATAGACATACAATTATACGATGTTTATATACATTTATGTATTCTTAAATGAACTTTCATGTATATTTATTCTTCCTTTTTTTTTTTTTTTTTTTTTCCTTTGTTTCTCTCCCCTCCCCCTTTCTTCTTTTCCTCTCTCATTGTTTATTTTATTTTTTATTTTCTCTTTGCAACAATGTCTATCTTCTAGCTGCCCACATATGGGAGAAATTCAAAATAATGTAATCATGCCAGTACACTGTTGTGTATTATACAGCTATCACATACTATGTTATTTTTTTCTTTTTTTTTCTCTTATATAGAGACTAAATTGTCTTCAAACTATTGCATGAACCTTGAAGAAGGAAATAATGGAGGCTATTACAGATATAGCTCGAGTATCCGAAACATGTCGGTTGTGTCACCACTAGCTATATGACTTATATGTCTCAAGTAGTAAGGTGTCCTCATGCAATTGTTCTTCAATGACTGTATATGTCTGTTCCTCTCTTTGATTTTAAACCATTTTTGATATATATGTGTATTATGTAAAATAAAATTCTTTATATTTTTCTATATATACTTGGTGGCAATCCATAATTTACTCCAATCCACACAATCCCAGGGGCACCCCTTTTCCAATTTTTTTGAAGTCGGAGATCAGAGGTATGTTGGGTTTACGGAAAGTGCAGCTGAGGACGTTGCAGTCATTACTGGGAAAACTCAACTTCGCTTGTCGCATTCTGCCAATGGGCAGGGTATTTTGCCGACGGCTGTCGGCAAGTACAGCGGGGGTACAGTCACCACGGCATTTTGTGCGCTTGGTAAAGGCTCACAGGGAGGATCTACAGGTCTGGCATGCGTTCCTGGAATCTTTTAATGGCAGAGCGTTGTGGATGACAGGCCCTGTCAGTAATTTTGACATGGAACTTTTCACGGACGCGGCTGGCTCCACTGGTTTTGGAGCTTTTTTCCGAGGCAGATGGAGTGCTGGCCCATGGCCGGTGTGTTGGGTGGAAGCTGGCTTCACAAAAAACCTGGTGCTGCTGGAATTGTTTCCGGTGGTATTGGCGGTCGAACTGTGGGGCGAGGCGTTCAGGGATCTGAAGGTACGCTTCCACGGGGACAACTTGGGTGTGGTGCAGGTGATCAACAGAGTGTCGGCTTCATCACCTCCGGTAGTTAGGTTGCTTCGGCACTTGGTGCTGCGGTGCCTACAATTGAATGTTTTCATATATGCAGTTCATCTTCCCGGGGTAGAGAACGTTATTGCTGACGCTTTGTCTCGGTTCCAGTGGGACAGATTCCGAGAGTTGGCGCCGGAAGCGGAGCAACTGGGGGTGCCTTGTCCGGACTGGCTGTGGAAAATTGCGTTGGTGTAGTCTCCGGATGGATCAGAAGGTCGGTGAGTGAGACGACGTGGGTTGCGTATAACAAGGTATGGCAGGAATGGGAGGCTATGGGTCGGATGACGGATGTGGATACATTAGGACCTGAAGCGAAGTTGTTGTTGTTATACTTTCTATCCCGGCAGATGGAAGGGGGGGGTGTCCGTCTCGACGTTGGGAAAGAAGTTGGCTGGGTTGGCCTTTTTATTCAAGTGGCAGGGTGGCCCGGACCTTACTAAAGACTTCTGGGTGCGACAGGCACTTAGAGGTTATAGACGATCCAGGCCGGGTAGGGACACAAGGCGTCCAGTGTCTTTTGACCTTCTGCAGGGAATTTTGGCTCGGTTACCGGAGATCTGCGCCTCAGTATACGAGAGTTGCTTGTTTAGAGCTGCTTTTGCGTTAGCATTTTTCGGGGCATTTAGGATTATCGAACTGGTCAGCCCTTCTAGGAAGGTTCATGGGGGTATTTGGGGTTCGGAGGTGCGATGCCAAGGTGAGAGTGTGGCGGTATGGTTACGGAGGTCCAAAACAGACCAAAAAGGGAAGGGTAGGTCGGTGCAGGTCTTTTCGCTGCCGGGCTCCCCGCTTTGTCCAGTAAGGGCTGTGAAGGGGTTCATGGGGGTGCGACCGCCGGATGAGGGGTCGTTTTTGATACATGCTGATGGGTCCCCATTATCAAAATTTCAATTTGTGTCTGTGTTCAAGAAATGTTTGACGGTTCTCGGGTTAGACGATAGGGAGTTCGCGTCGCATTCTTTCAGGATAGGGGCGGCTACTGAGGCGGCTCGGTGGGGGTTGGACTCTGAGGCGGTAAAGCGCATTGGCAGGTGGGAGTCCAGCAGATTTCGCCTATACATTCGTCCCCAGCTAGTAATGGGGGTGTGAGGGTTGGGGGCGGGGGGAGGCGTTTGTCATTCATTTTGGGGGGATGGTCTGCTGGGCTTTCGTTGGGTCTGCTGTTGGTTACGGTGGTGTGCTTGTTTTTTCTTTCAGGTGCGGGGCCGGCCCTGGTCTGGATTTTGGGCCATTCCTATGTGTTCTGGGGGGCAAAGAGGGCAGATGTTAGGCCGGAGGGCCGGCAATTGGGGTTTCCTAGACAGGAGGCCTGTGTTCGCTGGTTGGGAGTGCCGGGAATGTTATGGAGTAGAATGGTCCCGGAGGTGCATCGTTTTGCACGTCTTGACCGGCCGCCTGACGTTATAGTCTTGCACGTAGGCGGCAATGACCTAGGAGCCAGATCTATGTTGGACGTGACAAAGGATATCAAGTTTGATATAGTGCGTCTGCGCATGGCATTCCCGGACATGGTAATTGTTTGGTCCGACATGGTGGCTAGGACATCATGGAGGATGGCTAGGTCATTGGAAGGCATCAACAGGGCCCGGAGAAAGGTCAACAGGGATGTGGCTAGGTTTGTAGTGAGGAATGGGGGGCTGGTAATACGGCACATGGAGCTGGAGGTGGACACATGGCGCTACCTTCGGGGCGATGGGGTTCACCTGAATGACGTGGGGATAGACCTGTGGGCGTTGGGGATTCAAGATGGCATCCAAAGGGCTCTTAGGGTGTGGAGGAGCACACAATTGTAAAGGTTTTTCCAATTGGGTGCTGTGGCGGGTGTCTGGTCTTTGCAGGGGAAGGAGGATACCTCGGGAAGAAGAGTTCAGGACCCGTCGTTGGTATGGGTCCTGATTGGGGGGTTTACAGTTAACGGAGGTTAGCTGTAAGCATGGGTAAAGAGGGCACTGCGGTCATGGTTGTCTCTGAGCCAGCATGTCGGCTTGAGGCCTATTAACAGATTCAAGAGGTACCGCAGTGCAAGAGTTACACAGATGGTAATCGAGGTTCCTGCAAAGATCGTCACTGGGATTTTTGACTGATGGGTTTTTTCATAACAGATGTTTTTAGGTTATTGTTAATGAAAATATTATTTTAATAAATAAGGCTGCTACGGCCTATGTTTTCCCCAACGCCAGTGTGGGCTCGTTTACTTAAGTAAGGAGGGTTAATGTGGGATTGTGTAAGGTTAAAATGTTAAGCAAAGGTACCTCTGTTATACGATAGTCAAGCACGCTGACACTTGTTCAGCTAAATGAAACTTCTCTTTTAATGCTTGGACATATAGCCCTTTTATGGTAAAGCATGAGTCATTTGTTTGCAATGCAGTATCATAGCCGTAGCTTGTGCTGTCATTCATGGATTGGGTGATTCCTTATCTAAGGGTCTTCTAGCCAGTCTCATCCGGGTTTCTTTCAGTCATTTTGGTTGCCTCAGCATTCCTGTTTCCTTGATGGGAGGGGGTGTCTGGAGGGGCCATTTATGAGTAAGGAGATTTAGCATGCATATATGTACATAATATAAATAGTCATTTAATTAGAGTATTAATCAATCCATAACAGTCCCCCCTTGAAATGTCTATTTCCTATTCTGTCCCTAGTAGGTAGTCTAACTCAGTGTTTCTCAACTCCAGTCCTCAAGGCGCCCCAACAGGTCATGTTTTCAGGATTTCTCTCAGATGAAACAGCTGTGGGAATTACTAAAACGGTTAAAATGATCAAATAACCTGTGCAAAACAATGGAGAGCCTGAAAACCTGACCTGTTGGGGCGCTTTGAGGACTGGAGTTGAGAAACACTCATCTGTCCTCATGTGCCTAGAAACTTTTTTCTTGCTGTACGTTAGACGGGTGATGGCTGGCCCATCACCCCCCCCCCCCCCTGCCACAGTCTTTGCACATGTGTAAGTCAGATGCTATCCCTATGGCTGAATGATCTTATAAGTTGTAGATATGGGGAGGGACTGAAATGGGGCATAGGGCTTCTCATAGTGCTCATCTTCTGCGTCCTGGTGTATCATCACTGGGGCCGCATGGTCAACTATTTTGCCTAGGAATTTCTTTACACACGGGATAACACAACATACTATAATAGCTAGAAAGATCAGAATAACTAGTATTACAGTACCTATCTGAGCCAAGGTCTTCTGCCAACCACTCAACCATCCAAACCACTGGTCCCATGGCTGATCTATCCCCGAATTCTTCTTCAGCTCTATTGATAGGCTTTCCAACTTTTTTATGGCCAGGGTGACCTTACCATTTGGACCGGTGTTGTCAGGGATGTATGTACCTGTACCTTCTATCATTTTACAAACCCCCCCCCCCTCCGCTAAAATCTTGTCCACTTGTTCAGCTCCCACCAATCCAACCAGAAAAAGGATATGTAGCATCATGGTGTAGGCTGGGACTTGTCTTCAGGGGTTGGAACCTTCTTGCAGTGAGAAGCGTGGATCCAGGAGTTTATTCCTGCGACCTTAACAGAGGTGGCAGTAGTTATCAGAACCTGGAATGGTCCGTCGGATCTTGGTTCCAGTGAGTGGTTTCTTATAAACTTTTTTATTAGTACCCAGTGTCCGGGCAGCAGCTTGTGGGTTCCTGTGTCGGAGTCTGGGTCTGGAATGGAAGAAAACACTTTGTGCATGGATATGGGTTAATTCACGAGACAATGCGGTCACATAATTAGTCATAACATCAGACTGTAGTTGTAACTGGTGTGGGAAATAGCACCCAAGCTGACTCGAACAAAATTTTATATGGAGATAGAGCAGGGCTTGACAAATTTGCTTGGAATCTAGGAGCCAGCTAAAAAAGTTAGGAGCCAGGAACACGCCCCGTCCCGCCGAGCTTGCGTGCAGAAGCGAACGCATACGCGAGTAGCGCCCACATATGAAATCTGTGTTCAAACCACACATGTGAGGTATCGCCGCGATTGGTAGAGCGAGAGCAATAATTCTAGCCCTAGACCTCCTTTGTAACTCAAAACATGCAACCTGTAGAATTTTTTAAACGTCGCCTATGGAGATTTTAAAGGGTTTTAAAAGTTTGTCGCCATTCCACGAGCCGACACAATTTTGAAGCGTGACATGTTGGGTATCAATTTACTTGGCGTAACATTATCTTTCACAATATAAAAAAAATTGGGCTAACTTTACTGTTGTCTTATTTTTTTATTAAAAACAATTGTATTTTTTCCCAAAAAAGTGCGCTTGTAAGACCGCTGCGCAAATACGGTGTGACAGAAAGTATTGCAACGACTGCCATTTTATTCTCTAGGGTGTTAGAATAAAAAATATATATAATGTCTGGGAGTTCTAATTAGAGGGAAGGAGATGGCAGTGAAAACAGACAGGGGAAGCTCCATTAGCATTGCTGGTTGTCTTGTCATACCAACGGCCACCACTAGATGGTGCCAGATCACAGAAGGAAGCCTAGGCCTGCAGAAGGCCGCAAAGCCGCGGCCTCAATCACCGGCCGGCGCGGCCCGATGTGATCACGGGGGGGAGGGGGGCGCACGGAGACACCAGCTGTGCCGCCCCAGGCGCCAGGTTGCTAATTCTAGTCACAATGGCGACCTGGCGCTCGGGGTTTGTTCGAACCCTGAGATAAAGAGTGTTCCCCCCTTGGGGTGTATCTGACACTGAACAGGGCAATAGGTAAACTCTCTGGCCAGCTCATGTCTGTTTCCTCTGACATTTTTAGCATTCTAGATTTAATGGTACCGTTTAATCTTTCTACCTTACCACAGCTCTGGGGGTGATAGGGCGTGTGGAATGCTAAAGTGACTGGATTCTAGCCCCTTTGCCACCAATAAAAGTGAGTCTAGGGCAATCATACGATTTTCGGGTCGAGATACCATCAACCCCCTTTTGATGGAGTCTTTTAGGCCTGTGACAAACGCTGCTGAGAGCATTTGTGCATGTGCTTTCATGTGCACATTAAAACCTAGGTCAGTGAATGTCTGCACTAACCTGGCATGGTATTTCTCAACAGTTTCTGACTTATCCTGTGTTATTTCTTGTAAAGTTGTGGCCTGGTCTGCCATCTTGTCCTTAGCCCAATTGTGTAATTGGTTGCAGAATTCTAGGCCTGATTCATAGTCGGTGTCGTTAAATGTTCTACCCACATTTACATTTTTCTCCATGATGGGCCAGTAGGCGTCACCTGCTTTCGTGCGGCAGAGTTTGTACAGGTCCCTCCAAGCTGCAGCATATGTACGCTGTATTTGTATTATGCTGCGATAAAAGGGCATTGGCTTTTTTTTCCGGGTCAGGCAGGTTATTCACCAATGACATTACTTGGGGCGAGGTAAAGGTAACGTACATTATTGGGGCATCTTGCGCTGCTTTAATGCCCCTCATCACTTCGGGGACTGGCGGGTGTTGAGTTTGGGGTCGGCCACTCCAGGGGTCTTGAGGGTCGGGCTCATCTGGGTATCCTGACCACTGGGTATCATGTGTGTTTTGGTAATAGTGGGCACTGGGAGCTTGGTTACTGCTATGGTGAGTATTCTGAGTAATGTGTCGAGCCAGGTCTTGGGCTAAGGGTATGGGCTGCGGCCCAGGCCCTGGCACATAGGGGAATAGTTGTTGGGGTATCAGGACAGGCGGGGAAGGTGTATGGAGGGAGCCTGGCTGGTTGGGGATGTTCGCAGCAGGTGGTGTGCTAATGAACGGGTTCTGTGTTGTGGGCAAGACACGAATTGCGCTGTCTGGGAGCTTGGCAATGGGAGGCGGGGCAGTGGCTTGGTTTCTGCCAGCTGCAGATCCCCCTGTCACAGACCCGTTCAAACTTGGCATTAAAGTTACGGGGTGTTTGTGCTAAAATACGAACCGTTAGCATTCAACACAGGGTACAGGGGTGTTGGTTTGTTTTTAGGCTCAGCCCTCTTCCCCTCGTATGGGGATGGGTCAGGTAGGGCATCAGGGACACTTTTTCCTTTATGGTACACATATACAACATTACCCCCCTGCTGGGTTTCCTGTTCCACCCAGTTCTCCGTTTGGATTGCTCTTGCCACATTGAACCAAGCCTCTGCAGTTTTTAGTAGACCATAGTCCGATAACACCCCCCGTTTTTCCTTCAGTATTTTCCACCATTCCTCTGGCTGCAATCTACCCACTGGAGGAATAGTGATGCTACAGATCTTCGCAAATTTTTCTGCTTTCTTGGCATAATTTCCTCCCTCTCTCTCTGTAACTAAATCACATACGAGTTTTCCTGTCTCTGGCTTAAGCAATTTCTGCCCCATTATTTTCTGTCTTGATAACTGGAATATTTATGTGTCTGCTCAGGATTTTAGACGGGTCACGAGGTTGCCTTTTGGATTCTGAAAGGGTCTGGCAATTCCTCTATTCGTCACCTGGTACCGGTTCAGACTCTTAATCTTAAGTAAAGAGGACAAAACAGGTAGTAAGACAAGGAGAGGATTTGTCTACAGTGCTCGACTGCCACCTGGGTTGCCCCTGGTGCGTCTTCCCAAAACGTAGACGAAGTCATGGGGTCTGCCCGTCCGAGACATCCACAGAATACGGGTCGGGTAGTGTGTGACCACTCACTTCCCTCAACAAGGAGAGGATTTGTCTACTGTGCTCGACTGCCACCAAGGTTTCCCCTGGTGCGTCTTCCCAAAACGTAGACTTAGTCACGGGGTCTGCCCGTCCGGTACGGCCACAGAATATGGGTTGGGTAGTGTGTGACCATTCACTTCCCTCAACAAGACATTTAACAGACAGATAAGAAGTACAGCAGGTAATATTCAACAATGAGATCCTCAACCTTTCACTTTCCTCCTTCAACTACTTTGACCAATCCCCAATCAATCCATAAACACAATTATAACATGACGTTTGCACGAATTGTAATAGATGTGTAAGTTTGAATTATAATGACCACACAATATTTTCCTTCCATGCTATCTGCGTCCCTGACGCCCCCTTCTGGGTGACGTGCTACACCGCACTATCACCTTTCCAAAGGAGTTTGTCCATGTCAGCTGGGCCGCTTTCAACATCACACATCATCATGTATCACAGACCCATACAACACAAATACAACACAATGTTTTTACAGGCTGCAGATAATCGGAATACAGGTTCATGTAATGGACCCCGGGCAAGTATTACCTGTCTTTGGTGACCTTTGGCAGCCGACACGGACACAAAGACGGACCCACACGGGGAACAGGATATACTAAGCAAGATATAAAAGTGATATCTTACCGTATTTTCAGAGGTGATCAGTCTCTGTCCCGCCCGTGATGGTTCCTCTTGGTGGCCTCTTGGTCGGCTCTCCTCCGGTTCACAACCCGAGGCCCCGCGTTTGGGCTGCCAGATTGTTTTGGAATCAGACAAGTGTCTGTACGAGTGAGTATCTGCACCTGGCCTAATTTCAAATGTAAATATACGTGCACGTAGAAGAAGAAAACACGCTGACACTTGTTCAGCTAAATGAAACTTCTCTTTTAATGCTTGGACATATAGCCCTTTTTATAGTAAAGCATGAGTCATTTGTTTGCAATGCAGTATCATAGCCGTAGCTTGTGCTGTCATTCATGGATTGGGTGATTCCTTATCTAAGGGTCTTCTAGCCAGTCTCATCCGGGTTTCTTTCAGTCATTTTGGTTGCCTCAGCATTCCTTGATGGGAGGGGGTGTTTGGAGGGGCCATTTTGAGTAAGAAGATTTAGCATGTATATGTGTACATAATAGAAATAGTGATTAAATTAGAGTATTAAACAATCCATAACACTCACACTGAGGAACACTGCACTGGACAAGACTTCTGTTTAGGCCTCCAACTGATCAGATCTTCCCATGCCAACCTGAATGTCCAAAGGTAATGGAGATCCCAGGCTTCCTCTCCTTCCTTCACTTCGCTTCAGCCTGGAGGCAGAGCCCCCCCCCTCCCAGCCACACAACAGCAACCTCAGCACTCCATCTTCCACCAGACTCCCCTGCTGGCCAGGC
This sequence comes from Rana muscosa, assembly GCA_029206835.1. NCBI lineage: Eukaryota > Metazoa > Chordata > Amphibia > Anura > Ranidae > Rana > Rana muscosa. The sequence continues at coordinate 380,535,570 of CM055118.1, forward strand.
TCCTCCATATTTAAGGGCTGACCCGGCCACCCTGCCAGGCCTTCTGCCTGGGCATTTGCCAGATTCCCTCAAGTATGAAGATCAGGACCTCCTGTCCTCCGCCCACTAACTTCCAGAAGCTTCTCCAAGCTTCTAGATTGTCACGTATCTGGTCGGAGTGTCCCACGGATATCTGTATCCCACGGATTGCAGGAAACAAATTTGCTAGATTCCCCCATCAACACACACAGTGTTGAAGGGGGAATCCCTCCTGTGGAGCCATTGTGTTCTCCTGGTGGGGGGAGGGGGAAGTTGCCCCCACCGGGAGAACACAGTGATTATTGCTAGTGGCAAAAACAGCTGCTAGCGATATTCAAGAGGCTGGTTGTACCAAAGTTGATCGATTTGATCAACTTGGGTACATTCAGCCTACCCATATGTGGTTCAAATCCTGCTTAACCAGCCAAGATTTAAACCATTTATGGCCGGCCTTAGTTACACTCTAGCTGCAATCCTCACACGGGATCGACCCAGTTTTTCTCAGCAGGGGATCTGTCTGTGGATCCCATGCTGAGCGGAGCGGGTGACTGACAGGTCACCTGTTGCCACCCAACTTTCTTCCGATCCGGCCAGATGGAGGGGAACGGTTGCCCATTTTTTTTTGCCAGATCGGATTGGATTGGAGGTAGGCGGGTGTAAAAGTGGTTTTATACCATTGGACGTTTTTTTTTCCCTGCAAGATAAAGTCATTATGTGCTAGTATGCATTGCATACTTGGTTGGGGGTTCTTTTGCATTAGATACTGCATCAAGGCGGCGTGACATGGAGATGATCAGCCTGTGGCACTGCTGGGGTATTGTGGAAGCCCAGATTGTTTTAATAGCGGCCTTCAGCTCATCTGCATTGTTGGGTCTGGTGTCTCTCATCTTCCTCTTGACAATACAACAGCAGATGACATGGCTCCCCAAATCATCGCTGACTGTGGAAACTTCACACTGGACCTCATGCAACTTGGATTCTGTGCCTCTCGACACTTCCTCCAGACTCTGGGACCTTGATTTCCAAATGAAATGCAAAATTTGCCACAGTGATGATTTGGGGAGCCGTGTCATTTGCTGGTGTTGGTCCACTGTGTTTTTATTAAGTCCAAAGTCAGCGCAGCCGTCTACCAGGCAATTCTAGAGCACTCCATGCTTCCCTCTGCTGACCAGCTTTATGGAGATACTGATTTAATTTTCCAGCAGGACTTGGCACCTGCCCACACTGCCAAAACTACCAATACCTGGTTTAATGATTATGGTATCACTGTGCTTGATTGGCCAGCAAACTCACCTGACCTAAACCCCTAGAGAATCTGTGGGTGTTGTCAAGAGGAAGATGAGAGACACCAGACCCAACAATGCAGACGAGCTGAAGGCTGCTATCAAAGCAACCTGGGCTTCCTTAACACCTCAGCAGTGCCACAGGCTGATCACCTTCATGCCACGCCGCATTGATGCCGTAATTCATGCAAAAGGAGCCCTGACCACGTATTGAGTGCATACTATACACACATGGACATACTTTTCACTAAGCCAACATTTCTATATTAAAAATCCTTTTTTTTATTGGTCTTATGTAATATTGTAATTTTCTGAGATACTGAATTTTGGGGTGTCACTAGCTGTAAGCCGTAATCATCAAAATGAAAAGAAAATGCTTGAAATATCTCACTCTGTGTGTAACGCATCTATATAAAATATGAGTTTCACTTTTTGATTTGAATTACTGAAATAAATTAACTTTTTGATGATTTTCAAATTTTTTGAGACAAACCTGTAAATTTATCTAGCTGTCTCTTAGGCAGAGAAACCAAAAACTATAATACAGTACACCCATCCTAGCACCCATCTTGGAGGGTGCTACAGATATTTGTTATAACGATGTGTAAAGGGGGAAAAAACTGCGCTAAACCGATATGAAAATGTGTAGCAGCTGACACTCAAACAAAGTCCAAAAGTGAAGTGAAAAAATATAGTGTAGCGCTAAGTGATCACATGAAAAGAAAGACGTGTGCACTGGAAACATGAGCTTATATAAACATCATACATGAATGTGAACATAAATGGTGATGAACCGTTAAATACAAACAATGTGATTAAATGAGTATTGATACCAGTAAAAGAGATACAAAATAAGTGAGTCCTTTAAATGAATGATATAAAACCACTCTGAAGTATGAGACGATGGTATAAGTCCACAGATAATGGACACCCAGGTCCTCAACGAATAGACAAGGAGAAAAGTCCACTTCAAGATGTAATGAACAACATGTAGTCAAGTAGGCTATTCAACTGTCTACGAACACTTCAAGTAAACTCTCAAAGAAAACGTTTTGGGTACTCTTACCAGATGCTGTGGACACACGTACCTTACGGCAGTGGGTCAAACAGGCTCTGTACCCTTATTTCCTTACGATCCGGGGCTGTGTAGGTGAAGAGGCCGAGTAGGACCAGATGCTGGATGTTTGGTCTCCAAATCATGCGTAGAAGCAGTAACGGCAAAACCGGCAAGAGAATCCATTCCAAAAGTAGGGATGATGATGAATGTTTCCACCAGAGATATCAACCAAGGAAAAAATACAAAAATAGCTCCATATGGTGCAGGTCAACCAAAAATGGTTTATTGGAATAAAAAATCATACATCAATAACGGATGTAGAAATAAGATAAAAGTGATTACATAAACATGTAAAAAGAGCAATGTGGAGGGAAAGGAAAGGCCAACGCGTTTCAACTCTATCGGTCATCAACTGGGGCATATGATATGCCCCAGTTGATAACTGATAGAGTCGAAACGCGTTGTGATTGCTATCTTTGCCTTCCACATTGCTCTTTTCACATGTTTTTGTAATCAATTTTATCTTATTTCTACATCCGTCATTGATGTATGATTTTTTATTTCAGTAAAACATTTTCGGTTGACCTACACCATATGGAGCTATGTTTGTATTTTTTCCTTGGTTGATATCTCTGGTGGAAACATTCATCATCATCCCTACTTTTGGAACGGATTCTCTTGCCGGTTTTGCCGTTACTGCTTCTACGCATGATTTGGAGACCCAAGATCCAGCATCCGGTCCTACTCGGCCCCTTCACCTACACAGCCCCGGATCGTAAGGAAATAAGGGTACAGAGCCTGTTTGACCCACTGCCGTAAGGTACGTGTGTCCACAGCATCTGGTAAGAGTACCCAAAACGTTTTCTTTGAGAGTTTACTTGAAGTGTTCGTAGACAGTTGAATAGCCTGCTTGACTACATGTTGTTCATTACATCTTGAAGTGGACTTTTCTCCTTGTCTATTCGTTGAGGACCTGGGTGTCCATTATCTGTGGACTTATACCATCGTCTCATACTTCAGAGTGGTTTTATATCATTCATTTAAAGGACTCACTTATTTTGTATCTCTTTTAATGGTATCAATACCCATTTCATCACATTGTTTGTATTTAAAGTGGTTGTAAACCCACTAATCGTTTTTTTTTTCAGCCAACCTGCAAGAGAAAGGCATAATGAGCTAGTATGACTAGCATACTAGCTCATTATGTACCACTTACCTTAGATCAGGGCCCCCGAAGCAGTCCGCGTCCCTCTCTCCAGACACAGCCATCACTGCGGCGATAGCCGGAATGTTACTTCCGGGTATCGCCGCACCAGCCAATCACAGCGCCGCTCCGGCGCTGTGATTGGCCGGAGCGGCGAAGACGTGACTCCGCTCAAGCGCGCGGGAGCCGTCACATTCGGCTACGCCCAGCGATTGCTGGGAAGTAGCCGATTTTGTGAATGGGATTAACCCCATGAATGCGCCGTTGTCTAAAAAGTGGATTTACAACCACTTTAACGGTTCATCACCATTTATGTTCCCATTCATGTATGATGTTTATAGAAGCTCATATTTCCAGTGCACACGTGTTTCTTTTCATGTGATCACTTAGCGCTACACTATATTTTTTCACTTCATTTGTTATAACGAGCACATAGACTTCCATGTTTACCGTTCAGCCTCTAAGTATGAACTATTGTTTGGGGTTTGTGTGGTCACAGTGGTCACTGTCTCAGCACATTTACAAACAGCTCAGAGACTTTAAAGTCTACAAGCTGTGCTTGAAAATGTGCTGAGACAGTGACCACCCGCAGATCGTTTCGTAGAAAAACACAATCGTTCCGTCTTTCTCGGTCTTCTAAAGTAGGGAGATGAGATTATCTCTTCACTACTGTGAGGTAAACACCTCCTCCCCCCTCTGTGCTTTGTTCTCTTCCGGGTCAAATGTCACTGATCAGTCTCAGCCTCCTCCTGTGTTGGAGGAAGTCACCCCTCCCAACTGCATTTCTCCTGGCGTCTTACTCTTCCTGGTTTCAGAGATGGCGTCTGCAGACCTGAGAGCTGAGCTGGAATGTTCCGTCTGTCTGAACATTTATACAGATCCTGTAATGCTGAGATGTGGACACGACTTTTGCCGGGTCTGTATCAAACGTGTGCTGGATACACAGCGTGGGGCTGGAGATTTCTTCTGTCCTGTGTGCCGAAAAAGGTTCAGGAGTCGTCCTGCACTGCAGAGGAACATAACACTACGTAACATAGTGGAGAATTTCCAGTCTGCACAGCCACATCAGGAGGTGTCCGGGGTCTTCTGTACTCACTGTGTGGACTCTCCAGTACCCGCTGTTAGATCCTGTCTGCTCTGTGAGGTTTCTCTGTGTGATAAACACCTGAGAGTCCACAAAAAGTCCCCGGAACACATCTTATGTGACCCCACCTTGTCCATGGACAGCAGGAAATGCTCCGTCCATAAGAAGATCCTGGAGTATTACTGCACTGAGGATGAGACCTGTATCTGTGTGTCCTGCCGTTTGGCCGGAGAACATCAAGGACACCAGGTGGAGTCACTGGTTGAGGCTTTCGAGATAAAGAAGGAGACATTGAGGAAAGTTCTGCAGAAACTTCTAAAAAAGAGAGAGGAGACGGAGGAAAGAGTCCAGAGTCTGCAGGAACACAGGAGGAAAGTGGAAGAAAAAGCAGCTGGTGACAACAAGAAAGTCACCGCCATGTTTAGAGATCTCAGGAAACGTCTGGATGAACTGGAGGAGAGATTCCAGGATGAGATTTCCAGGTGGGCACAGGGGGTCTCCATCTGCATGTCAGAAATGATCCGGGATCTAGAAACGAAGAAGGAGGAGCTGTCCAGGAAGATGCGTCACATTGAGGAGCTGTGTAACGTGACGGATCCACTGACTGTCTTACAGGAATCAGACACAGGTGACTTGTGTGATACTGAGGATGGAGATAATGAGGACAGAGAGAGACATGAGAAGCTCCTCCATGATGCAGGAGGTCTGGATATAGCTGGGATATCACGCGGAATACGCGCATTGTCTGATATAATCACACGGGTAAATGTAAACTTCTATATACAGGAAGCTGCAGACATATTACTGGATGTAAACACAGCTCAAAAAAATCTACGTATATCAGATGACAGGAAATTTGTATACTGGTCAGATGTAAACCAGAAGCGCCCCAAAACACCAGAGAGATTTTTTGGTCAGCCTCAGGTGTTGAGCAGTCGGAGTTTCTCCTCAGGGAAACATTACTGGGATGTGGATGTCGGGGGATCAGATCAATGGATAGTCGGAATGTGTTACCCCAGTATGGAGAGGAGAGCAGAGCCGTCACTTATTGGATGGAATAACAAGTCCTGGGGTTTGGTCAAAAAAGATAAACAGTATTTGCCGATACATGACGGTAAAGGGACCCGCTTACTTGTTAACGTCATTAATAACAGAGTCAGGATATATCTGGATTATGAGGCCGGGCGGATCTCCTTTTATGATCTGTGTGACCCGATCCGACACCTTCACACCTTCACCACCACCTTCACTGAGCCCCTCCATGCTGGATTATGGGTATGGGAAGATGGTATGATAAAGATCTGTGGGGGTAATCAGAAGATCTGAGATATCTGCCCAGAGACTGGTGATGTCACATAGAGGAGGCATCGATTGGTGGAATATTCAACTAATTAGATAAGACAGTGGGAGTGGGGTCTTGGGGGCTTCAATCAGTGTCCTGCATGTTCTTCTACTATAAATAAATATAAGTGAGATTTCCTTTACGGTCCCAGACATATTTTTACTTCCCTTTTTTACAGGACACACAATTTTAACAGATCTACAAATAGATAGAAAGAGGGGAAAATCAATGTAAGAATCTCAGTGGAAATATATATGAGGATCTTTAGAACGATTTACTAGTGAAAGAAAAAATGGGATTCATCACTAATATAATGGGTTCCCAGAAGAGGATGTTCGGGGTCACTCTGTGCGAAACAAGCTGCACAGTGGAGGTAAGTATGACATGTTTGTTATTTTTATTTTTTTAAATCGAACCTAAAGTATCACTTTAATTTCTCCCCGTGGACAAAATAACCATGTATATATATAATTAACTACCAGACAATAGTCTGCAGTTTACGAAGCCAACAGTTACTCCTCTGCAGATGGAGTTCAACTACGGAAAAATAATATGCTACTATAGCGCCAAAGAAAAGATGATAAAAAATTGGAAAAACAAAAATAAAGTTAAAGAAAAATCTAAAATGGGTTATTACATCGGGGGAGGTACAACCCAAATATCACGAGAAATCATTACAAGTAGGGATGAGCCGAACACCCCCCCGGTTCGGTTCGCACCAGAACCTGCGAACAGACCTACGTTTTTCGTGAACTTTAGAACCCTATTAAATACAATGGACTCGAACGTTGGAAATATAAAATGCTAATTATAAAGGCTAATATGAAAGTTATTGTCCTAAAAAGGGTTTGGGGACCCGGGTCCTGCCCCAGGGGACATGTATCAATGCAAAAAAAGTTTTAAAAACGGCCGTTTTTTTTGGGAGCAGTGATTTTAATAATGCATAAAGTGAAACAATAAAAAGTGAAATATTCCTTAAAATTTCGTACCTGGGGGGGGGGGGGGGGTGTATAGCATGCATGTAAAGCAGCGCTTGTTTCCCTTGCTTAGAACTGTCCCTGCACAAAATGTCATTTCTGAAGGAATGAGGCCCTTGTCCCCATCAACATGGGGACATCCTCCCCATGTTGAGAGCATGTGGCCTGGTACGGTTCAGGGGGGGGGGGGGCGCTCTCTCGTCCCCCCCTCTTTTCCTGCGGCCTGCCAGGTTGCGTGCTCGGATAAAGGGTCTGGTGTGGATTTTTGGGGGAACTCCACGCCATTTTTTTTTTACATTTGGGGTGGAGTTCCCCTTAATATCCTTTCCAGACCTGAAGGGCCTGGTATGGATATTTGGGGGGAACCGCACGCATTTTTTTTTTAAATTTGCGGCAGAGTTCCCCTTAATATCCATATCCATAATATCCATATCCACAAGTTGTTTCCCGTGCTTAGAACTGTCCCTGCACAAAGTGTCATTTCTGAAGGAAAAAAAGTCATTTAAAACTCACTTGCGGCTATAATGAATTGTCGGCTCCCGGCAATACATAGAAAAGTCATTGATAAAAAAAAAAAAAAAAGTGTGGGGGTTCCCCCAAATTCAATTACCAGGCCCTTCAGATCTGGTATGGATTTTAAGGCAAACTCCACCCCAAATTTAAAAAAAAAATGGCGTGGAGTACCCCCAAAAATCCAGACCAGACCCTTATCCGAGCACGCAACCTGGAAGGCCACAGGAAAAGAGAGGGGGATGAGAGAGCGCACCCCCCTCCTGAACCGTACCAGGCCACATGCCCTCAACATGGGGAGGATGTCCCCATGTTGATGGGGACAAGGGCAGGGGGCTTATTGGAATCTGGAAGACCCCTTTAACAAAGGGGACCCCCAGATCCCGCCCCCCCCATGTGAAATGGTAATAGGGTACATTGTACCCCTACCATTTCATGAAGAAAGTGTCAAAAATGTAAAAAATTACAATAGCCGGTTTTTGAAAATTCCTTTATTAATGTCTTCTCCTTTCTTCCATCTTCTTCCATCTTCTTCTTTTCTCCATTCGGGTTTCTTCCTCTTCATCTTCCTTCTTCCTTCGGTGTTCTCGTCCGCATCTTGCTCCAGCTTCTTGTTCCCCTTCTTCTTTCTTCGGCCGCTCCGTTTGAATTGGAGGTTCCCGCTGTGTGACGCTTCAGTTCTTCAGTTCTCCTCTGGGTCCGCTGGCACCCGGTGGCCCCGCCCCCCTCTGACGCACATGGATTTCACAGGGACTTTTCCCGTGGTGTCAGAGGGGGGCGGGGCCACCGGGTGGCAGCGGACCCAGAGGAGAACTGAAGAACTGAAGCGTCACACAGCGGGAACCTCCAATTCAAGCGGAGTGGCCGAAGAAAGAAGAAGTGGAACAAGAAGCCGGAGCAAGATGCGGACGAGAACACCAAAGCAAGAAGGAAGATTAAGATGAAGATGAAGATAAAGAACAAGATGGAGGAAGAAACCCGAATGGAGAAAAGAAGAAGATGGAAGAAAAGAGAAGACATTAATAAAGGAATTGTCAAAAACCGGCTATAGTCATTTTTTACACTTTCTTTGTGAAATGGTAGGGGTACAATGTACCCCATTACCAATTCACATGGGGGGGCCGGGATCTGGGGGTCCCCTTTGTTAAAGGGGTCTTCCAGATTCCGATAAGCCCCCCGCCCGCAGACCCCCACAACCACCGGGCAAGGGTTGTGGGGATGAGGCCCTTGTCCCCATCAACATGGGGACATCTTCCCCATGTTGAGGGCATGTGGTCTGGTACGGTTCAGGAGGGGGGGGCTCTCTCGTCCTCCCCTCTTTTCCTGTGGCCTGCCAGGTTGCGTGCTCGAATAAAGGGTCTGGTCTGGATTTTTGGGGGTACTCCACGCCATTTTTTTTAAATTTGGGGTGGAGTTCCCCTTAAAATCCATACCAGATCTGAAGGGCCTGGTATGGATATTTGGGGGAACCGCACGCATTTTTTTTTTAATTTGCAGCAGAGTTCCCCTTAATATCCATTCCAGACCTGAAGGGCCTGGTAATTGAATTTGGGGGAACCCCCACGCTTTATTTTTATTTTTATCAATGACTTTTCTATGTATTGCCGGGAGCAGACAATTCATTAATAGCCGTAAGTGAGTTTTTAATTACTTTTTTTCCTTCAGAAATGACACTTTGTGCAGGGACAGTTCTAAGCACGGGAAACAAGCGCTGCTTTACATGCATATTGCCGAACACCGGACCCGAACATACAGTGAGTTGTTCGGGTTCGGGTCCGGGACCCCAAAACCCAAAAGTTCGGTACGGACCCGAACTTTACAGTTCGGGTCCGCTCATCCCTATTTACAAGTAGGGCTGAGCCGAACACCCCCCGGTTCGGTTCGCACCAGAACCTGCGAACAGACCTAAAGTTTGCGTGAACTTTAGGACCCTAATAAATACAATGGACTTGAACGTTCGAAATCTAAAGTGCTAATTATAAAGGCTAATATGAAAGTTATCGTCCTAAAAAGGGTTTGGGGACCCGGGTCCTGCCCCAGGGGACATGTATCAATGCAAAAAAACGTTTTAAAAACGGCAGTTTTTTCGGGAGCAGTGATTTTAATAATGCATAAAGTGAAACAATAAAAAGTGAAATATTCCTTTAAATTTTGTACCTGGGGGGTGTGTATGATATGCATGTAAAGCAGCGCTTGTTTCTCTTCCTTAGAACTGTCCCTGCACAAAATGTCATTTCTGAAGGAAAAAAAGCCATTTAAAACCACTCGCGGCTATAATGAATTGTCGGCTCCCGGCAATACAGAGAAAAGTCATTGATATAAAAAATAAATAAATAAATGCGTGGGGGTCCCCCCAAATTCAATATCCAGGCCCTTCAGGTCTGGTATGGATATTAAGGGGAACCCTGCATCAAAAAAAAAATATGACGTGGGGTTCCCCTCAAATATCCATACTAGACCCTTCAGGTCTGGTATGGATTTTAAGGGGAACTCCACCCCAAATAAAAAAAAAAAGGCGTGGAGTTCCCCCAAAAGTCCATACCAGACCCTTTATCCGAGCACGCAACCTGGCAGGCCGCAGGAAAAGAGGGGGGATGAGAGAGCGCCCCCCCTCCTGAACCGTACCAGACCACATGCCCTCAACATGGGGCGGATGTCCCCATGTTGATGGAAACAAGGGCCTCATCCCCACAACCCTTGCCCGGTGGTTGTGGGGGTCTGCGGGCAGGAGGCTTATCGGAATCTGGAAGACCCCTTTAACAAAAGGGACCCCCGGATCCCGGCCCCCCCCCCTATGTGAATTGGTAAGGAGTACATTGTACCCCTACCATTTCACGAAGAAAGTGTAAATTTTTAAAAAAAAAAACACAGAGACACCTTGGAAAAGTCCTTTATTAAAAACAAAAAAAAATTTAAATAAAAAACACATTCCAGCGATGTAATGCAATGTCCCGCGGCGATCCGATGTCCAGCGCTGCAGTCTCCACTCAAAACATCATTTGCTGAGCGGACCTACACTGCGGAGGAAGTTCCCCATCAGGTCTGCTCAGCCAATGACGTAGGCGGGGTCTGAGGTACGAGGGGGCGGGGGCGCCCTCGTATCTCAGACCCCGCCTACGTCTTGGCTGAGCGGACCTGATGGGGAACTTCCTCTTCAGTGTAAAAAAAATGATTAGACCCGCCCCTTCTCACATTCCCCATCAGGTCCGCTCCTGATAGGGAACGTGAGAAGGGGCGGGTCTATTCATTTTTTTACACTGAAGAGGAAGTTCCCCATCAGGTCCGCTTAGCCAATGATGTAGGCGGGTCTGCGATACGAGGGCGCCCCCGCCCCCTCGTACCTCAGACCCTGCCTACGTCATTGGCTGAGTGGACTTGATGGGGAACTTCCTCTGCAGTGTAGGTCCGCTCAGCCAATGACGTTTCGAGTGGAGACTGCAGCGCTGGACATCGGATCGCCGCGGGACATTGCATTACATCGCTGGAATGTGTTTTTTATTTTTAATAAAGGATTTTCCAAGGTGTCTGTGTGTTTTTTTTACATTTTTCTTACACTTTCTTTGTGAAATGGTAGGGGTACAATGTACCCCTTATATATTCACATAGGGGGGGCAGGATCTGGGGGTCCCCTTTGTTAAAGGGGTCTTCCAGATTCCGATAAGCCCCCTGCCCGCAGACCCCCACAACCACCGGGCAAGAGTTGTGGGGATGAGGCCCTTGTTTCCATCAACATGGGGACATCCGCCCCATGTTGAGGGCATGTGGCTTGGTACAGTTCAGGAGGGGGGGCGCTCTCTCGTCCCCCCCTCTTTTCCTGTGGCCTGCCAGGTTGCGTGCTCGGATAAAGGGTCTGGTATGGATTTTTGGGGGAATTCCACGCCATTTTTTTTTTCAATTTGCGGCAGGGTTTCCCTTAAAATCCATACCAGACCTGAAGGGCCTGGTATGGATATTTGGGGGGAACCCCACGCATTTTTTTTTTAATTTGCTGCAGGGTTTCCCTTAACCACGTCTCTACTGTGCACGAAAACCCCCTTCCTGCCCAAGCCATTTTTCAGCTTTCAGCGCTGTCACACTTTGAATGACAATTGCGCGGTCGTGCGACGTGGCTCCCAAACGAAATTTGCGTCCTTTTTTTCCCACAAATAGAGCTTTCTTTTGGTGGTATTTGATCACCTCTGCGGTTTTTATTTTTTGCGCTATAAACAAAAGAAGAGCATCCAGTTTGGAAAAAAAACACTATTTTTTAATTTTTGCTATAATAAATACCCATTTTTTTTTTTAAATAAAATTTTCCTCAGTTTAGGCCGATACGTATTCTTCTACATATTTTTGGTAAAAAAAAAAATCGCAATAAGCGCGTATTGATTGGTTTGCGCAAAAGTTATAGCGTGTACAAAATAGGGGATAGATTTATAGCATTTTTATTTTTTTATTAGTAATGGCGGCGATCTGCGATTTTTTTATTGTGACTGCGATATTGCGGCGGACACATCGGACACTTTTGACACATTTTTGGGACCATTCACGTTTATACAGCGATCCCTGCTATAAAAATGCATTGATTACTGTATAAATGTGATTGGCAGGGAAGGGGTTAACCACTAGGGGGCGGGAAGGGGTTAAATATGTTCCCTCAATGTGTTCTTACTGTGGGGGGAGGGGACTAACTGGGGGAGGTGACCGATGGTTGTCCCTATGTACAAGGGACACACCATCGGTCCCCTCTCCCTCACAGGACGTGGATCTCTGTGTTTACACACAGAGAACCACTTTCCTGCTCGTTTACCGGGCAATCGCGGGTGCCCGGCGGCAATCGCGGCCGCCGGGCACGCGCACCGGGGCCTTGTGAACGCGGCGGGCGCGCGCCGCTGGCGGCAAGCGCGCGCCTCCTAGCTCGTTTTAAAGGGAGGACGTCATATGACGTCCTCCCAGAACGAGAGTATCCTCCGCCCGCCGTCAATTGACAGTGGGCGGGGGACAAGTGGTTAATATCCATACCAGACCTGAAGGGCCTGGTAATTGAATTTGGGGGGACCCCCACGCATTTTTTTTTTTTTATCAATGACTTTTCTATGTATTGCCGGGAGCCGACAATTCATTATAGCCGCGAGTAAGTTTTAAATTACTTTTTTTCCTTCAGAAATGACACTTCGTGCAGGGACTGTTCTAAGCAAGGGAAAAAAAGCGCGACCTTACAGGCATACTATACACACCCCCCAGGTACGAAATTTAAAGGAATATTTCACTTTTATTGTTTCACTTTAAGCATTATTAAAATGACTGCTCCCGAAAAAACGTCAGTTTTTAAAACTTTTATTGCATTGATACATGTCCCCTGGGGCAGGACCCGGGTCCCCAAACACTTTTTAGGACAATAACTTGCATATAAGCCTTTAAAATTAGCACTTTAGATTTCTCCTATAGACTTTTACAGGGTGTTCCGCAGCTTTTCAAATTAACCGCAAACACCCCAAATTGTTCGCTGTTCGGCGAACATGTGAACAGGCAATGTTCGAGTCGAACATGAGTTCAACTCGAACTCGAAGCTCATCCCTAATTACAAGGTATATTCAATTAATAAATGAATCAGGAAAAGACAAAATGTAACATAATTACGCTTCCAAAATGGCTGCTGGCTTACAATGGCCATTACCACAGTCCCCTAAAATGGCTGCCTTTCCAAAAAATGGTGTCTCATCAAGGTGGAGCTGCGTCTTGGCGTCCCTGAGGTGTTTAGATGATGAGGCATTATGATGAGCGTATGAAGTGTGAAGTGTGTTGTGGAGAGTGATGTATTGTGAAGCGTCTGAAGTGTGTGTCCTAATGGCTTCCTCTCCTGGTCCTATATACCGTTCTGGACAATAAGCTCATAAATATGTTAATAAGCCTAGCCCAGAAGGTGGAACTTCTTACAGTATCATTGGTTCACGTGGCTAAATATTAATTCCGTTATTTGTTTAGGCATTGCCTCTCTTAGCCACCAGGTGTCATTCTAGGACAATAAATATTTGTTCTAAATAATTTGTTGTAGGACTGTGCATTTTCTCATGATACAAGTGTGGCCATGTGATATTTCTAATATATATGTGTAATGTTAAGTGTGGCCATGTGATATTTCTAATATATATGTGTAATGTTTAGGTCTATCAGATGAGTATACATTTCTAATGCAGCAATATTTTAACCTGTTATGGACCTCTCCATGCAGATATACTGTGGCAAGGCAGCCCTCCTGCACGAAATCACATACCTGTACCTACTGGATCTAGGGCGTGCCCACGCGGCACCACGCCGACCCGCTCCTGCTGTGATTGGACACAGCGGGAGCCAATCAGCACGTCCGGCAGGCCCGATGTCTGCCCGGACCCGCCGATCGTTCTCAGGAGAGGGAGAACAGCAGCCTGCCTATGTAAACAAGGCAGACCGACGTTTTGTGAGAGGGGAAGACAGAGATCTTGTGTTTCCGCTAAGCAGGAACACGGATCTCTGTCTTCCTCCAGTCAAGGCACACCCACCCCCAAAGTTAGAAAGCACCCCCTTGTAGCACATTTAACCCTTTGATTGCCCCTGATGTTAATCCCTTCCCAGCTAGTGTCATTAGTACAGTGACAGTGCATTTTGTTTAACACTGACCACTGTATTAGTGTCACTGGTCCCCAATAAAGTGTCAAAAGTGTCACTTAGTGTCTGAGTTATCCGCCGCAATGTTGCAGTCCCGTTATAAGTTGCTGATCGCCGCCATTCCAGTATATATATCCCATAGTTTGTAGACGCTAAAACTTTTGCGCAAACCTATTAACCACTTAACGACCGCCCCATGTACATATACGTCGGCAGAATGGCACGGACAGGCACAATCACATACCTGTACGTGCCTGCCTTCGTACGGGTGGGGGGGCCTGGCGGTTGGTATCGCTTCAGGAGCGATCCGGGATGAGGGGGCGGCCATTGGTTTCTGGCCACCCCCTCGCGATCGCTCCCGGCGAATGAAATGCTTCCCCTGCCTCTGTAATATAAACACAGGCAGGAGGAAGTGATGTCATCTCTCCATGCGGCGCTCTATTTGTCCGGAGCGCCAAGGAAGAAAACATCAGGTTAGTGCACCAACAGCCCACTGACACCAGGACACATAGGTACACATTTCACCCCCCCAGTCACCCCCCAGATCACCCCCCAGACCCCAGTCACAGTGTCACTGATTGCAGTGATCATTTATTTACTGATAACTGCATTTACTGTCATCTGTGACAGTAAAAAGTTGCAGGGCAGTTATGTTCAGGCCCCTTTAGGTCCAGAGTACCCCCCTAATAAAGGTTTAACCCCTAGATCGCCCCCCCCCCAGGTAACCCTTTCACCCTCTATCGCCCGTGTCACTAAGCGATCGTTTTTTCTGATCGCTGTATTAGTGTCGCTGGTGCCACTAGGCAGCCAGTTATTTTTTTAGGTTCGCCGCCAGGTTTATAGCGTCAGGTACCCCCATATATTATCTAATAAAGGTTTTAATCCCCTGATTGCCCCTAGAGTTAACCCTTTCACCAGTGATCACCGTATAAGTGTCACTGGTGACACTGGTTAGCCAGTTAGTTATTTAGGTTCCCCGTCAGGTTTTTATATAGCGCCAGGTACCCCCATATATTACCTAATAAAGGTTTAACCCCTTGATCGCCCCCCAGGTAACCCTTTCACCCCCTATCACTAGTGTCACTAAGCGATCGTTTTTCTGATCGCTGTATTAGTGTCGCTGGTGCCGCTAGGTAGCCAGTTATTTTTTTAGGTTCGCCGCCAGGTTTATAGCGTCAGGTACCCCCATATATTATCTAATAAAGGTTTAACCCCCTGATTGCCCCTAGAGTTAACCCTTTCACCAGTGATCACTGTATAAGTGTCACTGGTGACACTGGTTAGCCAGTTAGTTATTTTGTTATTTAAGTTCCCCGTCAGATTTTTATATAGCGTCAGGTACCCCCATATATTACCTAATAAAGGTTTTAACCCCCTGATTGCCCCTAGTTAACCCTTTCACCAATGATCACCGTATAAGTGTTACGGGTGACGCTGGTTAGTTAGTTTGCTTTTTTATAGCACCCGCCGTATATAACCCAAAAAAGATTTAACCCCCTGATCGCCCGGCGGGTGATATCAATTAGGTTTTAGAGAGGGTCTGCGTCGCCCCAGGCAGCGTCATGGTTAGTGCCAGTAGCGCTAACACCCACGCGTGAAGCATACACCCCCCTTAGTGGTATAGTATCTGATCAGATCAATATCTGATCTGATCAGATCTATACTAGCGTCCCCAGCAGTTTAGGGTTCCCAAAAATGCAGTGTTAGCGGGATCAACCCAGATACCTGCTAGCACCTGCGTTTTGCCCCTCCGTCCAGCCCAGGCCACCCAAGTGCAGTATCGATCGATCACTGTCACTTACAAAACACAACACACATAACTGCAGCGTTCGCAGAGACAGGCCTGATCCCTGCGACTCCAGTGCTGTAGGAGGTGATTTCACCACCACAGTTAAAAAAAAAAAGCATATTAGTGAAGCATGGGGGCAGCAGGAGCGGAGGAGCGATTTTGCTTTTAATTCCGTGTACATACGTTCGAAATTCCGACAGAGGCTTGCCCGTGGAAAAGTCAGACCGTGTGTACGTGGCATAACTTTTGCGGGAGGATGCCCCCATGCTTCGGCATATATAAATGGTGCATGTATGCCCATCATTAAAAGTGGGTGGATGAAGGGAGGTATTCTAATGGTGGGCATACCCACCGATCAATCTCTTTTTTTCGTTCAGCCAACAGGCTGCATGAAAAAAAAGATTACAATACATGTTCAACAATAAAAATGATAAAAAAATAAATAAAAAATGAAAGGAACAGTTTAAAAATAAAATAAAAAAGCAAAATAAATAATACATGGACATATGTGGAATTACACCCCAAAATACATTCTGTTGCGTCTCCTGAGTACGGGGATACCACATGTGTGAGACTTTTTGGGAGCCTAGCCACGTACGGGACCCCAAAAACCAAGCACCGCCTTCAGGCTTTCTAAGGGTGTAAATTTTTGATTTCACTCCTCACTGCCTATCACAGTTTCGAAGGCCATGAAATGTCCAGATAGCACAAAACCCCCCAAATGACCCCATTTTGGAAAGTAGACACCCCAAGGCTATTTGCTGAGAGGTATGTTGAGTATTTTGCAGATCTCGCTTTTTGTCACAAAGTTTTGAAAATTTAAAAAAGAAGAAAAAAAAAATTCTTTCTTCATTTTCAAAAACAAATGAGAGCTGTTAAATACTCACCATGCCTCTCAGCAAAAAGCTTGGGGTGTCTACTTTCCAAAATGGGGTCATTTGGCGGGGTTTTGTGCTATTTTGGCATTTTATGGCCTTTGAAACTGTGATAGGTAGTGAGGAGTGAAATCAAAAATTTGCGCCCTTAGAAATCCTGAAGGCGGTGCTTGGTTTTCGGGGTCCTGTACGCGGCTAGGCTCCTAAAAAGTCCCACACATGTGGTATCCCCGTACTCAGGAGAAGCAGCAGAATGTATTTTGGGTTCAATTCCACATATAACCATGGCATGTGTGAGCAATATATCATTTAGTGACAACTTTTTGTAATATTTTTTTTTTTTTTGTCATTCAATCACTTGGGACAAAAAAAAATATTCAATGGGCTCAACATGCCTCTCAGCAATTTCCTTGGGGTGTCTACTTTCCAAAATGGGGTCATTTGGGGGGGGTTTTGTACTGCCCTGCCATTTTAGCACCTCAAGAAATGAGATAGGCAGTCATAAATTAAAAGCTGTGTAAATTCCAGAAAATGTACCCTAGTTTGTAGACGCTATAACTTTTGCGCAAACCAATAAATATACGCTTATTGAATTTTTTTTTTACTAAAGACATGTGGCTGAATACATTTTGGCCTAAATGTATGACTACAATTGAGTTTATTAGATTTTTCTTATAACAAAAATTAGAAAATATCATTTTTTTTTCAAAATTTTCAGTCTTTTTTCGTTTATATTGCAAAAAATAAAAATCGCAGAGGCAATCAAATACCATTAAAAGAAATCGCTATTTGTGGGAAGAAAAGGACGCAAATTTCGTTTGAGTACAACATTGCATGTCCGCACAATTTACAGTTAAAGCAGCGCAGTGCCAAATTGTAAAAACACCTCTGGTCTTTAAGCTGAGTAATGGTCCGGGGCTTAAGTGGTTAATATACGCTTATTGGGATTTTTTACCAAAAATATGTAGCAGAATAGATATTGGCCTAAACTGGTGAATAAATTTGATTTTTTATATATTTTTTTTTGTTGGAAATGTTTTATATCGTTAAGTAAAAAATATATATTTTTTGTTTATAGTGCAAAAAATTAAAACCGCAGAGGTGATCAAATACCACCAAAAGAAAGCTCTGTTTGTGAGCGAAAAAAGGACGTCAATTTTATTTGGGTACCACGTCGCTGTCGTATCATAAATACATAAACAAAAACTCCATAGTTCCCTTTTATCATATTATGGACCATGGAGGTTGTATATCAATATTTATGTTATTATTCTTAGTGGGATCTTCATTGTATAGTGTCCACATATTTTAAATGGTGTATGAGATGTATACACACGCTATATTACCAAAAGTATTGGGACGCCTGCCTTTACACGCTCATAAACTTTAATGACATCCCAGTCTTAGTCCGTAGGGTTCAATATTGAGTTGGCCCCGCCCTTTGCAGCTATAACAGCTTCACCTCTTCTGGGAAGGCCGTCCACAAGGTTTAGGAGGGTGTCTATGGGAATGTTTGACCATTCTTCCAGAAGCGCATTTGGGAGGTCAGGCACTGATGTTGGATGAGAAGGCCTGGCTCGCAGTCTCCGCTCTAATTTTATCCCAAAGGTGTTCCCGGCCAATCGGGAAGCAGGTATGAAACCTGTTAACCGATTGGCCAAAACGTCAGGCGATCCTATTGGATGCCTAGCGCCGGGAGGAGGAGAGACCGCGGAAGCTGCTCCAGGAGAGAACACCAATCACCGTACAGATGGACAGAGTGGTCACTCCATTGTTTTCTTTATACTTTTGTGTTTATTACTTATTATTTTGGGAGAGATTTATTGATTATTTTACACGATTACAGTATTATTAGGCGGGTGTAATCACAACTCTTGTGTGCTATTCATATAGGGGTTATCACATATATAATAATTAATACATTTTTTTAATTTTTTACTTCTTTAGCGCCCTCACTACTTATTAATTTTCCAAGATGGAAAATAGGACCTCCATCCGTCTGGTTTTGGCAGAGAGGATCAGATAGCGGCGGGTGTCAGCGGACATGTCTTTTTCTGTACAGACTATTTACACTTCTCAGCTTCCTCCAGCACAACACTTGCTTGAAGCACTACAACTCCCAGGACCAGCTGGCACTGTTAGATTGGTAGCAGATGCCCTTTACAGGCAGGGACCGCGGGCCCCTTGTATGTGTAGCAAAGTCCCAGTGTCCAGCTGTCCTTCTGTGGCTACTGATCCCAACACCACCTCTTCAGGCACTGCCAGCCCACCTGGCTGCAGCTGCCCCTTTCTCCATCCCTCTTGGCTAAACTTCCACAGTCCTCCCAGAGTGACTCTGCATCCATCTCAGACTGCTCTCAGTCCTCTCAGGATGCCTCTCAGTCCTCCCTGACTGTAACACATATCAGTAGACCTGGCTGTCTTCCTCCCTGGAGATTTCCCCGGCAGTGTTCTCTACTTGCTGTCCTGCTCCCATGCCACTGGTCAGGACACTTCTGTGTGTCGTAAAGAGGGTCCCTTCCGCACCCAGGCTCTCAAACCCGAGGTCACTTCCCCCCCAGACTAAGGGGCTACCCTCAGGGGTCTCTGACAGCCTCCTAACATTCCATCTCCATCTTCCACCTGAACTCCACTGGCCCGAGCTGGTCTGACCCTGAGTATCTGAGGAGGCCTGCCCCCTCCCAACCTATCTATTGGGGATTGGTCAGGGCCCTCAGAATACTCCAGACTGCTCCTCCTCACCTCCATTCCCATTCTTCTGGAAGTTTTCATCAAGTTCCAGACGTAGGGGGTGGTCTCAGAAGTGCTGCCTGTGAGTCACCCAGCCCTCCCTGAGTCACTCACCCTGACACAAAAAAAACCCCACATAGGCTTGGCTGCCAGCCAAGCCCAAACAATTTCCGACACTAACAAAAACCTATTCTAGCACACTAGAAGGTGGTATGGGAGACAGACTGCTCGAGGAGAGAGTGCTGACAGAAAACCCTTTGCTGGAAGAGGACATCCCACTGTCACAGTTACATGCTTCACAAGGGGCTACTTTGTACCGGTTGCTAAACTTATGTTACCCCTGGTAACCACTTGCTTATGCTTTGTACCATGTTGACTCTTCATACCTCAATGTGCTTTACTGACCCAAGCTGCAGACCATGTGTAGTGCCAGTTACTTTCATACATCCCTGTGAATAACTTCAGACCAGGCATGGCAAACTTTCAATGCTTTACTGTAAAACTACAGTGCAACAAATGAACAAGCATTGAGTCAAACTCTAACTATAGCTGTGCCTGCCCCAGCATACCTGTGTAGTGCACACACCTCACTCTTACCTGCATTAACTTGGCTCCTCGCAGGAAGAGAGAGGCACACCGCACTAACAGCCCGTACCCACAACGTGTAACTCATCACATGGCGAGGCTCCTCCCATCTTCTGCAATGTTCGCGGGCTTTCTTACTGTAGGCATGCCCACGAACTACGCAGCCTGGGTTCTCCTCGTGGCGCAGTCACCTTTCTTTCCAATTTGGCCGACCTCCACGGAACTTCACAGGGGAATAAAGTTCAAACTCTGGGGGGGTTTTCAACACTTTTCAGCCGCAGAAATCCTGGACTCGAGCCCCCACGTGTAGCGCACACACCTCGATTTTACCTGCATTAATTTGGCTCCTCGCAGGAAGAGAGAGGCACACTGCACTAACAGCCCGTACCCTCCTGTGTAAAGAGGTTGAGCGGTGTTGTTGGCGGGTCTCCACGGCCAGAAAAACAGAAATTCTCCAGAGAATGATTCTCACCTCTTTAATAGACATAGATAAGTCCTTGATTTCCCCAGTAACTTGAATGTCCACACCAGCTGCAACTCCAACTCAGAGTTTATTTTCTTCTTTGCAATGTAACAGTCTCTGATAAGGAAAGTTTGGAGTATAGGACAGGACAGCATAAGGTGTGGGAGAGGTCCAGGCACAAATACAATCACTTCACTGCTCGGCTTCTCGAACAGACTCAGTCCAAATGGATAGTCTCCCTAGGACGGGACTAGCAACAAAATGGCACTCTAACTTAAACGCTCAGTCTCTGCCACAGACTTGGTGAACTTGGTCTCTGCCACAGACCTGGTGAACTTGGTCTCTGCCACAGACCCGGTGAACTTGGTCTCTGCCACAGACCTGGTGAACTTGGTACTTCAAAACTTGGCCTCTATGTAAGGAAAAGACATCCCTCCAGGGAGTTAACCGGAACCCTTCCTTCACGTGACTTCTCACCGGTTCCTCGGAACAGTTCCTCTCCCGGCCTCCTAATCCTAGACACGGGTCCCCTCACAAGGCGGCACCCCGAGATTCCTCAATCCTCGCTGGGCCCCAGCCGAAGGTGCTGGGCCCAAGGCCTTCGTAGGAGTTCCAGGGCTAAAGGTGCCTGGAACCGATTCACCGACCTCCGCCCCTGGGCCAAAGGTGCCCAGGGCGAACAGGAACACACGCACCCCCGGGAGTAGGACCCCCGGGGATACAAGAACCCCGAACAGGCAGCGTCTGCCCCTTTTATATCCTCTCCCAGCATGCACAGCCGGTAGACCACGCCCACTGTACTACTGCTGAGAGGGAACACACAAGGCACAGCACTGTATCAGTGATTCAACCCTTGCCCATTATGGCAGCGCCACCTATAGGCCACAGGGAACTGTACACCAATACTCTTCCTGCGGACAGAAATGGTTGAAAGAACCCTGGAAAATTAGGGTGTTTGAGTAAACTACCACTCAAACACTTCCCCTAAATTTAGCACCCCGCTACATACTCCCCCCACTAATGGACACTGGTCCCCAGTGTCTGGAGCAAACCTATGCCTCTCAAGCCTGAGTGAACATAGACCTATTCCAGAAACTATCTACAAAAAAAAAAAATTTGGAAAAATGTTAGTTTGTGCTGGAACCTGAACATGGGGAAAAGGGAGTTAAATGCAGAGGTGAAAGAAGAACAGAGAAAACACATGTGTACATCACATTCTCAATGTCACAAAAAAAAAACATTTTAATATTTACATTTCCCTCCCGCCTGCAATAGCTAATCCACCCTTTCTCAGTGATTTGCTTGGTGTCCACCTGCAGGGGAAGAAAATACACACAAACCAATACATTGACATTCTAACCTATTAGAGTATTAGAGTTGAAAGATTCTCCCCGAAGGAAAAATCCCTTCCTTCTAAAAGTAAATCACAGTTTAAAGGCTATGTAATGTAAAAGCTACGCAACACCGCCACCTAGTGGTAGTGCCACCGTCAAAACACTTGTCCTGAAAGAAAAACTTTATTTTTCTTCTTTAGGGTAAATCTTCCTCTTCTTCTTCTCCTTTGGCCCTGGTCCTAAACTATTTCTACCCCAAAAAGTCAATGTGTTTGTGGCGCTGTGAGAGGAGAAAAAAAAAACAACTGCTCCCGCTCTTCCAGCAAGTAGAATACCCCATCTGTAAGGGCAAAGTTCTTGGGCTCCAGGAGAGTACACTCCGGAATGAAACAAAGGGCAAACACAAAGAGTCCAGTCTCTCAGAGATAGTACTGCGGATGCGGCAACACCAGTGGTTTCCAGTTTTTGTCAAAAGTGTCAAAATTATATTCTACATTGTCTTTATCCTTCCGGCAAATGACCACTTTATCGGTGTGTATGTGCCTGCCAAGCATCCAGGACTCTTTACAGTCTTTGTACAGCTTGGTAGCTGTGGTGGAACAGGAGTAGTACCTACGGGCCTGGGGTACCTTTAGATGAGTCCAGACAAAGTCCCCGTACCACCGATATCTATAGGCCTCCACTTCAAATAGCAACTCATTAGGCAGGTACGGGTATTCCCACCCATATTCGCTTGCTACTCTCTGATTAAACAACTGCTGCATCAGGTACGGGTATTCCCACCCATATTCGCTTGCTGCTCTCTGATTAAACAACCGCTGCATCCGGGACAAGGGTGGCATGGTTGCTCAATCTCCCATACCCGGCAGAACTATGGCATCCGGGTGTCGAGGCCCTTTCACTGCCTCTGGACCAGACACAGGGGCCCGCAACGACACTCTCGCTACTACGTTAGCAGGTACAGGTATCTCAAGGGGTGGAAGGGCAGACAGCGGGACAGATCCCTCCTCAGGCTCCGGGGCCTCCACCCGGGTGTTGTATCCCCAGTGTCTATGGGTGAGTCCCTTTTCCTGCGGGACGAGGACAGGGGCACCTTATCCCAACCCTTCCGCTCAAATAACTCATCAATGGCTGCATCATCTCCTGCATCGGAAACTGACTCCCGGTCGGAGGTATCACAATCCTTCCGCCGGCAGGTAACTCTGGGTGGATGACGAGTCACCGCCTCTGACAAGTTCAAGGGCCCTGGGATCCCTGACCCAAGCGTCCCCGATACTTCGGACCTTAGCCAAGGTCCCTTTCCCCGGCTTACCTCGGCTTGTAGCTGAAGCAGGATGTCCGGAACTTTTTCCTATGGAAGCATCCGATCCGAGCAAGCGCTGGGGTGTAACTCTACCATGGCCGCAGGAAGCCTTTACATAGCCGACTTTCCTCTTGGGCGGTGGGAGCGAGGATCCAGTAACTACCGAAGCAACATCCTCCGGTCTCTCCGATTCCGGTTCCTTAATCACTGGAACGTTCTCCACTGCGACCTGCTCCGAAGTCCCGACAGTGCGCGTAGGGGTGGCCGTAGAAGCTCTGGTTTCTTCTTCTAAAGTGGTGGCGCCCGTAGGGCAGTTCAAACGGAAGGCCCAAGGTTTTTCAGTAGGCTGCTCTACCTCAAATAGGAATTCCTTGCACTGTTCGCATCTTCCAAAAGGCCTAAGATGCACCATCAGTCCCTGGCATCCGGGACAAACCACTCCAAGGGCCTCCGTCTCTCTGTAAACGTAAAGAGCGAAGTGACCCAGAGGCTTTAGCCGAATCCCCGTATCAGTCACAGAAGCAGCAAACGAGGTCACATTCATGGTTGAAGTAGCCGGAATCCATGAGGCATTAGACGCCATGTTACCGCTTGCCGATCCATGTCGCACTGTCCTTTTTTGCGCCAAAGTCACCACGTGTAACTCATCACATGGCGAGGCTCCTCCCATCTTCTGCAATGTTCGTGGGCTTTCTTACTTTAGGCATGCCCACGAACTACGCAGCCTGGGTTCTCCTCGTGGCGCAGTCACCTTTCTTTCCAATTTGGCCGACCTCCACGGAACTTCACAGGGGAATAAAGTTCAAACTCTGGGGGGGTTTTCAACACTTTTCAGCCGCAGAAATCCTGGACTCGAGCCCCCACGTGTAGCGCACACACCTCGATTTTACCTGCATTAATTTGGCTCCTCGCAGGAAGAGAGAGGCACACTGCACTAACAGCCCGTACCCTCCTGTGTAAAGAGGTTGAGCGGTGTTGTTGGCGGGTCTCCACGGCCAGAAAAACAGAAATCCTCCAGAGAATGATTCTCACCTCTTTAATAGACATAGATAAGTCCTTGATTTCCCCAGTAACTTGAATGTCCACACCAGCTGCAACTCCAACTCAGAGTTTATTTTCTTCTTTGCAATGTAACAGTCTCTGATAAGGAAAGTTTGGAGTATAGGACAGGACAGCATAAGGTGTGGGAGAGGTCCAGGCACAAACACAATCACTTCACTGCTCGGCTTCTCGAACAGACTCAGTCCAAATGGATAGTCTCCCTAGGACGGGACTAGCAACCAAATGGCACTCTAACTTAAATTCTCAGTCTCTGCCACAGACTTGGTGAACTTGGTCTCTGCCACAAACCTGGTGAACTTGGTCTCTGCCACAGACCTGGTGAACTTGGTACTTCAAAACTTGGCCTCTATGTAAGGAGAAGACATCCCTCCAGGGAGTTAACCGGGACCCTTCCTTTATCGTGACTTCTCACCGGTTCCTCGGAACAGTTCCTCCCCCGGCCTCCTCATCCTAGACACGGGTCCCCTCGCAAGGCGGCACCCTGAGATTCCTCAATCCTCGCTGGGCCCCAGCCGAAGGTGCTGGGCCCAAGGCCTTCGTAGGAGTTCCAGGGCTAAAGGTGCCTGGAACCGATTCACCAACCTGCGCCCCTGGGCCAAAGGTGCCCAGGGCGAACAAGAACACACGCACCCCCGGGAGTAGGACCCCCGGAGATACAAGGACCCCGAACAGGCAGCGTCTGCCCATTTTATATCCTCTCCCAGCATGCACATCAGGTAGACCACGCCCACTGTACTACTAATGAGAGGGGACACACAAGGCACAGCACTGTATCAGCGGTTCAACCCTGGCCCATTATGGCAGCGCCACCTATAGGCCACAGGGAACTGTACACCAATACTCTTCCTGCTCACAGAAATGGTTGAAAGAACCCTGGCAAATTAGGGTGTTTGAGTAAACTACCACTCAAACACTTCCCCCAAATTTAGCACCCCGTTACACATGCATAGGTGAAGTCCATAACAAGGAAGTCCATGGTGGCAGTTCTCCAGGACTGGTGTATTCAGGGCAGACTGCAGCACCTAGCAGTCCCCCTACATTTTAAAGGCTTCCGCCACTCCAAGATACAGGCCTCTTCTTTATGACCAGCGACTAGGACCTACAGCTCTTGGAATCCAGACCCCTGTCCCTTTTATATGCCACATGACCAGTGGGTCAAACCCAAAAAAGCCCACAAAGAAAGACCCGTGAATATCAGCACAAGAATTAACCCCCTTCTGGCCAGGGCAGCAAACTGGCTAATCCAACAGTAAGCAACCTGCCTAGAAGCTAAAGGTGGGCAGCAGTGGCGGCCCATCCTTTGGGGCGCCCGCGCGCCGCTCCCTCTATCCTCGCCACCCCCTATATGAATAATGGATAGATTCATGCATTGCATGAATCTATCTATGGCCGCTGCGGCCACGCCCTATTCAGGCGTTCGGCCCCTTTCAGGACTCTGGGCGCCTGAATTACAGCAGCGGGGGTGTTTTTTTGAATCACCCGATTAGAGCCATAGGCTCTAATAGGCTTCAAAAAAGGGTGGCTCGTGGCGCAGAGCATTGCGTCATGAGCCCACCCAAGTGTTACAACAGCGAATTAATATTCTACTGGCCGCCACTGGTGGGCAGATTGGGAGACAATACAAGTAGACTGAAGTAGAGAGTTCCAGAGGATGTGAGAGGCTTTGGAGAACTCCTGGAGGCATGCATGAGAGGAGATGGCAAGGAAGCTAGAGGGCAGGAGGTCTTGAGAGGAATAAAGGACACAGTTTGAATGCCAATTTGAGATGAGGTTAGTGATGTAGCTCAGGGCAGAGTTGTGGTTATTTTGTAGGATGTTATTATTAGGGATTTTATACATTGCATGAATGGAAGCCAATGGAAGGACTGGCAGAGAGGGGGTGATGGACACTGGGTGGTTAGTAATGTGGAAGGGTCTAGCAGCAAAATTCATGATGGACTAAAGTGGGAATAGCCTATGTAGTGGTAGGCCAACAGGAAGGGAGTTGCAACAAGTATCTTGTGGGAAGGTGCAGCGTGGTGTGGCAGCTGTAAAGACACTGAGTCTGGTTGCAATAAAACTTTAAACTTGTTTTGAAGAGAATGCCAACCTACAAACACCCCAGCGGGAAACACTCACAGTGCAGTTCAATTGCAGAGATGTAGTGAAAGAGAGATGCAGCATAGCCAACCAGAACACTGCTTTCATGACCCAGGAAACCATAAAGAGACCATGTTTCCCCTGACTTCTTCTCCAAGCGGTGGTACCACTCAGGATGAGCACCACCTACAGTGGAGAAAACAGAATGCACCTGCCTACACCCCTCCCCCCTTTTTTAACAGATGCTATCCTCGGCATCGCAACATAATAAAATATTAAAGCAGAGTTCCACCCTAAATTGGAACTTCCGCTCATCTGATTCCTCCCCCCCTCCTGTGCCACAATTGGCACCTTTTGGGGGGGGGGGGGGGGACAGGATACCTGTCTTTGACAGGTATCCTTTCCCACTTATGGGAGTCCGGGCCGCCGGCCCGTGGCGTCACCGCGGTGCTCTCTCTTCCTCCCCCGGCCGGAGAGAGAGGAGCTTGGCCTCGCGCATGCGCAGTAGGGTTCCCGGCGTGAAGCCGAAAGGCTATGTAGCGGCCTCACCCCATCTCCTTTGTCTAGGGGTATGTCACACGACAGGGTGAGATGCGCTACGGCCCATGTCCTCCCCATAACTGTGGGTGAGGTGAAGGCCAGTACCAGATATTTCCTCGGGCCTATGTGCTCTTGTCTAGAATACAGTCCTGCTGTGTCAACACTTCCCTCTGCTCCCATTAACCAGAGTACCACACACCGATCACAGTCCAACTCTTGCTTTATTGTACATCTCACAATAAAAAGTGCTTCAGTAGCCAACTGGTTGCGACTTGATAACATTTTGATACGGGGAATGAGCAGGTCGAGGCACTATCCTGGTTGTCAGCTAAACCACTGCGATCTCGCCAGCGGTTACTATAGCATTTAGCTAGAAAGGACTTAGAATCTGAGAGTCTCTACCAGCGACTCAAGAGAACGTAGATAGGAGTACCTTCGCTGCGCTGCGGCCCCTGTCAGGGGAAGATGTCCCTCCAAGGGAGTTACCAGAGGCCCATCCGTCACTGGGTTGATGCTGCTCCAGACTCTCCGGACGGGTAACCTCCCCGGCCTCCTCACCTCAGACATGGGCCCCATCCACCTCAGGGACCCTCGGACTTCTCCACCCTCGCGGGATCCAGTCGAAGTCACTGGACCACAGGCCTCCTAGTTTAGTACCTCACCCCAGGCTGAAGGTGCCTGGGATGGACTCCAACTCCATTCCGGTCAGGCCTAGGGCGCCTGGGCCGGAATCCAGAACCACCCGCACCCAGGCCTAAGGTGCCTGGCCGCGTGAAGGAGATCCTCCTGAAGACCTCGTGGTTAGGGCGTCTCTCCCTTTTATCTCCTCCCATCGACACCACGGCAGGTTCCCCGCCCTCGCCGTACCATCTCCGGAAAGGGACAAAAAGGGTAGCACTGTCATGGCAAATCTACCTTGAGCCTCCAGGTACCCCGCCACTCAGAGGCCAAAGAGATTATTACACCATCCAATCCTCCACGAACACAAATGGTCCACTATTCCTATACTTACACACCTGGGTGTCCCACCTAAATTTAGAGACCCCGCTGCATACTCCCCCTGTGATTTGACGCTGGTCCCCAGCGTCTGGTGCAAACCCATGTCTCCCATGAAGTGATGACACAAGCTTAGCCCCAGAGGCTATCCCTAAATTTTTGAACCTCAACCATACCAAGACCTGCTCAAAGGGGAAAGGGAATATAAAACAATAAAACTTTTCCCTAAAAACATCTAACATGTACACATATACAATCCCTCCCTTTACTGTCTAAGAACCACCCCATACTCAGCAGTCTTGACAGACGAATCTCCTGCAGAAGGGAAGAAAGAAAAAAACACAACACACAAAATAAAATCACATCCTGACATTCGGTGTTATTTTGTAATGAATGGGTCCATCAACCAATGGACTCACTCGCTCCAATGAGTAAAGTGATGCGCGTGTGAAAAAAAAAACAAACAGCCGTTGCACAACACTGCCACCTGGTGACAGCGCCGCGGTAATGACACTTGGTGCAATCTTCATTCTTCCTGCGTCCCTACACTAACTCTACCCCCAAAGTCTGTCTTCGAGCTGTGAGGAAGAGAGAACAAACAAAAAAAAAACTACTTTCATTCCTCCTGAAGAGTAGAAAACAAAAGCCCAAATAAAAAAACTAGGGCACAGTTCGGATGCTCCGGCAAGAACACCTCTGGAAGATTGTAGGAAAGGAAACAACAAGTGAGTCTCTTCTCACAAATAGAACTTCGGGTCAGGCAAGAACAAGGGCTTCAGATGCTTATCAAAAACCTCAATTGAATAGTCAGCATCCTCTCCATCCTTCCTGCAGATGCGCACCTTGTCTGCGTGGATATGGCGACCCCACATCCAGTCTGCTCTGCAGTCCCGAAACTTTTTCGACACGGATAGCGAACAGGACAAATATCTTCGTGCATGGGGTACTTTGAGCTTTTCCCAAACAAATTTGTCATACCATCTCTGGCGTATGACCTCAACTTCAAAAAGTAAGTCCCGAGGCAAGTAGGGATATTCCCACCCATACTCACGGGCGACTCTCTGTGAGAAAAGTCGTTGCAATCTGGCCAAAGGAGGCATGGCTTCCCGCTCACCTTCGGGTTAAACGATGGCCTCCGGGTGCCGAGGTACTTTCACTACCTCTGATGGCTTTTCTCTCGGTGCTCGTAGTGAGGCTCGCTGCATCCCCGCCACCAAGACGGGCGATGTTGTAGATTGTGGGAAGGCACTCTGAGGACTAGACTTCCTCGTAGACTCCGGGGCTTGTACCCGGGGCGTGCTGTCTCCTATTGACATAGGGGAATCCTGCGGTACACGTAACACAGGCAATGGGCGTTTGTCCCAACCCTTCTTGTGAAACAGTTCATCAATCTCCCTGTCATCTCCACAATCTGACAGCGACTCTAGGTCGGAAGTGTCATACATCTCGGCAGGAAGGTAGTCTCTGGTAGACGTGGTACTACCCTCCCTTGCGGGCTCAACCGGCTGTGGACCCCCGACACCTCCAACCACCACCACAGTCCCAGCCCCTGGCTCACCTTGACCTTTTGTAGAACTGGGATGTCCAGGACTCTTCCAACCGGATCCATCCAGGCCAGGCAAGCGACGGGGTGAAGCTCGACCACGACCACAGGAGGCCTGCACCAGGCCAACTTTCCTCTTCGGAGGTGGGAGCAGAGAATCTGTGGTGACCGAAGCAGCATCCTCTGATTTTTCTCTCTCAGTCTCTGATTGGGCAGTCACATCGCCCTGGTCAGTGCGTACGGGAACCTCCGCAAAGGCCTGGATCTCTCCTTCCAGAGTAGCGGTACCTGTGAGGCTGTTGAGGCGAAGGGCCCGGGGCCTTACTGTGGATGGCTCCACCTCGAACAAGAACTCTTTGCATGCCTCGCAATGCCCGAATGGCTTCAGGTGGACCACCAGTCCTGAGCATCCGGGACAGATCACGCCGAGGGCCTCCGTGTCTCTGCATGAGTACAAAGCCAACTGCCCTCGGGGCCTGAGTCTTATCCCCGTGTCTGTAAGGGGAGCAGCGAACGTAGTCATCTTCGTGGGGTAGGGAACCGGAATCCACGGGGAGCTTGAGGCCATCCCGACTATCTGCTGCTCCATCACGCACTGACCACGCGCCGAAGTCTCCACGTGAGTGTCTCCACATGGCCAGACTCCTCCCATGACTTGCACGTTTTCGCGGGCTTCCTTCAAGCTCCGCCCACGAACTGTACAGTCACGGGGTGCCTCGTGGCGCAGTGCAATAAAAAAACCCACATGTAGTACTTCACACGGCTGGACTCCTCCCTCTTCTCGCTCCTCTGCATGGGCCTTTCCCGTCCTAGGGTCATTTCCACGACTTTGAGCAGGGATGCACTTTGGCCAATTACATGGCCGACCTGCTCGGAACTCCTCCGGGCAGCAAAGTCCAGACACAGCCATTCTTTCTTCCAAAGTTAAAACACATATCATCCCGGACTCACGAGCCCCCACGTGTAGCGGCCTCACCCCATCTCCTTTGTCTAGGGGTATGTCACACGACAGGGTGAGATGCGCTACGGCCCATGTCCTCCCCATAACTGTGGGTGAGGTGAAGGCCAGCACCAGATATTTCCTCTGGCCTATGTGCTCTTGTCTAGAATACAGTCCTGCTGTGTCAACACTTCCCTCTGCTCCCATTAACCAGAGTTCCACACACCAATCACCATCCAACTCTTGCTTTATTGTACATCTCACAATAAACAGTGCTTCAGTAGCCAACTGGTTGCGACTTGATAACATTTTGATACGGGGAATGAGCAGGTCGAGGCACTATCCTGGTTATTAGCTAAACCACTGCGATCTCGCCAGCGGTTACTATAGCATTTAGCTAGAAAGGACTTAGAATCTGAGAGTCTCTACCAGCGACTCAAGAGAACGTAGATAGGAGTACCTTCGCTGCGCTGCGGCCCCTGTCAGGGGAAGATGTCCCTCCAAGGGAGTTACCAGAGGCCCATCCGTCACTGGGTTGATGCTGCTCCAGACTCTCTGGACGGGTAACCTCCCCGGCCTCCTCACCTCAGACATGGGCCCCATCCACCTCAGGGACCCTCGGACATCTCCACCCTCGCGGGATCCAGTCGAAGTCACTGGACCCCAGGCCTCCTAGTTTAGTACCTCACCCCAGGCTGAAGGTGCCTGGGATGGACTCCAACTCCATTCCGGTCAGGCCTAGGGCGCCTGAGCCGGAATCCAGAACCGCCCGCACCCAGGCCTAAGGTGCCTGGGCGCGTGAAGAAGATCCTCCTGAAGACCTCGTGGTTAGGGCGTCTCCCCCTTTTATCTCCTCCCATCGACACCACGGCAGGTTCCCCGCCCTCGCCGTACCATCCCTGGAAAGGGACAAAAAGGGTAGCACTGTCATGGCAAATCTACCTTGAGCCTCCAGGTACCCCGCCACTCAGAGGCCAAAGAGATTATTACACCATCCAATCCTCCACGAACACAAATGGTCCACTATTCCTATACTTACACACCTGGGTGTCCCACCTAAATTTAGAGACCCCGCTACAGCTACACTGCCGGGTTCCCTTACCCGCAATGGCGGCGGCAGCACCCGACAGCTGATGGAAACATCAGCTGCGGTGCCGACATCGAGGGACTCCAGGACAGGTAAATGTCCTATTATTAAAAGCCAGCAGCTGCAGTATGTGTAGCTGCTGGCTTTTAATTAATTTATTTTTTGGCCAGGACACCGCTTTAACAACAGCACCAAACAATTTAATAAGGCAGGTTAAGGCAGAACTAATGTAGCGGGTGCCGATTTGTTTCTCCCTCCCACTCAGTCCGCCAGAGTGCCGCTGCCACTGGACACAGGCAGTGGCGCTGACAGACACAAAGACAGCTGCAGCTGTGGGGGTTTCCTCCCCCTCCCTCTCCTTCCTGACCTCGCCGGCACCTAAGTGACCATGGACAGGGACAATCACTGAAAGGACTGCAGGAGCAGAGGATCGTGGGACATGTACTCTCGAAGTCAGGCGAACCCATGTTGGTTCCTGAGGGGCAGACTACAGCCCCCAGCATGCATGAGGGGTGTGTAGGAGGGGAGACCACAAGGTGGCTGGTGAGAGGTAGCTGATTACCTTGGCCTGTAATTTGATGGACCAATCGGTGACCCGTTCCTGCTGAAAAGCTTCACCTGTGGACGCCGTTTACCATTCGCAACCCCCCTGATCTGCTGTGTGGGGCACCTGTACAGACATTACTGGGCCTCCTGTTGCCAGGTTGCCAGTGAGGCACTCCTAAACAGCCGTTCAGGACATCTTCCACGAGACAGAGGTCTCATCGAGGGGTCAGAAGACCCAGCCAAAAGCCAGGAGACAGCAGGTCTCAACGAGAGGTCAGAGGGCCCAGCCAGAAGCCACAAGACAGAGGTCTCATCGAGGGGTCAGAGGACCCAGCCATAAGCCACAAGACAGAGGTCTCATCGAGCGGTCAGAGGACCCAGCCAGAAGCCAGGAGATAGCAGGTCTCGGTTCCAGGAGTCAGGTCAGCTCCTATCAGGGGTGTCAGGAGAACCCCAATCCTTAGGCGAGAGGTGGGCCGTGCAACAGGGCACTGCAACTGAAGGATAGAGAGACAAGTGTTCCAGGTAGGGTGCTCACATGTCCCGGATTGCCCGGGACTGTCCCGCAATTGCCATCTCCGTCCCTGGTCCCGGGCACCTTCATTCCAGGACAATACAGTGTCCCGGAATGAAATTGAGGTCACAGCCACCACCTACTAACTAGTAATTACATTTCCCTACACTTCCAGAACTGGTTGCTAGGGCCAGCCTGGTGGCAGGCTATGGATGGCAAGTGGCACACTGCATCTGGTGGCAGGCTATGGGTGGCAATGACACACTGCATCTGGTGGCAGGCTATGGATGGCAAGTGACACACTGCATCTGGTGGCAGGCTATGGATGGCAAGTGACACACTGCATCTGGTGGCAGGCTATGGGTGGCAAGTGACACACTGCATCTGGTGGCAGGCAATGGTGGAAAGTGACAATCTCAGGGTTCCCACCGATTCTGCACTATAGTGAGTTATACCATTTCATTACATATTACAATGTGGTAATAGAAATCATGTGATTTGATCATCCTGACACCATATCTAGCATGGTGGGGGGATGATTTATGTGCTAACACCAGCCATTCTCCCGACAAATCACGCCAAATTCCCTGTCATCCCTGAGACTATATTGCCTCCCTCATTTCTGGGGGGGGGGGGAGGTGGATATCCCTGAATGGCAGTTTGGAAATGTGGTCACCCTAGTTCCAGGAGAGCTAGATGACACAGTCAAAAGGACTGGTAAGAGGAGCAGCAGTGCTGCCCACACATGAGCTCTGTATTTTAGTTCATGCATGTTACAGTATGTATAAACAGAAAACAAATCAGCGCAATAAATAACCCTAACATAAGCTGTTGAACACCAAGGGTCAAAACTTCAAAATCCCTGAGATGATTATATAAAAGATAGTGCAGCGCTGTATAAGTCCATAAATCAAAAAACGATCCCAGTGATCTTCTAGAGTCATTTATAGTATTGAAGCATGCAGATGGTGACGTGAACACAGTGAGAGACCTCCACCAGTAATAAGAATGGCCTCTCACCTCCCAAAGTGGACCCTTTGGTTATAGAGGGTCACAGATACCTTCCCATATGGGTATAAACTTCCCAGGCTTGTGTTGCAGTGTTCCAAGGTAATATGATGGTAACAGCAAACGAACCAGTTCACAATTGACTCCAAGGAGGCATTAGACATGTAACAGAAAGGCAGACCATAGTGTTCTCCGCATACAAAATTAGTATTTAATAAAAGGAAATGCACTTACAGATAAAAGGCACTGAACCAGTGCCAAGCGTAGCAGCGTGGATGTATAACTACAGATGCAGATGGCTGCGGGTGACGTCACGTACTTCCCATCCTTCCCATATGTTACAGTATGTGGAAGAAACCCCCTGCGTGGGCAACTGATGTACAAGTGAACCTTTCATTCATTTAATAAAAGTGGGCTGCCATGCCCTATAATTACAGTTTGGACTGGTGCAACTCATTGTAAATGCACCTGCTGCTGCTGCTTAACTTAAATCACCCCAATCTCACACTAGTTACAGCTATTATGCCGCGTACACACGATCATTTTTCCCGTCGTGAAAAATTAAATTTTTCCCTTTGGACGAGAAAAACGATCGTCTGTGGGCTTTTTGCCGCTTTTCCCGACGGGAAAAACGGCATTAATCACGACGAGAAAAAATTGAACATGCTCTAATTTTTCTCGTCGTGATTCCTGTCATTTTTTTCCGCGGCAGTTTTCCCATAGAGAAACACTGCCGCGGAGCCTACACACGGTCGTTTTTTTCGTCAAGAGAAAAAATGACGGTAAAAACGGCCGTGTGTGGGGGAACAAGCCGTTCCCTCGTTTTTCCTGTCGTGATTCACGGCGGTGTTTTCACCGCCGTGAGTCACGATCGTGTGTACGCGGCATTACTGTTTGCTTGATGCAAAAGTCTTTCAGTAAAATACTTTTGGTTTACTATAGCTTGGTGCCCTTCTACTACTGTGTCTACTGTGTCTGCAATAACATTGGTTTACCAGGATGAGAGGTAGAACATAGAACCTAACATTCTCAAGTGGCTCCTTCAGTTGTGGTGCTACACTAATAAACACAGTCGAACAACATAATCAGAGAATCTTCCAAGAAGACTTTGTGGTTAGGCCGCACGGGACGGCGGTTCCTTTGGTTTTTAGCAGAGTCACTTAGCAGTAGTTCATTTTTGGGTAGTGACTCGGAGGCCGCAGGTGGCAAGGGGTCATCCATGTCTTCTGGGTTTCCCTCACCCGAGCCCCAAGTAGAATCTTCCAACAGGTTAGGTGTAGTACTGGATGGGGTGGCCAGGTCACTAGGGCTCTCAACATCAGAGCTATATGGCTGAGGGCTATTGGGGGCCGGATACTCGAGCACTGGGGAACTAGTCATCAGGGCCTAGTACAATGGTGGAAGGTCAGCAGGGTCGAATGCCTCGAGATCATCAGCAGGCCTCTTGGAGCAGTCACCACCCAGCACATAAGGTCTCAGCAGGTTTCATTGTAACCGCTTCTTCATGGGGTTGGGCCCTACAGAGACCAGGTCATAGACAGGGGTAGGTGGGAAAGGTTGCCCCACCACCTGGTACAGGTAATTACTAAGTTCTAACATTTGAGCGAAATGCGTCTACCTCTTTGTCCCCTGCTGTATCTGTCAACCACTTGTCATATGAAGCTTCAATAAAAGGATTTTTGGAAGTGCAGCCACCCGGAATTATTTCTTCACCTGGTACAAGGTGCGCTCCCATTTGGGTTCCAGCTTGCTACCCCGGTAGCGTTTGGTATTCTTGACTAACACCTGGTCCCCTGGTCACACGGGCAGCTCTTCCAGAGCAGAGTCAGGGGCCAAGTTTTTGTGCTTGTACAACACCAGCTGCTTAGCCCATCACATACATTCTCAATGCTCCTGCATCCAGGAACTGGGTGTTTGGGGTGAAGTTGTTCTGGAGTTACCAACTGGCTGTCCACAGGCATCTGGCCATATCACCAGAACATAAGGAAGTGTGTGTGGCAGGTGGACAGTGTTATTGAAGGCTCACACAACAGCCCCCACGTGTTGATGCCACTGTTCTCGGTAACTCAGTTCTAAAGCCGGCAGCCTGCCCAGTAGGGTGCGGTCCTTTATTTGCACCAGGAGGACAGGGGCAACCCAGGGACTCCGACTCTTGCGGATCACCCCACCTTGCAACATGTCACGGAGCAAGTTCTTGACCTCCTGACACAGTGCTGGGGCATGTGGTGATACCGCTCCAGGAAGGACGGTGTATCACCTGTGTGGATCGGGTAGTCAATGGCCTAAGTGAACCCGTAATCCTCTGGGATGGTAGCAAATACTAGGAGGTGTTTTTCCAGTAGTTGGTGGAGTCTCTGTTGTGGTAGGGGAAAGTCTTTAAAAGGAATGTTCAGCTGTTCCAGTAGTGAATTGTATTTAGCCTCGTCCCAGGACACCATAGCTGCCTGCAGAAGGGGCACACACAGCCTCCACCCTGGTTGGGCCTGGGAGATGCAGTGGCTAGGGACCATGTAAAGATCAGCGAGGAGGGCTTGCCTGGGCAGTGTGATTGATAGGGTGCCCAGATTGATGAGTTGGACCCTGGTGGACCCTGGACAAGGTTCGGCCCACCAGCCACTTTCTTGGCATCACTGGGTCCTTGTGGGGCTTGACCATTAAAGTAGCCCCTTGTAACTTTCTGTGGGCCCCAATTGGGAGTTACCAGACCATCGCTTGTAGGGGTGCCAGCAGTAACTTCTGTTTGCTCCTGTTGTTTTTTTGCTGCCTTCCATTGGGCCTCAAAGGCCTGGAACACTGAGCAACACTGCTTACAAGCTAGAGCCTCATATCCGCCAGCCAGAGGTGTTCGTATTTGGCCAGAATACGAGGTCCAGGTCTTTCGAAACGTTCATGCCCAACACAACAAACACTACTGGGTTCACTGGGCCGCGGGTCACCACTACTTTCACCTGTTCCACCACCTGGTCCTTAATTTGGATCCTGACCCAGGTGATGTCTTCAACAGGATAGGTAGATTGTTGGCCATCCTGAGGGACAGCCAGGAGGGGTCAGTTGCTCCCCTGCTCCAAATCTCTGTACATAAAAGCCATACTCCATGACAGTGACCTCTGACCCTGTGTCGATCAAGTATGGGACTTCTTGCCCATTTACCAGGGTGGATACCACTGGGCTAGTTGCGGCCATGGCCTCTGGCTTGCTGGAACTTAAGAATTTCAGGTCCCGGGGGGTTGTCCCTGTTTCCCCTGGAAGCCACTAGTTTACTGTTGGCCTGGAGGAGTTTGAAAAATCCAGACCGCCCACAGTACTTGGAAATGTGTCCATAACGGTCACACCGCCAGCACTTCCGATCCTCGTTGGGATCCCTGTGCAATTGGTTCTCACCCCTCTGGGGTTGGGAAGAATCCTTTTTAGGGGAAGCCCTTTCCTACTTTAAAGCGGCCACATCTTGAGCCAACTCTTATTCCAGGAGGTACACCGGTTCATAATTTTTGGTCACTGCTATAGTTGCATTTGCCTCTTCTCGCTCCCACACAACCGCATCCAGCACCATATTGTGGAAGGAAGTGGTAGGTTGCTCTTTAATTCCTCTCATGCAGTACTCCCCGGACTGGGCCAGGCTTCATGCCTGCTATTAACTGGTACCTCAGCATGTGGTCAGAGTCAGTAAAGTCACCTGCAGCCGCTCATGTCCTGCTTTTCCCGGCGTCTCCATAGGTTCTACATAGCTACCGCGTAATGAGTGAAGTTCTCATC
This sequence comes from Rana muscosa, assembly GCA_029206835.1. Classification (NCBI taxonomy): domain Eukaryota; kingdom Metazoa; phylum Chordata; class Amphibia; order Anura; family Ranidae; genus Rana; species Rana muscosa. The sequence continues at coordinate 380,572,816 of CM055118.1, forward strand.
CTCCTGCTGTTTCCTGACGAAGAACCTTTGTTTCAGCTATGGCAGTGGTATCTTTTCTTCAAAGAGGCCTTCCAGGTGTGACACAATCTGTTGTACAGTAGTCTGCTCTTCCATCACTGCTTTGTGGGTGTCATCCTCTAAAGCATTAATAGCAAGCTCTACCACCAGCCTGGTACAGGAACACAGCACTCTCTAGCCTCTCCTCCCATTCTGCCCCTGACTTCCTCTGCAGGCTGCGGTACCACTCAGGTTGAGCGCCACCTACAGTGGAGAAAGCAGATTGCACCTGCCTACACGCTTGGTGGTAATCTATGGTGAAGAGGCAGATTCTGGAAATGTTATGAACAGGGTTGTCTTTAACGCGGGGCAAATGGGGCAGCTTCCAAGGGCCCAGTCATTATTGGGGGACCCAAAGCAGCTACCTCTTGAGCCCCTTGTCATGTAGAGTCCCGGTCCGGTGGTAGCAGTGGGGTGCAGGGCAGCCAAGCTAAACCTGCCAATTCGGTGTCGACCAGGACGTCCTTGGGATGCAGCATGAGGCTGGCTAGAACCGTGAGCCTGGGAGGGAAAAGACCTCCACCGCCGGTCCACCACCCTGCCCCGAGCATCATTATCCCTGGCGCCTACCAAAGCCTGCACTCCTTCTTCAACCTCCTCTACCTGTCCGCTCCCAGCTGTGTCATCAACATGAAGACAGGCTGACCGAGGGCCCAGAGGCTGAGCAGGAGGCAGGTACATCACACACACCTACCCACAGACAGGGGCTGGGACAGGGAAGCATAGTCTAGGGAATTTGTTTTGTTGTTTTATTGGAGAACTTGGATAGGGAAGGGATATAGTAGGATGCTCCAAATAGAACTATTCACACGTGAGGACAGCTTTCTCATTGGAACTGTGTAGCAGAATGTAGTGAATAGAGTAAAGTTCCTTTTTAGTAGAAGAAATTTAGTGGACCCTGCTTCTTCAAGACATCCGCTTGTGTCCCCTTTAGCCTACACCCAGCAGCTGACTTCTAGCACACAGAGGGGGATTTGGCAGCACCAGTCTCTAGGATCCCTTTAGGGGGTCTGTACTTATAAGGTCCTTGTGGCAGGTCACCTTCCTCTGTGATACCAGACAGGATCCATGGACATCCACCCTCAGTCAGCTCTACGGAAAACCCTGGGCTTCAGCCTTCACCCTTCAGGTCACACACCCACCTGAGGCGGCATGGCAGCCTGCTCTGGGGAGAGGCGACAGGTCCCCTCCCCCACTGGACCTCTCCTCTTAGGAGGAAGACCCAGAGCCCATGTGCTCCTCAAACATAAATGCAGGCACCCAGCTATGCATACTAGCTCATTATGCCTTTCTTTTGCAGGGTTTTATTTTTTTTTTATTTTGCCTTTACTTCCTCTTTAAAGTGATACTAAAGGTTTGTTTTAAAATAACAAACATGTCATACTTATCTCCACTGTGCAGCTTGTTTTGCACAGAGTGGCCCCGAACGCTGTTTTCTGGGGTCCTTTGGTGGCTCTCGGCTCCTCCCCGCTTCAGATAACCCCCTCTGGGAAGCGCTCTCCCAAGTGGGTTACCTTGCGGGCACGCTCCCGTGTCCTGCATTCGGCATCCATAGCCGCCGAGTGCAGGACTCGGCCCCGCCCCCCCGGGTCATTGGATTTGATTGACAGCAGCGGGAGCCAATGGCTGCGCTGCTATCAATCTATCAAATGAAGAGCCGAGAACCCCAGGCAAAGGAAGAGCGCGTTCTCGGCGTGGGACTTTCCAGGGCTCAGGTAAGTAAAACGGGGGGCTGGGGGGGCCGGTAATAGTCAGATGTTTTTTCACCTTAATGCATAGGATGCATTAAGGTGAAAAAACATGAGGGTTTACAACACCTGTAAGGACTCATGCACAATGGACGTTATAAAAAAAAAGCTAGTAGCGTTAGCTGTATAAAAGAAGCATAGGCTGCACGCCACGATTCTGATCCAAAATCCTTTATTTGGACATCCCAGAGTGACACCGTAAGACCAGAATGCCCGGTAGATGCGTTTCACACGATTATAGGTGCTTAGTCATGATGACTAAGCACCTATAATCGGGTGAAACGCGTCTACCGGTCTTGCGCTGTCACTCTGGGATGTCCCAATAAAGGATTTTGGATCACAATCGTGGTGTGCAGCCTATTCTACTTTCCACATTTATTGCGGAGGCGAGCCGAGGCAGGCACCAGTAGTTCCATCAGGCTTCCTCGTCTCACCTGGTGCGGCAAGCCTTCTTTGTCTAAAGCGTAATGCTGCGTACACACGATCGGAAAATCCGACAAGAAAACCGTGGATTTTATTCCGACGGAATCTTGGCTCAAACTTGTCTTGCATACACACGGTCACACCAAATTCCGACCGTCAAGAACGCGGTGACGTACAACACTACAACGAGCCGAGAAAAATGAAGTTCAATGATTCCGAGCATGCGTCAAATTGATTCAGCGCATGCGTGTTTTTGTGCGCGTCGGAATTGCATACAGACAATCCGAGCAGAACTTTTATTGTCGGAAAATTTGAGAACCAGCTCTCAAATTGTTCTTGGCGGAGATTCCGACAGAAAAATTCCGATGGAGCCTACACACGGTCAGAATTTCCGACCGAAAGCTCACATCTGACTTTTCTTGTCGGAATTTCCGATCGTGTGTACATTAGCTGTAGCTGTAGAATGAGTTTTTCAGCATTTTTGTAGTAGCGTTTTTCAGCATTTTTTTTTTTTGCAAAATTATACTCCCACAAAAGCTTATGGCTCAAGACCGCTGATAAACTCTGGATAGCCAAATTTTTTTCAGGTTTTTAAGCTGTGTTCAGCTTTTTTCAGAGTTAGAACATTTTTTTTTACAGCTGAAAAATTCCTCTTAGACCCCTTTCACACTGGAGCGTATTGCAGGCTCTATAGCATTAAAAATAGCGCCTGCAATACGCCCTTAAAAATCTGTCCCCATTCACTCCAGTGTGAAAGCCCGAGGGTCTTTCACACTGGAGCGGTGCGCTAGCAGGACGGTAAAAAAAGTCCTGCTAGCCGCATCTTTGGAGCGGAGAAGAAGCGGTGTGTTTACCGCTCCTCCTCCGCTGCTGCCCATTGAAATCAATTGGACAGTGCGGCTATACCGCCTGCAATGCGCTGCTTCAGCAGCGCATTGCGGGCGGTTTTAACCCTTTCGCGGCCGCTAGCGGCCGAAATGCGCCGCAAATCTGCCCATAGCGTTGGCGGTTAAAATAATCAGAGTTTTACCGCCGACGCTATGGGCGCCTTAGTGTGAAAGGGCTCTTAAAACCCACTAGTTCTAGGGGGGTTTTTCCAGCCTGAAAACGCCCCTGCCAAAAAATGCTGATAAAAGCCTATGGACACCAATGCCTTGTACACACCATCGTTTTTCCTGATGTGCAAAAAGCCGTAGTTTTTCCTGACGTGATTCCTCTCCAGCCTGACTTGCATACACACGTTCATGCAAAAAAAAACGTCCAATCAAAGCGCGGTGGCGGACAACACGTACGACGGGACTATAAAGGGGAAGTTCCTTTCAAATGGCGCCACCCTTTGGGCTGCTTTTGCTGACCCTCGTGTTAGTAAAAGTATGGTGAGAGACGATTCACGCTTTTCAGATCGTTTTCTGGTGTTCAGTTTGTGCTTGTGGGTTCGAATGTGCTATCTCCATTACGAACGCTAGTTTTACCAGAACGAGAGCTCCCGTCTCATACTTGATTCTGAGCATGCACGTTTTTTTTTTCCCCTCGGAAAAGCATACAGACGACCGTTCTTCACGACGAGAAAAAGACTGACGGGAAACACGACAAGAAAAAAGAGAGCTGGTTTTAATTTTTTTGCGGGCAGTTTTTTCGTCGAGAAAACTGGTAGGGAGCATACACACGACTGGTTTTCATGACCAATATAAAAAAATGGCAGTTTTCTTGTCGTGAAAAACGGTTGTGTGTACAAGGCAATAGGATAACATGCTGGAGAGTTTACTGGCTGCAGAAATAAACACCTGAAGCCAAAAACAGCAGCTGTAAAAATGTCCCGTGTGCATGAGGTATAACACACTCGTCTTAGCACCTATCTAGGAGGGTGCTACAGTTATATGTTATAACGGGCACATAGACTTCCATGTCTATGTTCAACCTCTGAGTATGAAGTATTGTTTGGGTTTTGTGTGTTACGAGCCGTGCTTGTGAATGAGATAGTCCAGCTCAGTGACCACCCGCAGATTGTTTCGTAGAAAAACACAATCGTTCCGTCTTTCTCTGTCTTCTAAAGTAGGGAGAAGAGATTATCTCTTCACTACTGTGAGGTAAACACCTCCTCCCCCCTCTGTGCTTTGTTCTCTTCCGGGTCAAATGTCACTCATCAGTCTCAGCCTCCTCCTGTGTTGGAGGAAGTCACTCCTCCCAACTGTATTTCTTCCCCCGTGTGTGTCTTTCTCTCTCTTCCTGGTTTCAGCGATGGCGTCTGCAGACCTGAGAGCTGAGCTGGAATGTTCCGTCTGTCTGAACATTTATACAGATCCTGTAATGCTGAGATGTGGACACGACTTCTGCCGGGTCTGTATTAATCGTGTGCTGAATACACAGGGGGAGGCTGGAGATTACTTCTGTCCTGTGTGCCGAAAAAGGTTCAGGAGTCGTCCTGCACTGCAGAGGAACATTACTCTACGTAACATAGTGGATAATTTCCAGTCTGCTCAGCCAGATCAGGAGGAGTCCGGGGTCTTCTGTACTCACTGTGTGGACTCTCCTGTACCTGCTGTTAGATCCTGTCTACACTGTGAGGTTTCTCTGTGTGATAAACACCTGAGAGTCCACAAAAAGTCCCCCGAACACATCTTAACTGACCCCACCTTGTCCATGGAGAGCAGGAAATGCTCCGTCCATAAGAAGATCCTGGAGTATTACTGCACTGAGGATGAGACCTGTATCTGTGTTTCCTGCAGTTTGACTGGAGAACATCGAGGACACCAGGTGGAGACACTGGTTGAGGCTTTCGAGATAAAGAAGGAGACACTGAGGAAAGTTCTGCAGAAACTTCTAAAAAAGAGAGAGGAGACGGAGGAAAGAGTCCAGAGTCTGCAGGAACACAGGAGGAAAGTGGAAGAAAAAGCAGCTGGTGACAACAAGAAAGTCGCCGCCATGTTTAAAGATCTCAGGAAACGTCTGGATGACCTGGAGGAGAAATTCCAGGATGAGATTTCCAGGTGGGCACAGCGGGTCTCCATCTGCATGTCAGAAATGATCCGGGATCTGGAAACGAAGAAGGAGGAGTTTTCAAGGAAGATGCGTCACATTGAGGAGCTGTGTAACGTGACGGATCCACTGAATATCCTACAGGAATCAGACACAGGTGACTTGTGTGATACTGAGGATGGAGATAATGAGGACAGAGAGAGACATGAGAAGCTCCTCCATGATGCAGGAGGTCTGGATGTGGCTGAGATATCACGAGGATTACGTGCATTGTCTGAAATAATAACACGGTTTAATGTACATTTCTATATAAAGGAAGCTGCAGACATATTACTGGATGTAAACACGGCTCAAAATAATCTCCATATATCAGATGACAGGAAAACTGCATCCTGGTCAGACGTAAACCAGAAGCGCCCCAAAACACCAGAGAGATTTTTTGGTTATGTTCAGGTGTTCAGCAGTCAGAGTTTCTCCTCAGGGAAACATTACTGGGACGTGGATGTCGGGGTATCGGATCAATGGATAGTCGGAATGTGTTACCCCAGTATGGAGAGGAGAGGAGAGCCGTCACTTATTGGATGGAATAACAAGTCCTGGACTTTGGTCAAAAAAGATAACCAGTATATGGTGGTACATGACGGTAAAGGGATCCGCTTACTTGGTAATCTCATCAGTACCAGAGTCAGGATATATCTGGATTACGATGCTGGGAGGATCTCCTTTTATGATCTGTGTGACCCGATCCGATACCTACGCAGTTACACCACCACCTTCACTGAGCCCCTCCATGCTGGGATATGGGTATGGACTGGTGGTGTAATAAAGATCTGTGGGGGCAAGCAGAAGATGTGAGAAATCTGCCCAGAGACTTGGTGATGTCACATAGAGGAGGGATGGATTGGTGGAATATTCAACCAATTAGATAAGACAGTGGGCGGGGCTTCGGTTAGTGTCCTGCATGTTGTTCTTCTATAAATAAATATAAGTGAGATTTCCTGTAAGGTCCCAGACATATTTTTACTTCCGTTTTTACGTGACACACTATTTTTCTATCTAAGATTATAATCTGTAGACCGTCTCTTTCCTTATTATTAATACATTAACAATCAGTTTGTTCTATTGGTTATTTTATTGTGTGCATGCAGCGCTCCCAACCCGCCCCAAAGAAGCTGCTTGCAGGACTTTTTTTTTCCGTCCAGCAAGCGCACCGCTCAAGTGTTGAAAGGCACACTGTAATGAATGGGAAGCAGTTTTCAGGGGCTTAGCAGAGGCTATTTCTAGCGCTAAGACGCCTGGAAATCGCCCCAGTGTGAAAGGGGTCTAATAGAACTGGAATGTATATCCAATATAATGTGTCCCCATAGAATGGATCACCAATATAATTCTATGGGATCACTTTTATAATGTGTGCCCATAGAATGGATCACCATTACAATTCTATGGGATCACTTTTATAATGGGTCCTAATATAATGTGTCCCCATAGAATGGATCACCATTACAATTCTATGGGATCACTTTTATAATGGATCCTAATATAATGTGTCTCCATAGAATGGATCACCATTACAATTCTATGGGATCACTTTTATAATGGATCCTAATATAATGTGTCTCCATAGAATGGATCACCATTACAATTCTATGGGATCACTTTTATAATGGATCCTAATATAATGTGTCTCCATAGAATGGATCACCATTACAATTCTATGGGATCACTTTTATAATGGATCCTAATATAATGTGTCTCCATAGAATGGATCACCAATATAATTCTATGGGATCGCTTTTATAATGGATCCTAATATAATGTGTCTCCATAGAATGGATCACCAATATAATTCTATGGGATCACTTTTATAATGTGTGCCCATAGAATGGATCACCATTACAATTCTATGGGATCACTTTTATAATGGATCCCAATATAATGTGTCTCCATAGAATGGATCACCAATATACAGTAAGGCTGGGTTCACACTATGTGCGGCGCAGGGCACAGCAGGGGGTCCGTTGTGTCCCCGTTCACCGTTTCAGGTCCGAATTAGGCCTGAATTTTTGCCTGAATTTGGACCTAAAACGGAGCCAAAGACGCATAGGACTCTTCTGTGCGCTCCGTGGCCTCCCCGGAGATGTGTGAACCGGCTCCATTGAGAGCCGGTCACACTCTCCTGTCGTGCGAATTGGATGTGGGGAAACCCTCATCCAATTCACATCAGTGTGAACCTGGCCTACGTCCATTGGATCGCTAATATAATGTGTCCCCATAGAATGTATCACCAATAGAATCCTATTGGATCACTTTTATAATAGATCCTAATATAATGTGTCCCCAAAGAATGGAAAACCAATAGAATTTTATGGGATCACTTTCATAATGGATCCCAATAGAATGTGTCCCCATAGAATGGGTCACCAATAGAATTCTATGGGATCACGTTTATAATGGATCCCAATAGAATGTGTCCTCATAGAATGGATCACCAATAGAATTCTATGGGATCACTTTGAGGCTGGGTTCACACTATCTTCGCATGTGGCTCACAGCAGGGGTCCTGTGCGTCCCCGTTCACCATTTCAGGTCCGATTTCAGCCCAAATTTTTGGCTGAATTCGGACCTGAAATTGTCCAAAAGACGCACAGGGCTCCTGTGCAAATTTGCACCGGAGACGTGTGAACTGGCTCCACAGAAAGCCGGTCCAAATCTCCTGCTATTGCGAATGGGATGCGGAGAACCCGCATCCCATTCGCAATAGTGTGAACCCAGGCTTATAATGGATCCTAATATAATGTATGATTGTGATGGTGTATCTTATAATCACTAGATGTGTCCTGGTGAAGGGAGGAGAATTAGAAAAGGAGATGTTAATGTAAATAAAGTTTTTTTTTTTCTATGGCACATGTGAAGTGTTGGTGATTAGAGATGAGCTCCGGGTTCGATCTGAATGCTGGACTTTCAGCCACTTTGGCAGGTGCCAACCACCATATACCGCGTGTGTGTGTGACTGAAACCACAGCGCTCCATGTAACCAGAAATGTCTGTGCAATCGGTCACAGAAATTGCAAAACGTATGATATACCATGACAATTTATGGGCAACAGCCAAAAATAAACGGTATATACAAGAAGCCGATGAGTGAATCGGCAAATAAATCAGCACGGGTAGAACAAACCTAATCAAGAGACAGCCGTTCTAACTAGAGACCAATGCCGCGTACACACAGTCGGATTTTCCGCCAGCAAAAGTCCGATGTGAGCTTTTGGTCGGAAATTCCGACCGTGTGTAGGCTCCATCAGACCTTTGCTGTCGGAATTTCGGCCAGCAAAAGATTGAGAGCAGGTTCTCAATTTTCCAGACGGAAAAAAATTCCAATCGGAAATTCCGACGCATGCTCGGAAACAATTTGACGCATGCTTGGAAGCATTGAACTTAATTTTCTCGGCTTGTCGTAGTGTTGTACGTCACCGTGTTCTTGACGGTCAAAAGTTCAGAGAACTTTTGTGTGACCGTGTGTATGCAAGCCAAGCTTGAGCGGAATTCCGTTGGAAAAAGCATCCAAGGTTTTTCCGACGGAAAATCCGACCGTGTGTACGGGGCATAAAATAGAAAAGACATGGTGCTGTCACCCCACAGTGTAGCATTAAACCATCAATTATTTATTGAATAAAAGATAAAATTGCACTCACAAGGGTGCTGGTGGTGGGGGGAGGAATGGTCATGTAGATCAGTGTTTCTTAACATTGTCCTCAAGTGCTCCCAACAGGCCATGTTTTGGGAATTTCTCTTAGATAAAATAGCTGTCCAAAATACCAAGCCATTGACTCTGATTTAGGCCGGGTTCACACTATTGCGAATTGGATGCGGTATCACCGCATCCAATTCGCAATAGCAGGAGAATGTGAATGGCTCTCTATGGAGCGAATTTGCACAGGAGCCCTGTGCTTCTTTTGGTCCGTTTTAGGTCCGAATTCAGCCCAAAATTCAGGCTGAAATCGGACCTGAAACGGTGAACCAGAACGCACTGGACCCCTGCTGGGAGACGCATCGGCATTAGGTGTGAACGGAGCCTTAAAGCACCTGTGCAATATAAAGAAAAACCTGCAAACATGGCCTGTTGGGGGTACTTGAGGACAGGGTTGAGAACCACTGGATGTACATAATGCAGGAAACTGTCAGTCAACGTGGTCTCCCAGCCTTGGCCATCAGCATGGGGAAATGGACCTGACCCGGACAACAGCGCTGTGATGACCATAGTGAATAAGGGATAAAATTGCACTCACAAAAGGTGGGTGGGGGAGGGGGGTGGATGGGCATGTACATAATGTGTGCCAGGAAACCGTCAGTCAAAGTGGACTCCCAGCCTCTGCCACCAGCACGAGGAAATGGACCGGACCTGGACTGTGATGAGCACATGTGTCAGTGCCGCTTGTGGAAGGTGTACGATGCCTCAGGAATAAAGACGTAGGCCGAAGTTCTCCTCCGCCTGATGCATGCAAAGTTGGGAACGTTATTTTCGAGGCTATCACACCTCTTTGTCAGAGGCTAAAGGAAGGGCATGATGGCCTCGAAATGCGCTCCCAACTGTGAGTGGCCCACACATGACGTCGGGCTGAAGAGGAGAACATCAGCCTATGGCCTCATTCCTCGAGGTATCGTACACCTTCCACAAGTGACACCGACACTTGTGATCATCACAGTCCAGGTCCGGTCCATTTCCTCGTGCTGGTGGCGGAGGCTGTGAGACCACTTTGACTGACGGTTTCCTGGCACACATTCTGTACATGCCCATCCGCCTCCTCCCCCCCCCACCTACCTTTTTGTGAGTGCAATTTTATCCCTTATTTAATAAATTCATTATGGTTTAAGGCTACGCTATGGTGTGTTTGCCAAGCTGCATGCTCAGATAAGGGTCTGGTATTGGTTTTTTTGGGGGGAGGGGGGCCCCATTTTTTTTTTTTGTTTCCTCATTCTTTTTTTTGATTGTCCCCCCCCCCCCCCCTTTAAAATCCATACCGTTGTATACATTGTACAGACGCACCTCTTGTATACAGTTACTACCTCAGTCATTTAAGTATTATGTATAGAAATATTATGTTTAGGATTTTAGCATTTTTTATAGTTTCACTTTAACTGCTTCAGCCCCGGAAGAATTTACCCCCTTCCTGACCAGGCCACCTTTTACGATTCGGCGCTGCGTCGCTTTAACTGACAATTGCGCGGTCGTGCGACGTTGACGTCCTTTTTTTCCCCCCACAAATAGAGTTTTCTTTTGGTGGTATTTGATCACCTCTGCGGTTTTTATTTTTTGCGTTTTAAACAAAAAAGAGCGACAATTTATATACAATATGCAATATTTTTTTACTGTTTGCTATAATAAATATCCACAAAAAATAACTAAAAAAAAAGATTTTTTTCCTCAGTTTAGGCCGATACGTATTCTTCTACATTATTTTTGGTAAATAAAATCGCAATAAGCGTATATTGATTGGTTTGCGCAAAAGTTATAGCGTCTACAAAATAGGGGATAGATTTATGGCATTTTTTTTTATTAGTAATGGCGGCGATCAGCGATTTTTATCGTGACTGCGATATTGCGGCGGACACATCGGACACTTTTGACGCTATTTTGGGACCATTGTCATTTATACAGCGATCAGTGCTATAAAAATGCACTGATTACTGTAAAAATGTCACTGGCAGGGAAGGGTTTAAACACTAGGGGGCGAGGAAGGGTTTAAGTGTGTCCTAGGGAGTGATTCTAACTGTGGGGGGGATGGGCTACCACTGACATGACAGAGATCACTGCTCCCGATGACAGGGAGCAGTAGATCAGTGTCCTGTCACTAGGCAGAACAGGGAAATGCCTGCCCGTGCCATTCTGCCGACGTATATCGTCGTGCGGCGGACGGGAAGTGGTTAAAGGATAAGTTCACCTTTGTAAAAAAAAAAATATATATTTTTTTTACTAGGAGCTTGTAAAGCATTGAACCCGCGATCAGCAGATCATGGGTGTAAGGCCCCATACACACTATTCGATTTTCTTCAGATTTTTGTCTTTAGATTTACCAAGACCATGTAGTGCGAGGGCCTGCCTGATTGCATACAAATTGAAACTCTTAGGCTCGGTTTCCACTAGTGCGACTTATCATGCGACTTGGGTCTGCAAAGTCGCATAACAAGCCGTTCCCCATGATTTCCAATGAGTACAGTTCATATCTGTGCGACTTCAAAGTAGTCCCTGCACTACTTTGGTCTAGGGCTGGGGAAAAAATCGATTTGAATCTTGAATCGAGTTGTGAGGTCAAATCGATTCAGATTTTGACCAAATCGATTTATTTCTTTTTTCCATAGGACCGGCGGTCCGCGGACTAGGCCGAAGCCGCAGCCTCGCGGCCTTTTCCCAGGATCGTAACGAACTGCGGGCAGGATTTTTTAGGCGAGGCAGCGGCTTCGGCCTAGTCCGCTGCCTTTTCCCAGGATCGCGGCGGACTAGGCCGAAGCAGCGGCCTCGCCTAAAATCTCCTGCCCGCAGCTCGCCGCGATCCTGGGAAAAGACCGCAAGGCCACGACGCCGCAAACTAGGCCGAAGCTGCGGCCTTTTCCCAGGATCGCGGCGAGCTGCGGGCAGGGCCTTTTCCCAGGATTGCGGCGAACTAGGCCGAAGCCGCAGCCTTGCCTAAAAACTCCTGCCCGCTAGGGTGACCACGTGTCCCGGATTGCCCGGGACAGTCCCGCATTTTTGCAGGTCTGTCCCGGGCACCTTCATTCTAGGACAATACAGTGTCCAGGAATGAAACTGACACAGCTACCCCCCGGGCCAATCTAATGCCCCCCAAAAAGGCTGCCACATCACTGCTTTACTCACTGACAGTACTTGCCCTGGCCGGGAATGCCTGGAGGAGCACAATCCCCGCTTCCTGCTTGTGATTGGAGAAATCATAAATCCCGCCTCTTGTGTCCAAACACTGTGCTGTGATTCGTTACAGCACAAGCTGATTTTTGGGAAGGGGGGGTGTCCCTGAATGGTAGTTTGGAAATGTGGTCACCCTACTGCCCGCAGCTCGCCGCGATCCTGGGAAAAGACCGTGAGGCCAAACGCCGCGGACTAGGCCGAAGCTGCAGCCTCGCGCCCTTTTCCCAGGATCGCGGCGAGCTGTGGGCAGGGCCTTTTCCCAGGATTGCGGCAGACTGGGCCGAAGCCGCGGCCTCGCCTAAAAACTCCTGCCCGCAACTCGCCGCGATCCTGGGAAAAGGCCGCGAGGCCGGATGCCACGGACGGACTAGGCCGAAGCCACGGCCTTTTCCCAGGATCGCAGTGAGCTGCGGGCAGGATTTTTTAGGCAAGGCCGCGGCTTCGGCCTAGTCCATGGCCTTTTCCCAGGATCGCGGCGGACTAGGTGGAAGCCGTGGCCTTTTCCCAGGATCGCGGCGAGCTGCGGGCAGGGCCTCTACTTAGGATCGCGGCGAGCTGTGGGCAGGATTTTTTAGGCGAGGCCGCGACTTCAGCCTAGTCCGCGGCCTTTTCCCAGGATCGCGGCGGACTAGTACGAAGCCGCGGCCTCGCCTAAAAACTCCTGCCCGCAGCTCCTTATCACCGGCGCGGTGTCCATCAGAAAAAGAAAAAACTTGATTCGAATCGTGAATCGAGTATTTTTTTTTTTTTAAATCGCAGATTTTTTTTTTGGGCCAAAATCGCCCAGATCTACTTTGGTCCCACTTTGATTCGACTTGAGGTCCATAGACCTCAAGAATACGCAGGCATTGTTTCCAGTCACATCAAAATCGCGACAAAAAAAATCGCTGCAAAACCGAGCGACTTTCGGGTCGCAATAGTGGAAACGGAGCCTTAAGGTTTGACCTCATAGTATATGATTTGGGTAAATCTGAAGACAAAAATCTGCAGCAAATATAATAGTGTGTACGGGGGTCTAATGCAGGACTCTGGAAAAAACGCGCGTTATGTCAGGTGACACTCAACTAAAAGAAAGAGCTGACCCCAAGCACCCCAATGTGTTCCACCACTTCTAATAAGACCACAGAAAATGATGCTGCTGCACTACTCCCTAATAAGTAATAAAAAGTGTGATAATAAACACACTACAGGGGTGGTGCCCCCCTCCCCCCCTCCAAGTAAAATAAACAAAACCAATAACGATCCTCACAAGGTAAATGTGTAAAGTAAATAAAAATAACACATTGACCAACAATCAATCTTTCCTGCGAAAAATAGGCAAAAAAAGTACAAATATATAACACAGAGGTGTAAAAAAAAAAAAAAAAAACGCAAAATGAAAATATGGAAAGAAAGGATAAGTGATATACCTGTGTGTATCTAAACATTAAAAAGTGCAAAAAAATAAATAAAATAAAAATCAATAAACACTCTCCAGGGGTGCCAACACCGAGTAGAGAAACTGGTAAAAGCAATGCACCGTGGTGTAAACAAATTGGTAAAAGCAATGAACAGCGATGTAATGAAGTGAGGAAAAATAAAGTGAATATCTGTGTGTAAGAAATGAAAAAAAAAAAAATAACCGTAAACACCCTCCAGGGGTGCCAACCCCTAAATATAAATTAGGTACAAGCAATGCACAGTGATATAATGTAATTGGTAAAAGTGACGCACCGTGTAAGGAGGAAAAATAAAATGCTTTTTTTTTTTTTTTTTTTTTTACAATAAACACTCTCCAGGGGTGCTACTAACACCTAGTAGAGGAACTGGTAAAAGCAATGCACAGTGATGTAAAAAAAAAATGGTGAAAGCAATGCACAGTGATGTCATGAAATTAGGAAAAATAAAATTGAATATCTGTGTATAACAAATGGAAAAATCGACAGTAAACACCCTCCAGGGGTGCCAACAACTAATAGCAAAAATGGTAAAAGCAACGCACAGCGATGTAAAGAAATAGGATGAGGGAATTAAATAAAGTGAATATCTGTGAGTAACAAATGAAAAAAAAAAAAACAACAGTAAATACCCGCCAGGGGCGCCAACACCTAAAGCTAAATAAGGTACAGGCAATGCACAGCGATGTAATGTAAGGAGGAAAAATAAAAGTGAATATCTGTGTGTAACAAATGGAAAAATAGACAGTAAACACCCTCCAGGGGTGCCAACAGCTAATAGCAAAAATTGTAAAAGCAATGCACAGCGATGTCATGAAATAGGATGAGGAAGAAATAAAATGAATATCTGTGTGTAACAAATGAAAAAAAATTAAAAAAAATTAAACAGTAAATACCCTCCAGGGGTGCCAACACCTAAATATAAACTAGGCACAAGCAATAGCAAGCAAGCAAAAACCCTGATGTAACGAAATAAACACAAAGCAATGCACAGCGATGTCATGAAATAGGATGAGAGAAAAAATAAAGTAAATATCTGTGAGTAACAAATGAAAAAAAGAGACAGTAAACACCCACCAGGGGTGCCAACACTTAAATATAATATGATTTCATTACATCACTGTGCATTGCTTGTTCCTAATTTATATTTAGGTGTTGACACCCCTGGAGGGTATTTACTGTTTTTTTTTTTTCATTTGTTACACACAGATATTCACTTCATTTTCCCCGCATCCTATTTCATGACATCGCTGTGCGTTGCTTTTACCATTTTGTTATTAGTTGTTGGCACCCCTGGAGGGTGTTTACTGTCAATTTTTTCATTTGTTATTCACTTTATTTATTTTTCTCATTACATGACATCACTGTACGTTGCTTGTACCTAATTTATATTTAGGTGTTGGTGTCCCTGGAGGGTGTTTACTGTTTTTTTTTCTCTTTCATTTGTTATATGCAGATATTTACTTTATTTTTCCTCATCCTTACATCGCTGTGCGTTGCTTTCTACCATTTTTACTATTAGTTGTTAGCACCCCTGGAGGGTATTTACTGTTATTTTTTTCTTCATTTGTTACACACAAATATTCACAGTTTTTTTCCTATTTCATTACATCGCTGTGCGTTGCTTTTACCATTTTTTTCTATTAGTTGTTGGCACCCCTGGAGGGTGTTTACTGTAATTTTTTTAAAAATGTTATTCACTTTATTTTTCCTCATTACATGACATCACGGTGCATTGCTTGTACCTAATTTATATTTAGGTGTTGGCATCCCGGGAGGGTGTTTACTGTCAGTTTTTCCATTTGTTACACACAGATTTTCATTTTATTTTTCCTCATCCTATTTCATTACATCGCTGTGCATTCCTTTTATCTAATTTATATTTAGGTGTTGGCACCCCTGGAGTGTATTTACTGTTTTTTTTTTTTTTCATTTGTTACTCACAGATATTCACTTCATTTTCCCCTCATCCTATTTCATGACATCGCTGTGCATTCCTTTTACCATTTTTACTATTAGTTGTTGGCACCCCTGGAGGGTCTTTACTGACAGTTTTTCTATTTACACACAGATATTCACTTTTATTTTTCCTAATTCCATTACATCGCTGTGCATTGCTTGTACCTAATTTATATTTAGGTGTTGGCACCCCTGGAGGGTGTTTACTGTCAATTTTTTCATTTGTTATTCACTTTATTTATTTTTCTCATTACATGACATCACTGTACGTTGCTTGTACCTAATTTATATTTAGGTGTTGGTGTCCCTGGAGGGTGTTTACTGTTTTTTTTTCTCTTTCATTTGTTATATGCAGATATTTACTTTATTTTTCCTCATCCTTACATCGCTGTGCGTTGCTTTCTACCATTTTTACTATTAGTTGTTAGCACCCCTGGAGGGTATTTACTGTTATTTTTTTCTTCATTTGTTACACACAGATATTCACAGTTTTTTTTTCCTATTTCATTACATCGCTGTGCGTTGCTTTTACCATTTTTTTTCTATTAGTTGTTGGCACCCCTGGAGGGTGTTTACTGTAAAAAAAAATTATTTTTTTATTCACTTTATTTTTCCTCATTACATGACATCACGGTGCATTCCTTTTACCTAATTTATATTTAGGTGTTGGCACCCCTGGAGGGTATTTACTGTTTTTTTTTTGTTCCACACAGATATTCACTTCATTTTCCCCTCATCCTATTTCATGACATCGCTGTGCATTGCTTTTACCATTTTTACTATTAGCTGTTGGCACCCCTGGAGGGTGTTTACTGTCAGTTTTTCCATTTGTTATACACAGATATTCACTTTTATTTTTCCTCCTTATAGGACATCGCTGTACGTTGCTTGTACCTAAATTTATAATTTAGGTGTTGGCACCCCTGGAGGGTACAGAAAAACAAACAAAGGCAGAAATAAAAACTTTTTTTTTTTCCTGCACTTAGAGGCGCCTTTGTTTGTTTTTCTGTTTACTATTAGAGATCGCTTGTCTCTCTGAGTGCTGCCTGAAGTGTATGAAGACGTCTGTCCCTCCCAAAACAGACTTCATTTGCTAGGTACTGACATCCGGAGCGCCCTGGAGGGTGTTTACTGTTTTATTTTTGTTCCTTTTTCTTTTTTATTTGTTACACACAGATATTCACTTCATTTTTTCCCTCATCCTGTTTCACGACATCGCTGTGCATTGCTTTTACCAATTTCGCTATTAGGTGTTGGCACCCCTGGAGGGTGTTTATTGTAATTGTTTTTTTTTGTTGTTTTTTTTGCACTTATTAGTGTTTAGATATACATTGGTATATCACTTATCCTTTCTTTGTTTATTCTTATTTTGCATTATTTTTTTTTATTTTTATTTTTTTACACCCCTTTGTTATATACCCTCACCGGCCACTTTATTAGGTCCACCTTGCTAGTCCCGGGTTGGACCCCCCTTTATTAGGTCCGCCTTGCTAGTCCCGGGTTGGACCCCCCTTTATTAGGTCCGCCTTGCTAGTCCCGGGTTGGACCCCCCTTTATTAGGTCCGCCTTGCTAGTCCCGGGTTGGACCCCCCTTTATTAGGTCCGCCTTGCTAGTCCCGGGTTGGACCCCCCTTTATTAGGTCCGCCTTGCTAGTCCCGGGTTGGACCCCCCTTTATTAGGTCCGCCTTGCTAGTCCCGGGTTGGACCCCCTTTATTAGGTCTGCCTTGCTAGTCCCGGGTTGGACCCCCCTTTATTAGGTCCGCCTTGCTAGTCCCGGGTTGGACCCCCCTTTATTAGGTCCGCCTTGCTAGTCCCGGGTTGGACCCCCCTTTATTAGGTCCGCCTTGCTAGTCCCGGGTTGGACCCCCCTTTATTAGGTCCGCCTTGCTAGTCCCGGGTTGGACCCCCCTTTATTAGGTCCGCCTTGCTAGTCCCGGGTTGGACCCCCCTTTATTAGGTCCGCCTTGCTAGTCCCAGGTTGGACCCCCCTTTATTAGGTCCGCCTTGCTAGTCCCGGGTTGGACCCCCCTTTATTAGGTCCGCCTTGCTAGTCCCGGGTTGGACCCCCCTTTATTAGGTCCGCCTTGCTAGTCCCGGGTTGGACCCCCCTTTATTAGGTCCGCCTTGCTAGTCCCAGGTTGGACCCCCCTTTATTAGGTCCGCCTTGCTAGTCCCGGGTTGGACCCCCCTTTATTAGGTCCGCCTTGCTAGTCCCGGGTTGGACCCCCCTTTATTAGGTCCGCCTTGCTAGTCCCGGGTTGGACCCCCCTTTATTAGGTCCGCCTTGCTAGTCCCAGGTTGGACCCCCCTTTATTAGGTCCGCCTTGCTAGTCCCGGGTTGGACCCCCCTTTATTAGGTCCGCCTTGCTAGTCCCGGGTTGGACCCCCCTTTATTAGGTCCGCCTTGCTAGTCCCGGGTTGGACCCCCCTTTATTAGGTCCGCCTTGCTAGTCCCAGGTTGGACCCCCCTTTATTAGGTCCGCCTTGCTAGTCCCGGGTTGGACCCCCCTTTATTAGGTCCGCCTTGCTAGTCCCGGGTTGGACCCCCCTTTATTAGGTCCGCCTTGCTAGTCCCGGGTTGGACCCCCCTTTATTAGGTCCGCCTTGCTAGTCCCGGGTTGGACCCCCCTTTATTAGGTCCGCCTTGCTAGTCCCGGGTTGGACCCCCCTTTATTAGGTCCGCCTTGCTAGTCCCGGGTTGGACCCCCCTTTATTAGGTCCGCCTTGCTAGTCCCGGGTTGGACCCCCCTTTATTAGGTCCGCCTTGCTAGTCCCGGGTTGGACCCCCCTTTATTAGGTCCGCCTTGCTAGTCCCGGGTTGGACCCCCCTTTATTAGGTCCGCCTTGCTAGTCCCGGGTTGGACCCCCCTTTATTAGGTCTGCCTTGCTAGTCCCGGGTTGGACCCCCTTTATTAGGTCCCCCTTGCTAGTAGAGGGTTAGACCCCCTTTATTAGGTCCGCCTTGCTAGTCCCGTGTTGGACCCCCCTTTATTAGGTACACCTTGCCAGTCCCGGGTTGGACCCCCTTTATTAGGTCCGTCTTGCTAGTCCCGGGTTGGACCCCCCTTTATTAGGTCCGCCTTGCTAGTCCCGGGTTGGACCCCCCTTTATTAGGTCCGCCTTGCTAGTCCCGGGTTGGACCCCCCTTTATTAGGTCCGCCTTGCTAGTCCCGGGTTGGACCCCCCTTTATTAGGTCCGCCTTGCTAGTCCCGGGTTGGACCCCCCTTTATTAGGTCTGCCTTGCTAGTCCCGGGTTGGACCCCCTTTATTAGGTCCCCCTTGCTAGTAGAGGGTTAGACCCCCTTTATTAGGTCCGCCTTGCTAGTCCCGTGTTGGACCCCCCTTTATTAGGTCCGCCTTGCTAGTCCCGGGTTGGACCCCCTTTATTAGGTCCCCCTTGCTAGTAGAGGGTTAGACCCCCTTTATTAGGTCCGCCTTGCTAGTCCCGTGTTGGACCCCCCTTTATTAGGTACACCTTGCCAGTCCCGGGTTGGACCCCCTTTATTAGGTCCGTCTTGCTAGTCCCGGGTTGGACCCCCCTTTATTAGGTCCGCCTTGCTAGTCCCGGGTTGGACCCCCCTTTATTAGGTCCCCCTTGCTAGTCCCGGGTTGGACCCCCTTTATTAGGTCCGCCTTGCTAGTCACGGGTTGGACCCCCTTCGGCCTTCATTCTTCGTGGCAGAGATACAACAAGGTGTTGGAAACGTTCCTCAGAGATTTTGCTCCATAGTGACATGACAGCATCATGCAGTCGCTGCAGATTTGTCGGCTGCACATCCACGGTGCCAATCTCCCATCCCACCACATCCCAAAGGTGCTCTATTGGAGGAGATGTGGTGAGTGTGGAGGCCATTGGAGGACAGGGACCTCATTGTCCAGTGGTGAGATGATTGGAGATTTGTGACATGGTGCATTATCCTGCTGGAAGGAGCCATCAGAAGATGGGGACACTGTAGTCATAAAGGGATGGACATGGTCAGAAACAATACTCAGGTAGGCCGTGGGGTTTAAACCATGCTCAATTGGTACTAAGGGGCCCAAAGTGTGCCAAGAAAATATCCCCCACACTATTATACCACCCCCACCAGCCTGATCCGGTGATACCCCATCCCCCACACCATTACACCACCACCACCAGCCTGAACCGGTGATACCCCACCCCCACATCATTACACCCCCACCACCAGCCTGAGCCGGTAATAGACCATCCCCCACACCATTACACCCTCCACCACCAGCCTGAACCGGTGATACCCCATCCCCCACACCATTACACCCCCACCACCAGCCTGAACCGGTAATAGACCATCCCCCACACCATTACACCCCCACCACCAGCCTGAGCCGGTAATAGACCATCCCCCACACCATTACACCCCCACCACCAGCCTGATCCGGTGATACCCCATCCCCCACACCATTACACCCCCCACCACCAGCCTGATCCGGTGATACCCCATCCCCCACACCATTACACCCCCACCACCAGCCTGAACCGTTGATACCCCATCCCCCACACCATTACACCCCCACCACCAGCCTGAACCGGTGATACCCCATCCCCCACACCATTACACCCCCACCACCAGCCTGATCCGGTGATACCCCATCCCCCACACCATTACACCCCCACCACCAGCCTGAACCGGTGATACCCCATCCCCCACACCATTACACCCCCACCACCAGCCTGAACCGTTGATACCCCATCCCCCACACCATTACACCCCCACCACCAGCCTGAACCGGTGATACCCCATCCCCCACACCATTACACCCCCACCACCAGCCTGATCCGGTGATACCCCATCCCCCACACCATTACACCCCCACCACCAGCCTGATCCGGTGATACCCCATCCCCCACACCATTACACCACCACCACCAGCCTGAACCGGTGATACCCCATCCCCCACACCATGACACCCCCACCACCAGCCTGAACCGGTGATACCCCATCCCCCACACCATTACACCCCCACCACCAGCCTGAACCGGTGATACCCCATCCCCCACACCATTACACCACCACCAGCCTGAACCGGTGATACCCCATCCCCCACACCATTACACACCCACCACCAGCCTGAACCGGTGATACCCCATCCCCCACACCATTACACCCCCACCACCAGCCTGAGCCGGTGATAGACCATCCCCCACACCATTACACCCCCCACCACCAGCCTGAACCGGTGATACCCCATCCCCCACACCATTACACCACCACCACCAGCCTGAACCAGTGATACCCCATCCCCCACACCATTACACCCCCACCACCAGCCTGAACCGGTGATATCCCATCCCCCACACCATTACACCCCCACCACCAGCCTGAACCGGTGATACCCCATCCCCCACACCATTACACCCCCACCACCAGCCTGAGCCGGTGATAGACCATCCCCCACACCATTACACCCCCCACCACCAGCCTGAACCGGTGATACCCCATCCCCCACACCATTACACCACCACCAGCCTGATCCGGTGATACCCCATCCCCCACACCATTACACACCCACCACCAGCCTGAACCGGTGATACCCCATCCCCCACACCATTACACCCCCACCACCAGCCTGAGCCGGTGATAGACCATCCCCCACACCATTACACCCCCCACCACCAGCCTGAACCGGTGATACCCCATCCCCCACACCATTACACCACCACCACCAGCCTGAACCGGTGATACCCCATCCCCCCACACCATTACACCCTCACCACCAGCCTGAACCAGTGATACCCCATCCCCCACACCATTACGCCCCCATCCCCCCACACCATTACACCCCCACCACCAGCCTGATCCGGTGATACAAGGCAGGATGGATCTATGCGCCAAATTCTGACCCCACCATCTAAATTTCAACTGAAATCCAGACTCATCATACCAGGCAATGTTTTTCCAATCTTCTATTGATCCTGTGCCAATTGTAGCCTCGGTTTCCTGTTCTTAGCTGACAGGAGTGGCACCCGGTGTGCTCTTCTGCTGCTGTAGCCCATCTGCTTCAAGGTTGGATGTGTTGTGCGTTCAGAGATGGTATTCTACATACCTTGGATGTAACGAGTGGTTATTTGAGTTACTTTTGCCTTTCTATCATCTGGAACCAGTCTGCCCTGTAATAGCTTTCTTCTGGCCCAAAACCAGAATTTATGTTCTATTCTGCCTCTGACCCAAATTCAAAGTGATGTGAATGCATGCATGCAAAAAGGATCACACTGAGACACACTGGTCAGTATGAGCTCTTCTCTCATCAACAGGGCTTTATTCAAGGTCACAGCCCCTTATATAAACGAATGCCTTGTTTCCACTGAGCGGAACGGTTCGGGTCAGTACAGTTTGGAACAGTTTGAATTGTCCGATTTATTCTGGTGAGCGTTTCCACTGCAAGTAGGACCGTCAGGGGCCATTCAAAGTTTAGAAAAAATGCCTAGCGTGTCCGCCAATCAGTGGAATGTATTGTAGCTCCGCCCTAACCGAACCGTTCCCTTTTCTATGGCCCCACGTCTGAAGCAGGACCCAGAATGGTGCGGTACGGTTCGGTTTTATGGCACGCTTTCATAATGGAAACACCCAAAATAGCGTCCCGTACCGAACCGACCCGCTCAGTGGAAAGGAGGCAAAAGTGACATAAGCAAACGTCATCACATGTGTGTGTATATTATTGGTTCATCTGTATATGGTCCTTTTCCTGTCGACATCTGTTTTGGCCACGAGGCATCACATTCCAAAGCTCAGCAGCCATCTTTTAGTAGACGATGGGAGGGGCAGAAAGGAGGGGGTAAAGGAGTGAGGAGTAAGAAAACATCTGTTTGTCATTTTTGAATAAGGAAACTTACTGCTGGCTGGTTATAAGATTACTAAAACACACATATACACATGTAGCGGGTACTTGAATTTGGGGAAGCATCTGGGTGCTAGTGTAACCCAGGTGCCTTGATTGTTAGGAAATTCAAGGTTCCCTTTGTGAGTCTTGGAGGACTCTGGTGGTGTGAAGTTCTCGCCGGCCTAAAGGTGGCGCTGTTGCCTTGGACAGGGGCTGGGCTCGCACAGCAAGACTGTGCCTTTTTGTCCTCCCCTGGAGCTGGTACAGCGGGGCGGGGAACCCGCTGTGGCGCGAAGGGAGAGGTCATAAAAGGGGCGGACGCTCTGATCTTGGGTTCAGAGTTGGAGGACGTGGCCGCACCCAGGCACCTTTAGCTTGGGTGCCGGCGTTCCGGTGCTCCAGGCCTAGGTGCCCTTGGCCTAGCTGGAGTGGAGATGGAGTCCATCTCAGGCACCTTTAGCCTGGGGTGAGGTACTATGGCGGATGCCTGGGGCTCAGTACCTTTGACTGAGTTCCGCGAGGGTGGAGGAATCCGAGGGGGCCCTAACTCCTTGGGTGCCCGTGTCTGAGTTTGTGAGGACTAGTGTGCAGTAACTTCTCTGAAGAGCCCGGCGCAGCATCGCTGGTGACGGAGAGGCCTCCACTTCTCCCTTGGACGGATTTATTCCTCTGACAGGGGCAAAGTGAGCGAAGGTAATTTACGTTCTACATCACCTAGTCAGTGGCAGTGACTATTCACCACTGGTGACAGCACAGTGGGCAGCAACAGAAGGGAAAGGATTGTGCCTCGATCTGTCCCCATTTTCCAAAGAAAAGAGATTGTTTTATTGCTTGGCAAGAAGAATAAAACTGTGTTGGACCTATTCACTGTGTGGAACTCGGGTTACTAAAGCAAAGGAGTCAGGGACGAAGGACTGGACTTGACTCTAGGACACCTACACAAAAGACCCAATTTGCTGGCTTTCACCTCTTAGCTATGGAGGACATGGGCCGTGGTGTATCTCATCTCTCTCTCCCAGGTACCCCTAGACAACAGCCACATAACCGATAGAGAGAGAGGGGTGAGTCCGCTACACGTGGGGGCATCGTATCCGGGATATGTGTATGGTGTCTGAAATTGAACTTTGCTGCCCGGAGGAGTTCCGAGTAGGTCGGCCATATTGGCCAACACGCCACGAGGCAACCCACAACTGTGTAGTTCGTGGGCGGAGCAAGGGAAAAGCCTGCGAACAAGTGCAGAAGGTGGGAGGAGTCTGGCCACGTGGACGTACGCACGTGGAGATTCCGGCGCAGGTGGGTCAGTGCGCAATGGAGCAGCAAAGAGAGAGGATGGCTTCAAGTGCTCCGTGGATTTCAGTTCCTTCCTTCGCGGATATGTCTTCTCTAGCTGCTCCGATTATGGATAAGACTAAGGCCCCGGGGGCGATTGGCTCTGTATACCTGCAGAGACATGGAGGCCCTCGGTGTGATCTGTCTCGGCTGTTCGGGACTGGTGGTCCAGCTGAAGCCGTTCGGGCGCTGTGAGGTCTGCAAAGAATTCCTCTTCGAGGTGGAACCATCCACAGAAAAGCCTCGCGCTTTCCACCTCAACTACCTCACAGGGACTGCCACTCCGGAGGGAGAGATCGATGCTGGTGCGTTCCCCGTGCGTGCTGATCCGGGTGAAGTGACTGCCCAAGCGGAAGTGAAAAGAGAAAAATCAGAGGATGCTGCCTCGGTCACCAGCAGCTCCCTGCTCCGGCCACCGAAGAGGAAGGTCGGCCTAGTGATGGCCTAGTGTGATCGTGGAAGAGCTTCACCCCACTGCTTGCCTGACCTGGATGGATTCAGTAGACAACGTCCTGGACATCTTTGTTCGTCTAAAGGCCCAGGTGAGCCAGGGGTTGGGACTGTCTGTGTGGTAAAAAGTGGCGGTAGCCCACAGTCGGTAGAGGCCGTCAAGGGGGATAGTTCCGTGACTGGGAATTATCTCCCCGCTCAGTGCTACGACACCTCTGACCTGGATTCATTGTCTGACAATGGCGATGATGGGGAGATAGACGAAATCTTCCAACAGAAGGGATGGGACAAAATAAAGCTACCCTTGGCCCGTGTCACAAGGGACCTGCCCATGTCTACCGGAGATAGTACACCCCGGGTAGAGGCCCCGGTGCCAGGGGATGAAGCTGGTCCTTTGTCTGAAGTTCCCCTTCTGGATTCAACATCCATTTCACCTGCTCCTGTTGTGGGAGTGCAACGTCAATCACTCCGGGCTCCTAGGCCCAGGTCTACCGAGGTGGTGAACGCACCTTGCCACCCAGAAGCGATTGTTCCACCTGGAGAGGGAGACCGAGCTACTATGCCACCTTTGTCAAGGCTGCAGCGTCTCTTTGGCCAGAAGGTTGCTCAGGAATATGGGTGGGAATACCCGTATCTGCCTCGGGAACTGCTCTATGAGGTGGAGGTCTTTCGACAAAGATGGTATGATACCTTTGTATGGGACAAACTGAAAGTACAGCAAGCACAGGCGGTACCTTTCCTGCTCACCAACGGTCACGAAGAAGTTTCAGGGCTGTAAAGCTAAATGGATGCTGGGAAGACACATTCATGCGGACAAAGTGGTGATCTGCCGTAAGGAAGGAAAAAGTATTGAGTACCATGTGGAGGCTTTTGATGATCGTTTGAAGCCTATATCACTGCCTCATCCAAGGTTTTACCTGTAAGGGAAAAAGAGACTCCTGTGTGCTTTTCTTTTCTATTCCTGGCTGAACTTTCTGGAGTGTCTTCTCTTGAACACAGGGACTGTGCCCTATTTTTTTTTGTATTTGGGCAGTTCTACTCGTTGGAGATATGGGAGCTGTTTTTGTTTGTTCTCCCTTCTTCTCCTGGCACTTAAAAAGAAATCAGTGACTTTGGGTTTTAGATAGTGTAGGGTCACAGAGAAAATGTTCAAAGGGAAAGTTCGTCTGGAAGTGATGAGTGTCTTGACCGCGGCACTGTCACCAGGTGGCAGTGTTGCGCAACGATTGTTTATTTTTTTTTTGACATGACTATTGTACAACAGATGTATTCCTGGTCTGCCAACCACGTTTTACCCCGTACCTTACTTATACTTAATCAATGAGACCACACCTTTTAGTATGGAGTAAAACATGGCCGTAGCAGCCTCCTTTATTATAACTGTTACATCAGTTATCAAAACATCAAACCATCAAAACATAATCAGAACCCATGTTCTCAGAATATTGCCTCCTGGTGTTGGTCTTTGCAGGAACCTCAAAATTACCATAATCATATTAATCATAATGATATTAATCATCTCAATCTTAATCATATCAATAAAAACCCACGTGACACTGCGGTACCTTAAATGGTCATAGGCCTCAAGCCGACCAGCTGCTCAGAGACGACCACTGACCGCAGTGCCCCTATTATCAAACTCTTCTAGCTAAACTCCTGTTAGCTGGAATACCCTCTCAGAACCCATACCACCGATAGGTCCTGACCACTTGCTTTTTGAGGAACTTCATTCGTGACATTGCCGTACCTTAAATGGTCATAGGCCTCAAGCCGACCAGCTGCTCAGAGACGACCACTGACCGCAGTGCCCCCATTATCAAACTCTTCCAGCTAAACTCCTGTTAGCTGGAATACCCTCTCAGAACCCATACCACCGATACGTCCTGACCACTTGCTTTTTGAGGAACTTCATTCTCCCCAAAAGACCAAAACACTCTGGTGCCAACTCTCGGAACCTATACTGTTGCTAGGCCTACAGACTGCCGTGGCCCACCAGCTTGTATTTGAGACCCCACTGGAGATCCATAGTGGAACTGAGTTAAAAGGGTCTCCAGTGAAGTGTTCCGTGTTGTTACTTGACCTGTGGATTACAAATGTGTTCCTGATTCCTGAATGTGCACCACCATTAAAGATTTGCATGCGAAGAAATCATCTCCTAGAGACTGAGTTTTAGAGTCTGGGTCAGGTCTGACCAAGCGTTAGAGTTTAGTTGCTGCGTCACAGGGCGCTTAGTTAACGGCCGTTACATGTGGTATGTCATTACTGTATTTCACTAATGTGTAGTATGCTATTCGCTGCAGGGCTCTGCAAGAAGCACGTGTGATTTGTTATAACTGTTGATCTATTATACCAAGAGAGAGTAAACTCGTTATTCTTTAATCGCTTTTCATTGGTGTCTGAATTTTACCATAGAGTATAAGAGATATTACCCTAGACTAACTGTGCCAGAGTGGGTCGAGTAAATTGCCAGGGGTTGGCGGTGCTGTGTGCAGGGCCTGAGACCAAATTCAGCGGCTCTCTTAGTTGGGGGTGCGCTACACGCGTGTAGCGGCCTCACCCCTCTCTCTTGCTTTATCAGTTATATGGCTGTTGTCTAGGGGTACCTGGGAGAGAGAGATAAAACACACCACGGCCCATGTCCTCCGTAACTAGAAGGTGAAGGCCAGAAGATTGGGCTTTTGTGTAGGTGTCCTAGAGTCAAGTCCAGTCCTTCGTCCCTGACTCCTTTGCTTTAGTAACCCAAGTTCCACACAGTGAATAGGTACAACTCAGTTTTATTCTTCTTGCCGAGCAATAAAACAATCTTTCTCCTTTGGAAAATGGGGACAGATCGAGGCACAATCCTTTCCCTTCTTGCTGCTGCCTACTGTGCTGTCACCAGTGATGAATAGTCACTGCCACTGACTAGGTGATGTAGAACGTGAATTACCTTCGCTCACTTTGCCCCTGTCAGAGGAAGAAATCCGTCCAAGGGAGAAGTGGAGGCCTCTCCGTCACCAGCGATGCTGCGCCGGGCTCTTCAGAGAAGTTACTGCGCACCAGTCCTCACGAACTCAGACACGGGCACCCAAGGAGTTAGGGCCCCCTCGGATTCCTCCACCCTCGCGGAACTCAGTCGAAGGTACTGAGCCCCAGGCATCCGCCATAGTACCTCACCCCAGGCTAAAGGTGCCTGAGATAGACTCCATCCCTGCTCCAGCTAGGCCAAGGGCGCCTAGGCCTGAAACACCGGAACGCCAGCACCCAAGCTGAAGGTGCCTGGGTGCGGCCGCGTCCTCCAACTCTCTTTTCCAAATCAGGGCGTCCGCCCCTTTTATTACCTCTCCCTTTGCGTCACAGCGGGTTCCCCGCCCCGCTGTACCAGCTCCAGGGGAGGACAAAAAGGCACAGTTTGCGGTGCGAGTTCAACTCCGGCCCAAGGCAGCAACGCCACCTGCAGGCCCCAAGGAACCCCACACCACTAGAGTCCTCACATAAATTCAAACACCCGCTACATATATATATATATATATATATATATATATATATATATATATATATAGCCACTGCATCCAGTGTAGCCAAGCCTATATCTGACTGCAGGCCATTCCTGGTGTACTTTTTCTAATATACTTCAGGCAGGCAGGTGATTCAGTTAGCTGCAGTGTATTTAATATATATATACAGCCAGTCTAACCTCTGTATAATTTTAAGAACAGGATAATGCCAATGGGCACTCTACAGGTTAGCTTTCCCGAATAAAGAATCCTTCCCTCTGACAGGTCACCAGGCCTCTCCCGAGACAGCAATCTTCCATTACTCATATCCTCAGTGGGACCGATCCTCCCCTGGCTTCCTCTCGGTCAGAGCGGGTACCCTCACCTGGGCACTCTGGGACTCCAATGGGCGAATTGTAGACCCAGTTAAAGGTAATGGGCCTACCTGGAACGTTGCAGCCTTGGGCCAAAGGTGCCTGAGACTTCTCGGCCAGTCATCGCGCCCCCAAGGGGCACACCCCTCTGGCTCCTCCACTCCAACTCTCCTCTCCAACCCCCTCCACTAAAGATGGCATCTGCCCCTTATGTACCCTCTCCCGGCATGCACAGCAGGCCACTCACGCCCACCGCACTGCTGCCGAGAGAGAACACCCTAAGGCGCAGTAATGCCACCCGTGGCTTAACCCTGACCTGATATTGCAGTGCCACCCACAGGCCACAGGGAACCATACATCAGGCAGCATCACATAGGCAGAAGCAAATACCTAACAATCAAAGCGGTCTGAGCCTGGCTACCAGCTCAGACCAACCCCCAAATTTAGGCACATAACACCCCTAAACAGTAAAGGGGCGCTACATACCCCCCTCCTAAAATAGACACTGTCCCCAGTGTCTGCAATAAATGCACAACCCCTCAAGCCTGAGCAAGTGTGAATTTATTCCCGAAACTTTGTACAAATTGTTGAGTTGTTGTGCCTGAACCAACATAAGGGAAAAAGGGACAAGAGGAAAGAAATAGAGAAGGAAAATATAGAGAACAAAAACACAAACATCGACATCCATTCTCAATGTCACATTTTCATATTACACTGTACATATTCCACCCCCTCCTAAATAACTACTCCACCCATTCTCCGGCAGAGTTGCTTGTAGTTCAACTGCAGAGGGAGAGAAAAAAACACAACACACAGAATCAAACATCCTAACTTCTAGGAAACAGAAGCGAACCATTCCCCCTAGAAGGAATGACTGGTCTCTGTAGCATAAATTCCTGCAGAATACCACCACCTAGTGGCAGCACACACTACTACACTGGCCTTGGTGCGCATAGGCACGTATCAATACTTAAGGACACCCCTTGATCATGACGGCTTCCTGCTTTGGCCCTGACTAAAGCTACCCAGTGTTCAGTTCTTTTCTTAGGAAGAAAAAAAAAACGTTCTCCTCTGCGGGACTGAAAAGGGAGAAAAACACAAACAGTCCTCTGATTCCTCACAGAGTAAATTCCCTCTTGAGCAGAGAGTCAGGTCAGCGGTTCAAGGCAAGTTCCTTGAAGTGGAATAAAAAAAAACAAGTTTCCACTTTAGAGATAGTACTTGGGATCAGGGAGGACAAGGGTTTTCCACTGCTTGTCCAATGTTTCTATCTAGTAAACAGAATCATCTCTGTCCTTGCTGCAGATGACTACACGGTCTGCGTGAATGTGCCGACCATAAGTCCAGTCCTTGCGGCAGCCTTTATAATGATCAGCCATTACAGCAGAACACTTTAAATATCGGTAGCCTCTTGGTACTTTCACATGGTCCCATACAAAGTCAGCGTACCAACGTTCACGAGAGGCCTCAATCTCGTAGAGAAGTTCTTCAGGAACATAGGGATATTCCCAACCATAGTCAGTGGCGACCTTTTTGTGTAGGAGCAGTTGCAACCGGGCTAGAGGTGGCATGGTGGCCCGATCTCCTGCTCCTGGGAAGACAATGACATCCGAAGACCTTCTCAATGGTGCAGGCTCCAGCGACGGTAAAGGTGGCTGCAATGGTGCCCGGACATCCGCAACAGCAGGCACAGAGGACGCCGGAGCTGGCAAAGCGGGCGTAGGATCAGTCTCCTCCCTTGCAGTAGGGACTTCCACTCAGGGTGTAGTTTCCCCAGAGTCCATTAGCGAAACTCCACCTAAACTGCGGGGTGAATTTGCCGGGATTCTATCCCAACCCTTTTTTTCAAACACTTCATCCACATCACGATCATCTCCCACATCTGAAGATGAATCCAACTCAGAAGTATTATACTCCTCCGCCGGTAGATAACTTGCGGTGGAGACAGACACAATGTCCCTGAAAATGGAGGGTCTTTACGGGCTGGTTGTCCACACATCCCCTGTAGCGTGGTATGCGGGCTTCCCTTCCCTCTCCAACAAAGTCAATGACCCTTTTCTCCCAGCCTCCTTACCTTCCCCCGACGCGGATCTCCTGGAGGTCCCTCCGGCTTGAAGATCCGGTTCAGGCAGGCGCTGGGGCAGGCTTCGACCGCGGCCGCGGGAGGCCTTTATGTATCCCACCTTCCGCTTGGCGGGTGGGAGAGAGTTCTCCCTTGTAACGGAGACAGCATCTGCGATGACCTCCGGAACACCATCCTCCACATCCGTGGCAGTCGGAGCAGTGCGCCTGGGCCTGGCCGTGGGAGTACTGGTTTCCTCTTCAAGAGTAGCGACACCTGTAAGGCAGTTGACCCGGTAACCCTTTGGTTTCTCAGTCGGCTGGTCCACCTCAAAAAGGAACTCTCTGCACGTAGCACACCTTCCAAAAGGCCGAAGCTGCACCGCCAGTCCTTGGCACTTAGGACAGAGCATGCCCAGGGCCTCCGCATCCCTGCATGTATAAAGCGCGAAGCGGCCCCTAGGCCTAAGCCGAATCCCTGTATCCATCAGGGGGGCAGTGAAAGAAACAACGTCCATGGCTGTGGTAGGTGGGAACATCCATGGTCCCGGTGAAACAGAAATCCATGGGGCGGTAGACATGTTGCTTCTTCACCAGTTCAGCTCGTACTGTCCCTTGGTGCCAAAACGCCACGTGCAACACAAGTTGGCGGGGGCTCCTCCCCCTTTTCTTCTCTTTCTGCACGTAGCTCGCGGGCTTTTCTATACTTCAGACACGCCCACGAACTACGCAGTTAGAAATCCAGTATAGGTCTTGGCCTGTACCTCCATTTCACAGTTCACTTTTTCCCGAAATGGCCGGCCTCCACAGAATCACACCGGGGAAAAAAATAAAGTCCAGCTTCAGGGGTAGCTGCAAAATATATAATCCCTGACTGGAGCCCCCACGTGTAGCACACAGACCTTTTTCTCGCCTGGCTCATTTGTAAGTCAAGGCACACCGTGCTATATGCCCGTACCCTCCTGTTTGAAGAGGTTAAGCGGTGTTCACAAATTTTGGGTCCTGCAGCGAGTTACCTTCTTCCACTGGTTCTCTTCCCCAGAGTATGGGGTCAAGTCTCTATTTCTTCCCCCAAAGAAGCAAATGTCCAGAAACACTTTAACTCCAACAGAGAGTTTATTTTCTATTTGCTGCGTAGTAGACAGAGACAGATGGATGAAAGAAAGATGGCGTCTGCCCCTTATGTACCCTCTCCCGGCATGCAAAGCAGGCCGACCACACCCACCGCACCGCTGCTGAGAGAGGACACCCTAAGGCGCAGTAATGCCACCCATGGCTCAACCCTGACCTGATATGGCAGTGCCACCCACAGGCCACAGGGAACCATACATCAGGCAGCATCACATAGGCAGAAGCAAATACCTAGCAATCAAAGCGGTCCGAGCCTGGCTACCAGCTCAGACCAACCCCTAAATTTAGGCACATAACACCCCTAAAAAGTAAAGGGGCGCTACATATATATATATATACTGCATCCAGTGTAGCCAAGCCTATATCTGACTGCAGGCCATTCCTAGTGTACTTTTTCTAATATACTTCA
This sequence comes from Rana muscosa, assembly GCA_029206835.1. Lineage (NCBI taxonomy): Eukaryota > Metazoa > Chordata > Amphibia > Anura > Ranidae > Rana > Rana muscosa. The sequence continues at coordinate 380,604,404 of CM055118.1, forward strand.
GGCGGTGTACACAGTACCGTGCACCCCTAGTGCAGTTGCTACTACTTTTCTGGTGGTGTACACAGTACACAATACATACAGTGCACCCATAGTTGCTATTAGACTTCTGGTGGTGTACACAATACAGTGCACCCATAGTGCAGTTGCTACTACTTTTCTGGTGGTGTACACAGTACACAATACATACAGTGCACCCATAGTTGCTATTAGACTTCTGGTGGTGTACACAATACCGTGCACCCATAGTGCAGTTGCTACTACTTTTCTGGTGGTGTACACAGTACACAATACAGTGTAGTGTGGTTTTGCTAAACAAAATTTACAAGGAGAGGCAGACGCTCACAGGCCACTAAAAAATGCAAGCAGGCTCTGTGTCTACAGTCAACAGTGCTGGTCGCGTACACGGTGAATCCTCTGCACGTGGCGGTGGGGCACCCTTGTCCTTTTTTTCTGCAGCTGGCCGTGTTATTGAGCCACAACATGCAGAAGAGTTGGTGGAATGGATAACAAAGCCGTCCTCATCCTCCTCATCCTCTGTAACCAGGCTCAGAGTAGTTTGCCTGCCAATGCAGCTGCCAAAGCGACCTATTCCATCGGCTCCATGTCAACAGTCACTCCCTCCCTAGCCCCACCAACATGCATGGAGGAGTCCCCCGAACTATTCGACCACAGTGTCGGGTACATGCTGCAGGAGGATGCGCAGCGATTTGAAGGCTTTAATGATGGTACCCAGGTTGAGGAAGGGAGTAACGTGAGCCTAGAGAGAGGGGGTGCCCAAGAAGGAAAAGAAACTGGCAGTCATGTTCCCCCAGCTGCAGCATACTGCCATGTTTGCTCCAGTGAAGAGGAGGGAGGGGATGATGAGGTCACTGACTCTACTTGGGTGCCTGATAGAAGAGAGGAGGAGGAGGCACATCTCCAACAAGGCAGGATGCCCTCCAGGGGGCAGCTTAAGGGCAGCCACCCTAGTGCATCACACCACAGAGCTAAGCAGGTGCATTGCGCTGCTGACTCCCCGCATATTTTGAAAAGTTCTTTGGTGTGGGCCTTTTTTGACAAACATATGTCTGAAGCGTATCAAGCGTGGCCAAAACAGCAGCTGCTTGGGCACCACATGCTTGACCAGACATATAAGGACCTCCCATGCAGTCCGTTGGCAACAGCACTTAAAAGACCCACATCAAAGAACAAGGCGGACCTCTCCTTGCTCCTCATCTGGGATCTCCAACCCCACTATACCTCCATTCCTCTCAAAAACCGTCACTGAGAGGAATCAAGGTATAGAAATAGGTGTCCCAAGTACTTACAGCCAATCTGCTAGCGGTACACCAACATTCGATTTTAGCAGGCAAATTTCCCTACCCCAGTTGCTAAACCGTTAAAAGAAATTTGGTCCCAGCCATCCACATGCTCAGCGTCTGAATGCTAGCTTGGCAAAATTGCTAGCACTGCAACTGCTGCCTTTTCAGCTGGTAGACTCTGCCCTCTTTCGTGAATTTGTGGAATGTGCGGTACCTCAGTGGCAGGTTCCCAAACACCATTTATTTTCATGGAAGGTCATTCCAGGTCTCTACCGGCATGTGGAAGGCAATGTCTTGGCCTCGTTGGACAGGGCGGTCAGCAGTAAGGTGCATATTACCGCTGACTCATGGTCCAGCAGGCATGGACAGGGACGTTACCTTTCTTTCACGGTGCACTGGGTAACTCTGCTGGCAGCTGGGAAGGATGAAGGGCAGGGTTCAGTATTGTTGGAGCTTGTTCCGCCACCACGCCTCCAAAATGCTAGTGGTGATTCTGCCACAGCTCTCTCCTCTTCCCACTCCTCTTCTTATTCCTCTATGGCCTCTTCCTCTGCAGATTTGTCCTCTGAACCAGTGGTGCTTTGTTGGGGTTCAAGGGGCTACGCAAGCACTCAGGCAAAAAGATGCCATGCGGTGCTTGAGTTGGTCTGCTTAGGGGACAGGAGCTACACTGGGGCAGAGATTCTGTCAGCTCTGCAGGGGCAGGTTTAGAGGTGGTTGGCGCCATGCCAGCTTCAGCCAGGAATGGTTGTATGCGACAATGGCACCAACCTCCTCTCCGCCCTCCAACAGGGACACTTGACCCATGTTCCCTGTTTGGCTCACGTCCTGAATTTGGTGGTGCAGCGGTTCTTGAGCAGGTACCCGGGCTTACAGGATCTCCTGAGGCAGGCCAGGAAAGTCTGTCGTTATTTCCGCCGGTCATATAATGGCAGTGCTCGGCTGGCTGACATTCAAAAGGAATGCAACCTGCCCAAGAACCGCCTCATTTGTGACATGCCCACCAGGTGGAACTCAACGTTGGCAATGCTGCAGCGGCTGCACACGCAGCAGAGGGCCATCAATGAGTACCTGTGTGAGTATGGCACCAGGACAGGGTCAGGGGAGCTTGGCTTTTTTTTCGTCACGCCAGTGGCTACAGATCAAGGATGCATGCACAGTCCTGTCACCATTTGAAGAAGCCAGGAAGATGGTGAGCAGTGACAGTGCATGCATCAGTGATACTGTCCCTCTTGTCTTCCTGTTGGAGCACACGCTTCGTGGAATAATGGACAGGGCACTTGAGGCAGAACAGAGGGTAACTTCCTTACCTCTCAAGGCCCCCTTTATCCAGATAGTATTCCTGTGGGCCCGCCGATCACACAGGAAGAAGAAGAGGAGGAGGATTGTGTCAGCATGGAGGTGGAGAATAACACTCAGCATCAGCAGCAGTCTTCAAGGTATCATTTTCAGTCCCCAGAAACCCATGGAGTTGTACGTGGCTGGGAGGAGGTGGTTGCGAATCATGTGATCCTTAGTGACCCAGAGGACTCAGGATCGAATGCCTCTGCGAACTTACGCTGCATGGCCTCCCTGATCCTGCAAAGCCTGCGAAAGGACCCTAGGATTCGTGGTATCAAGGAGAGGGATCATTACTGGCTGGCAACTTTTCTTGATCCACGTTACAAGGGTAAGGATGCAGAACTTATCCAGCCTTCGCAGAGGGAGCAGAGGATAAAACATCTTCGGGAGGCCTTGCAGAAAGGTTTGTGCAATGCGTTTCCGGAGTCTGGGAGGTTACAATTTCCTGGTACTGGACAACGTGCTGCTGAGGCTTCGTTCAGTCACAGAAAGAGCAGTGGAGAAGGTGGCCAGTTGACTGATGCCTTCAGACAATTCTTCAGTCCTCAGCGCCAAGGTCTGATCGGTTCCAGCAACCATCGCCAGCGTCTGAATTACATGGTGCAGGAATATCTAGGGGCAAGATCAGACTTGGAGACCTTTCCAACAGAACATCCACTGGGTTACTGGGTCTTGAGGATGGACCACTGGCCAGAGCTTGCTAAATATGCAAAAGAGCTACTGGCCTGTCCTGCATTCAGCGTTCTTTCTGAACGCACATTCAGTGCTGCTGGAGGCTTTCTAACTGATCACAGAGTGCGCCTGTCCACAGACTCTGTTGATCGGCTCACATTCATAAAAATTAATCAGTCTTGGATCACCAGCTACCAAGCACCTGATGCTGATGTACTGTAACTGATTGATTTTTGTATGGATGTGGGATGCCTTGAAGACTGCCTATGCTGAGCGACTATCCTATTATTCTGAGTGACTATCCTATTCCTCCTCAATCTTCATGATGATAGCTTCTAAGAATATTTTTGGTTCAGGGCACCATCACCACTGCCTAAGGCCCAATTTTTCTGCCCCTGTTTAACAGGGGCATGCAATTACAATTTTTGATATAATATTTCACAGCAGGGCCCGTTCCAGCGCCCACCAAGAGTAACTGTGAGAGCTTACAGTGTCTTGGTACCACCAACACCTAAGGCCCAATTTTCCGCAGAGTGTATAGGGCAGGCCGTATAGTATATACAGGCAGTCCCGTATTTTCAAAAAACCGACTTACAAATGACTCCTACTTACAAACCGAGGAAGACAACAGGAAGTGAGGGGAAATCTATCCCTAGGAAGGGAAATTCTCTCCTGTAAGAGTTAATATGGGAAAAAGGTGTCTCCACTGATGCTTTATCACCAATCCTTGTTTCCCTAATAACCCCAAATTTTCTAAATCCAACTGTCATTGGGACAGAAAGTGAGGTGAAATCTTCTGAACAGGGGCACAGACAGCAAAACAAATGTTACAGGGGTGACGATAACCCTTCCCTATGTTATCCAAAAAGCTTAAAAATAGATTTTTTGGCTGGAGCTACAGTTAAAAAATGTACCTGTTCCAAATTACAAACAGATTCAACTTAAGAACAAATCTACAGTCCCTATCTTGTTTGTAACCCGGGGACCGCCTGTATACTGCTGTTTAGAGTATATAGGGCTTGGGGGCCTCACAACTTTTTATTTTAATTTGGGTGCGGGGTTCCCCTTCATATCCATACCAGACCCAAAGGGCCTGGTAATGGGCTGGGGGGGGGGGGACCATGCCGTTTTTCTCAATGATTTTCATCTATATTGCAGGGACCCGACATTACATTACAGCCTCAAGCTGTTTAAAATTACTTTTATTCCTTTAGAAATGTCATTTTGTGCAGGGACTGGTCTAAACACAGAAAAAATGTGCCACTTTACAGGCATACTATAGTCACCCCCAGGCACGATATTTAAAGGAATATTTCACTTTAAACATCATTAAAATCACTGCTCCCGAAAAAAACGGCCATTTTTAAAACTTTTTTTTGCATTGATACATGTCCCCTGGGGCAGGACCTGGGTCCCCAAACCCTTTTTATGACAATAACTTGCATATTAGCCTTTAAAATTAGCACTTTTGAATTTTCACGTTCGGGTCCCATAGACTTTAACAGTGTTTGCGTTTTCGCACAAACTTTTGGTCAGTTTGCATGTTCTACCACGAACCGAACCGGGGGGTGTTCGGCTCATCCCTAAGCTATTTTTTTTTTCATCTAAAAGTGACTGGCACAGTCCTCTAATCAAAGCCAGGACTTCCCCCTGAGAAATGAATGTCAGCTCTCTGCACACTCCCGGGTGGCACTATCTGCTTCCCGAGGGGGAGTCGGGGTGTGTAGAGGGGCTACAAATAGAGCAGTTGTTCAAGGAACAAGCACATAGACTTCCATGTCTACTGTTTAACCTCTGAGTGTGAACTATTGTTTGGGTTTTGGGTCTTTTAAAGTCTATGAGCCGTGCTCGTAAATGTGATGAGACACTACAGCTCAGTTATCAACCACATTTTGTAGAAAAGAGCAATCGTTCCCCCTCTCTCTCTTCTAAAGTAGGGAGGTCTAATTATCTTCACTACTGTGGAAAACACCTCCCCCCTCTGTCCTTTGTACTTCACTATGTGAAATGTTACTGATCAGCCTCATCCTGTGTAGGATGATGTGGTCAGCCCAACTGCATCCTTCCCCCCTTGTCTTTCACTTCCCTTCTTAGCGATGGCGTCTGCAGACCTGAGAGCTGAGCTGGAATGTTCCGTCTGTCTGAACATTTATACAGATTCTGTAAACCTGAGATGTGGACACAACTTCTGCCGGGTCTGTATTGATCGTGTGCTGGATACACAGGAGAGGTCTGGAGGATATTCCTGTCCTGAATGCAGAGAGAAGTTTCCGGATCGTCCTGCACTGCATAGGAACATAACACTACGTAACATAGTGGAGAATTTCCTGTCTGCTCAGCCAGATCAGGAGGAGTCCGGGGTCTTCTGTACTCACTGTGTGGACTATCCTGTACCCGCTGTTAGATCTTGTCTGCTCTGTGAGGTTTCTCTGTGTGATAAACACCTGAGAGTCCACAAAAAGTCCCCAGAACACATTTTATGTAACCCCACCTTGTCCATGGAGAGCAGGAAATGCTCCGTCCATAAGAAGATCCTGGAGTATTACTGCACCGAGGATAATTCCTGCATCTGTGTGACCTGCAGTTTGGCTGGAGAACATCGAGGACACCAGGTGGAGATGCTGGATGAGGCTTCTGAGAAGAAGAAGGAGACACTGAGGAATGTTCTGCAGAAACTTCTGATAAAGAGAGAGGAGACGGAGGAAAGAGTCCAGAGTCTGCAGGAACACAGGAGGAAAGTAGAAGAAAAAGCACCTGGTGACACCGAGAGAGTCACTGTCCTGTTTAGAGATCTCAGGAGACATCTGGAAGACCTGGAGAGGAGAGTCCTGAGGGAAATCTCCGGGAGGGCAGAGCGGATCTCCATCTCTATCCGGGATCTGGAAATAAAGAAGGAGGAGCTGTCCAGGAAGTTGCGTCACATTGAGGAGCTGTGTAACGTGACGGATCCACTGACTGTCTTACAGGAATCAGACACAGGTGACTTGTGTGATACTGAGGATGGAGATAATGAGGACAGAGAGAGACATGAGAAGCTCCTCCATGATGGAGGGGGTCTGGATGTGGCGGGGGTCTTACACACAGCTTTATCTGATATAATAAGAGAGGTAAATGTTTACATCTATATACAGGAAGCTCCAGACATATTACTGGATGTAAACACAGCTCATAATGATCTCCATATATCAGATGACAGGAAAACTGTATCCAGGTCACATAGAAACCAGAATCGTCTAGAAACACCAGAGAGATTTCAGGATTATTCTCAGGTGATAAGCAGTCAGAGTTTCTCCTCAGGGAAAAATTACTGGGAAGTGGATGTCGGGGGATCAGATAGCTGGAGAGTCGGGATGTGTTACCCCAGTATAGACAGGAGAGGAGGGCAGTCGGGGATTGGAAATAACAAGTCCTGGGGTTTGGATAAGACTAGTAATCAATATGTGGTGATACATGACAGTAAAGAGACCCCCTTACCCGCCAATATTTCCAGTAACAGAGTCAGGATATATCTGGATTATGAGGCTGGACGGATCTCCTTTTATGATCTGTGTGACCCGATCCGACACCTCCACACCTTCACCACCACCTTCACTGAGCCCCTCCATGCTGGGTTATGGCTACCGAAAGGTTGTATAAAGATCTGTGGGGGGAATCAGTAGATGTGAGAACTCTGCCCAGAGATTCGTGATGTCACAGGGAGGAGGGGTGGGATTAGTGAAATATTCAGCCATTAAGATAAAGCAGTGGGAGGGGCTTACTTCAGTTTCCTGCAAGGTTTTCTTCTGTAAATAAACATAAGTGAGATTTTATGTAAGTGCCTTTTAGGTCACACCAGTGGTGTCGCTAGGGGGTAGCTACTGGGGCTTAGCCCCAAATCTCTTAGCTAGGGTTGGCTCTGGGCTCCATCTACTCAGCTAGTGGCCGGGGTGGAACATGAATAGTTAATGTTATCAGGCACAAGTTCTTAATCATTGTCCTGACAACCACTTTTATAACAATCTGCCGGCAATGTAATTGTTGGGAACCACAACACAAGGATTACTCCGCCGGGACTATTTGATGATTTTCGTGCTCAGGCGGAGTAATCCTTGTGCTGCGGTTCCAGGCAATTACATTGCCCAACAGATTGGTATAGAAGTGGACGTCAGGACAATTGTTAAATTGTCAAAACTGCTGAATATAGATTAGAGCAGTTCCCCAGCAGTTTAACTAGTCATGTTCCTCCCCCGGCCACCAGCTGAGCAGATGGAGCCCAGAGCCCAGTCCGGTCTGGATCACCACAAGTGGTAAGCACTTGAGCTGAGGGGTTAAACAGTCCTGTTGCTTCCCCTGGCCCCCAGCTGAGCAGAAGTTTTTTTTAGAATTGCTGCAGACAAAGTGGAGGCTCTCTGGGGACCCTAATGTAAGGGGGTGCTCTCTAGGGACCCTAAAGTAAGGGGGGGGGCTCTCTGGGGACCCTGATGTAAGGGGGGCTCTCTGGGGACACTGATGTAAGGGGGGTCTCTGGGGACTCTGATGTAAGGGGGGTCTCTGGGGACTCTGATGTAAGGGGGGGCTCTCTGGTGACCCTGATGTAAGGGGAAGGCTCTCTGGGGGCCCTGATGTAATGAAGGGGCTCTCTGGGGACCCCGATGTAAGGAAGGGGCTCTCTGGGGACCCTGATGTAAGAAGGGTGTCTCTCTGGGGACCCTGATGTAAGGGGAGGCTCTCTGGGGACCCTGAAGTAAGGAGAGGGGCTCTCTGGGGACCCTGATGTAATGGGAGGCTCTCTGGGGACCCTGATGTAAGGAGAGGGGCTCTCTGGGGACCCTGATGTAAGGGGGGCTCTCTGGGGACCCTGATGTAAGGGGGGGCTCTCTGGGGACCCTGATGTAAGTGGGGGGGGCTCTCTGGGGACCCTGATGTAAGGGGAGGCTCTCTGGGTAACCTGATGTAAGGGGGAGGCTCTCTGAGGACCCTGATGTAAGGAAGGGGCTCTCTGGGGACCCTGATGTAAGGGGGAGCTCTCTGGGGACGCTGATGTAAGAGGGAGGCTGTTTATGGACCCTGATGTAAGGGGGATCCGCACTCAGATATGTAACAATATTATATATATCTATATATCTATATATATAGATATATATATACACAGTTGTGCTCAAAAGTTTGCATACCCTGGTGGAAATGGTGAAATTTTGGCATTAATATTGAAAAAATGACTGATCATGCCAAAAAATAATAATTATTTTATTTAAGGATAGTTATCACATGAAGCCATTTATTATCACATAGTTTTTTGGCTCCTTTCAAAATCATAGTGATAACAGAAATCACCCAAATGGCCCTGATGAAAAGTTTACATACCCTGGAATGTTTGGCCTTGGTACAGACACAGAAGGTGGCACACACACAGGTTAAAATGGCTATTAAAGGTTAATTTCCCACATTTGTGGCTTTTTAAATCATAATTAGTGTCTGTGTATAAATAGTCAATGAGTTTGTTAGCTCTCACATGGATGCACTAAGCAGGCTAGACACTGAACCATGAGGAGGTATAAATGAACTGTCAAAAGACCTGCTTAACAAAGTAATGGGACTTTATAAAGATGGAAAAGGATATAAAAAGATATTCAAGGCTTTTCCTTTACCTTGTTACGCAGGTCTTTTGACTGTTCTTTTCTGCTCTTCATGGCTCAGTGTCTAGACTGCTTAGTGCATCCACGTGAGAGCTAACAAACTCATTGACTATTTATACACAGACACTAATTGTGATTTGAAAAGCCACAAATGTGAGAAATTAACCTTTAATAGCCATTTTAACCTGTGTGTGCCACCTTCTGTGTCTGTACCACGGCCAAACATTCCAGGGTATGTACATTTTTTATGTGATTTCTGTTATCATTATGATTAAAAAAGGATCCAAAAAACAATGTGATAATAAATGGCTTTATGTGATCACTATCCTTAAATAAAAGACAGTTTTTTGGCATTATCAGTCATATTTTCAATATAAATGCCAAAGTTTCACAATTTCTGCCAGGGTATGCAAACTTTTGAGCACAACTGCACATACACACACACGTATATTATATACAATATCTCACAAAAGTGAGTACACCCCTCACATTTTTGTAAATATTTTCTTCTATCTTTTCATGTGACAACACTGAAGAAATGACACTTTGCTACAATGTAAAGTAGTGAGTGTACAGCTTGTATAACAGTGTAAATGTGTTGTCCCCTCAAAATAACTCAACACACAGCCATTATAAACCGCTGGCAACAAAAGTGAGTACACCCCTAAGTGAAAATGTCCAAATTGGGCCCACTTAGCCATTTTCCCTCCCCGGTGTCATGTGACTCGTTAGTGTTATAAGGTCTCAGGCGTGAATGGGGAGCAGGTGTGGTAAATTTGGTGTTATCGCTCTCACTCTCTCATAATGGTCACTGGAAGTTCAACATGGCACCTCATGGCAAAGAACTCTCTGAGGATCTGAATAAAATAATTGTTGCTCTACATAAAGATGGCCTAGGCTATAAGAAGATTGCCAATACCCTGAAATTGAGCTGCAGCACGGTGGCCAAGACCATACAGCGGTATAACAGGACGGGTTCCACTCAGGACAGCCCTCGCCATGGTCCACCAAAGAAGTTGAGGTCACGTGCTCAGCGTCATATCCAGAGGTTGTCTTTGGGAAATAGACGTATGAGTGCTGCCAGCATTGCTGCAGAGGTTGAAGGGGTGGGGGGTCAGCCTGTCAGTGCTCAGACCATGTGCCGCACACTGCATCAAATTGGTATGCATGGCTTTCATCCCAGAAGGAAGCCTCTTCTAAAGATGATGCTCAAGAAAGCCCGCAAACAGTTTGCTGAAGACAAGCAGACTAAAGACATGGATTACTGGAACCATGTCCTGTAGTCTGATGAGACCAAGATAAAGTTATTTGGTTCAGATGGTGACAAGCGTGTGGCGGCAACCAGGCGAGGAGAACAAAGACAAGTTTGTCTTGCCTACAGTCAGGCATGGTGGTGGGAGTGTCATGGTCTGGGGCTGCATGAGTGCTGCCGGCACTGGGGAGCTACAGATCATTGAGAGAACCATGAATGCCGACATGTACTGTGACATACTGAAGCAGAGCATGATCCCCTCCCTTCGGAGACTGGGCCGCAGGGCAGTATTCCAACATGATAACGACCCCAAACACACCTCCAAGATGACCACTGCCTTGCTAAAGAAGCTGAGGGTAAAGGTGATGGACTGGTCAAGCATGTTTCCAGATCAAAACCCTATTGATCATCTGTGGGGCTCCTCAAACGGAAGGTGGAAGAGCGCAAGGTCTCTAACATCCACCAGCTCCGTGATGTCGTCATGGAGGACTGGAAGAGGACTCCAGTGGCAAACTATGAAGCTCTGGTGACCTCGATGCCCAAGAGGGTTAAGGCAGTGCTGGAAAATAATGGTGGCCACACAAAATATTGACACTTTGGGCCCAATTTGGACATTTTCACTTATTGGTGTACTCACTTTTGTTGCCAGTGGTTTAGACATTAATGGCTATGTGTTGAGTTATTTTGAGGGGACAGCAAATTTACACCATTATACAAGCTGTACACTCACTACTTTACATTGTAGCAAAGTGTCATTTCTTCAGTGTTGTCACATGAAAAGATAGAAGAAAAGATTTACAGAAATGTGAGTGAGGGGTGTACTTACTTTTGTGAGATACTGTATGACTTTATTTACTTCGCTGCTATGGGCTCTAGCCCCAGATCTTTTGTAGACCTAGCAACGCCCCTGGGTCACAGATTTTTACTTCCACATTTATATATATATATATATATATATTACAATGAGTTTGTTCTATTGATTATTTTATTGTGTGAAGAAATAGAAATGAATAATAGATCTACAATTAGATAGAGATGAAAATCGATGTAAAAATCTCAGAGGAAACATATGAAGAAATTATCCCGATATTTACTAGGGAAAGAAAAATAATGGGATTTATCACTATAAATAATGTATGATTACTAGAACTAGGGAAAGAAAAATAATGGGATTCATCACTATAAATAATGTATGATTACTAGAACTGGATGTGCCCCCATAGAATGGATCACCAATAGAATTCTTTTTTTAATTCTTTATTTTTTTGTTCCACAAGTTTCATATTACAAATTGTTACATTTCATAACATTTACTTATTTCCACCAATACAGAAAAAGAAAATAAATTATTACAATCTTGTAATTTCCCTATCTTCTTATTGCTTCATTAATTCCATATGACTTCTCTTTTCCCCTTTGACCTTTCTTTTCACCGTATTACCCCCCCTCCTCCCCCCCCCAAAAAAACAAAAAAACAAACAATCAAAACAGATTTCCTTCTTCTCTCCCCCTACCCCCCCATCCCCCTCTCCCTCATCCCCCCTCCCTCCTCTCTGTATTTCAGATAGGGTGTCCATATCGTCCGGTATCTCTCATCCTGCTCTTTCATCGTCATCGTGAGGTTTTCCATTTGTTGGATCTCTGCGGATTCTATGGGATCGCTTTTATAATGGATCCTAATATAATGTATCATTGTGATGTTGTATCTTATAATCACTAAATGTGTCCTGGTGATGGGAGAAGGAATTTAAGAAAAGGAGATGTTAATGTGAATAAAGTTTTTTCTCTATTTTACATGTGATATTTTACATATATAATATGACTTTACATCTGTGTAGCGGGTACTCCAAATTTAGGGGGGTCCCTATGTCTAAATTTAGGGGCATGACCTGAGCACTAGTATGGTTCGGACCTTCTAATTGTTCTGGACTCTGCTTTATTGCTGTGTGCCTAGGTAGAGTTCCCTGTGGCCTGCAGGTGGCGCTGCCATGTTGGGTCAGGGTTGAACCTTAGGTTGCATTGGCACGGGTGAGGGTATCCGCTCCGACCAAGAGGAAGCCAGGGGAGGATCGGTCCCATAACAGGGGATGAGTGATAGTTAGTTATATTGCTGTCTCAGGAAAGGCCTGGTGACCTGTCGGAGGGAAGGATCCTATGCTCCGCAGAACTGACCCTGCGGAGTGCTGCTGCTCTTTGAGGACAGACTGAACTTGTCCTTGGAGGATTAAATTGCTTGTTCGAGCTCCACACCGGCTACTAGGACCATTGAGGGACTATCCGGGTGAGCTGTACCCACTCGGGACCGAGTGGCAGGGCCGGACTGGCCTACCGGGTTACCGGGACATATCCCGGTAGGCTGCCTGACCTGGGGCCGCTTTGCGTTGTGGCTGTGGCTGCAGTGCTCTCATCTACATGTCACGTCTTCTCCCCGCTGTGTCACTCGTGACTCACAGAGCTTAGTCTAAAATGTATTTTGGCCACGCTGTGACAAATGCCCGCCTCCTCCTAGACCAGCGTGTGTGATAGGCTGAACACTGCGTCTATTTCCTGCCATTAGATCAATATTCTGCCTATCACACACGCTGGTCTAGTAGGAGGCGGGACCTTTGTCATAGCGCCGCCAAAGTAAATTTCAGACTAAGCTCCGTGAGTCGTGACACAGCGGGGAGACCGCTGTATGTAATCCAGGTACTGACTGGTGGTCAGAGGCGTTGCTAGGCGGGTCCGCACCCGCTGGAGGGGTGACAGTCAGACGCCATCACGAAGCTGACAAAAGCCCAGGCTCCTTTAGGCAGTTTTTTTTTAAAGCCAGCCCGGAACACACCTCCAGTGCCACAGCCTGCGTCTTCCTCCTCCTCTCTTTAATCCTGCGCTGATGCCTGAGCCCGTGTAACTATTTATTCTCCGCTCGGGCGGCGTGGCTGCACGCTGTGTGTCCTCTCCAGCTGCCGCCCGGGCGTTCTGTGTACCTGGTGCAGTAACGGACGGGGGTCAGCTTGCGACAGGTGGGTGTCCATGTCCTGTCCTGTCCTTCGCCGCCCGAGCCGAGGTGTTGTGATGGGTGGGTTGAGCCGCTCAGAGTTGGTGGGATAAGTGCAGTGTTTGTGTCCGACTCCGGTGCCCTGTTCTGGTTTGTGTGTGTGTGGGGGAGCTGGTGGCTTGATGATGAGATGTTAGTTTCTGATGCTGTACTATTTAGCTATATAGAATATATATATATATATATATATATATATATATATATATATATATTTATGGTCGGAGCCCTCTGTCTGAAGAGATATGGATCACATAAACACGTCACAAGACTAACAACACAAATAAGACCTGAAGTGTGGGCCTGGCCTGTTGTACGGTATGCCAAAGAAGGGGCCATACCTGGATAGAAGTAATAGATAATTCTGTTGAGAATTGGTTGTAGAGGAGTGCCCTAGAAAAGGGGGATATGGGTGGGTGGGTACCGCGCACTAGAGCCGACACTGACCCTCGTGGATGGTCTGTATAAGTACCCCTCGAACTCCTTCCATAATTTCAGGCTAGCATACTAGCCTTCCTATTTATGGTCGGAGCCCTCTGTCTGAAGAGATATGGATCACATAAACATGTCACAAGACTAACAACACAAATAAGACCTGAAGTGTGGGCCTGGCCTGTTGTACGGTATGCCAAAGAAGGGGCCAAAAAGTCACACAAGGTTAGGAAAGAATTGTTCTATTATGTCAGGTAAACCACTATAGAGCGAGACTGTTAAAGGCTCGTGATATTTCTGACTGAGGATCGGGAACGTATCGGGCGACACACAAGGATTTCCACCTGCCCATCTTCCTTATTGCGTGGTCTGGAACTCTGTTTTGTGATGTTGCTGGGGCTGCTCTAATGCGAAAGCAAGTCCTGAGTAACATCCTGGGTCAAGGCCCGAGATGCTCAGGAGTGTTCTGACGTGGCTGATGAACTGGTTCCCGCTTAGGGGTTCAGTTGGGAAAGGTAGTAGGGGGCTGTCCTCTGACGGGTCGGACAGCAGAGTTTACCAGTTTACACTAGAACGGCCATGGCATTGTGTGTCTGGAAAAGTTTGCTGTCTACTCCGGGACCGGGTTGTAGCGTTTCCGATCAGTGTTGCCAACCGTACGTAGATTTACGTACAGCCCGCGATTTAACCCCTTTTTCGGGCTGTACGTAAAAGTCCGTTTATGGGCACCGGCGCCCATAAAAAAGATGGCCGCGAGCCGGCCATACAACTGCGCATGCGCCGTTCCGAATGCGCCGGCCGAGCGCATTCGGAACTCGGCCGAGCGGCGGCGGCGCACACGCAGTAACGTGATGGCGCCGCTGGCGCCATTTTTGAAAAGGCCACAGTGGCTGGCGGCAGTGGCGGGACACCTGCAGTGAGTGCATGCCATGCACTCATCATAGGTGGTCTGTGGAGGACTCGGAGCACTGACAGGGCCCAGGCAGGAGTGAGGAGGACGGACTCAAGGTCAGTGAAACAGGGGGGGATACAAGGGGACAGCGTCATCAGTGTGCTGTATCCTCCTCTGGTTCCTGTGTCCCTTTCACCTCTTCACAGGTCAGGGCAGCACAGTGCTGCCCTGACCTGTGGAGTGGTGAAAGGGGCACAGGAGGAGGACACAGCACACTGATGATGTGCAGAAGTAATATGGTGGTGTCCGCAGCCTCTGTCCCCCTCCTGTAGTGTGTCCGCACCTCTGTCCCCCTCCTGTAGTGTGTCCGCAGCCTCTGTCCCCCTCCTGTAGTGTGTCCGCAGCCTCTGTCCCCCTCCTGTAGTGTGTCCGCAGCCTCTGTCCCCCTCCTGTAGTATGTCCGCAGCCTCTGTCCCCCTCCTGTAGTATGTCCGCAGCCTCTGTCCACCTCCTGTAGTATGTCCGCAGCCTCTGTCCCCCTCCTGTAGTGTGTCCGCAGCCTCTGTCCCCCTCCTGTAGTATGTCCGCAGCCTCTGTCCCCCTCCTGTAGTATGTCCGCAGCCTCTGTCCCCCTCCTGTAGTATGTCCGCAGCCTCTGTCCCCCTCCTGTTGTATGTCGGCAGCCTCTGTCCCCCTCCTGTAGTATGTCGGCAGCCTCTGTCCCCCTCCTGTAGTATGTCGGCAGCCTCTGTCCCCCTCCTGTAGTATGTCGGCAGCCTCTGTCCCCCTCCTGTAGTATGTCCGCAGCCTCTGTCCACCTCCTGTAGTATGTCCGCAGCCTCTGTCCCCCTCCTGTAGTGTGTCCGCAGCCTCTGTCCCCCTCCTGTAGTGTGTCCGCAGCCTCTGTCCCCCTCCTGTAGTAGTTTTTGTTTCTACATTATTAGGGATGGAGGTGGTTAAGTGGTCGCATCAGACCTTATTTCTCCCCTTTTCTGTTACTTCGGGTGGTAGACACCCACAGCCCCCAATAAGGTCTGATGCGCCCTTTGGGCCTTGCTCACTGTGACATCCAATGTTTTCCATCGTTACACTCTATGTAGTTTTTCTATATGGGTGCTAGACACCCAACAAGCCCTTGTTACCAGGTTTGGGGTACACTATTTTTATGGTTACCCTGCCCATGGTTCGAGTGCCACCCTCCATCCAGTACTGCACAGTGCATACATTGTTATGCACTGTTCAGTGTCGGCCAATCAGCATCAGCACATTCGCCCTGGGGGTTGCCCAAGGCTGTTCCCCTCGCACTCCTGTCCCTGTATGGTGGCGTGTCCTGTGTTCCTTGTTGGGGGCTGCGATGCGCCAAAGGGAGGTACTTTGTGACCTCCTGCTGCCCCCGCCTGTCACTATTGATGGGCGCGGCCACACGGCGCATCGGCGCCATGTTTTCCACGCCCACACCACAGCGTCATTTGACGCTGTTGGCTGGGCTGTGTGGAACATCCTGGATGGACGGTAGTCGGCGTCGTAATGACGCCGCTGCGTCCACATCCATACATGACGCTGGGGGCGGAGCTCCGGGGCCGCCCGAGGGATATAAGTCCGGCTGTTTTTTGCACAGCTGGGATCCGCATTTGCGGTCTGTCTTGTGCAGTGGTCACATCGCTGGGAGGCTCCTCAATGGTTCTTACTGCTGGCATCAGTGTTTCATTCACATTAAGGTATATTGTCTACATATACTCAGCAACTCCATAAATGGTCTTGCAACTTTGAATGCAAAGTATACTCTTACACCTTGTCTGACACATTTTTTAACCAATTATGCCAGCAGTATAGGTGTGTTTTCACAATGACACCCCCCTTTGTTTATATTGCCCTCCAGCTTGTTAGCATCACTCATTGGCCCCCAGTATTGAAATTTGTTCCTAATTTTTTCACTATCTTCTATATCCACATCATAGCGTGTTGCAGCAAGGTTATTTTTATACATCATACAATTATAGGTGTTCTATCACCATTAACTACCTTTTTGGCCTTTTGGCCTATTTTACTTGCTACTCACATGTTTTTTGGTGTTACTCATTTTGTTCTATATATACATTATTTTTAGACATATCTACTTTTTTGGGGGCCAACATGTCCACTGGCCAGACTCTTTCCACCAGTCTGTGCTGTCTCATCCGGACCTTCCCTTGTGGCGATATCTGTGTTGCTCCGCCCCCTCAGCCCCCACCCTGGACATGTGAGTTACCACCATCTCGACATGCAGTGCTCGGTTCTACAGTCCTCAGCAATGGTGAGTATAAGGTCTCCCTTTGGTCTGACCCAACTCACCCCTCCCCCTCATACTATCAGTTCAACTAGGTTACTCACTTCAAATTCTTGTATCCCACCACAGATACAATGATTATGCATCTGCCCCTGAAGAAGCGAGCGGAGCTCGCGAAACGCGTAGGGCACTCAGGATGCTTCTGTGCATTCGCACATTGTGAGGACCACCTCTGTCGGCCACTATGCCTACATAATGTTTCTAATATTTACTTTTTTATACATGAGCTTTTGTACTGTTTGCTTCATTATTGCCTGAGCATTTTTTTCACCATACGCACTGTGGCTTCACAAGCTAAATATTTCTATCTATCTTTTGCATTGTTGTACCATGGATGTAATATATTTGTACTGCAACAATTATTTGTACTATGTTTTAGACATTTTTGGCTCTTATGCCTGGAGACGCACACTCATTGCTGTCTCCGCTTTGTCATTTAACACTATGTAACTAATAAATTGTTTTTTATTGCTATTTGTGTGAGCATGAGCCCATCTTTTCCACCTCACCCAAAGTCCCAAGGCTACCTTTTTTGTTTCTACATTATTAGGGATGGAGGTGGTTAAGTGGTCGCATCAGACCTTATTTCTCCCCTTTTCTCCCCTTTCCTGTTGTATGTCGGCAGCCTCTGTCCCCCTCCTGTAGTATGTCGGCAGCCTCTGTCCCCCTCCTGTAGTATGTCGGCAGCCTCTGTCCCCCTCCTGTAGTATGTTGGCAGCCTCTGTCCCCCTCCTGTAGTATGTCGGCAGCCTCTGTCCCCCTCCTGTAGTATGTCCGCAGCCTCTGTCCACCTCCTGTAGTATGTCCGCAGCCTCTGTCCCCCTCCTGTAGTGTGTCCGCAGCCTCTGTCCCCCTCCTGTAGTATGTCCGCAGCCTCTGTCCCCCTCCTGTAGTGTGTCCGCAGCCTCTGTCCCCCTCCTGTTGTATGTCGGCAGCCTCTGTCCCCCTCCTGTAGTATGTCGGCAGCCTCTGTCCCCCTCCTGTAGTATGTCGGCAGCCTCTGTCCCCCTCCTGTAGTATGTTGGCAGCCTCTGTCCCCCTCCTGTAGTATGTCGGCAGCCTCTGTCCCCCTCCTGTAGTATGTCCGCAGCCTCTGTCCACCTCCTGTAGTATGTCCGCAGCCTCTGTCCCCCTCCTGTAGTGTGTCCGCAGCCTCTGTCCCCCTCCTGTAGTATGTTGGCAGCCTCTGTCCCCCTCCTGTAGTATGTCGGCAGCCTCTGTCCCCCTCCTGTAGTATGTCCGCAGCCTCTGTCCCCCTCCTGTAGTATGTCCGCAGCCTCTGTCCCCCTCCTGTAGTATGTCCGCAGCCTCTGTTCCCCTCCTGTAGTATGTCCGTAGCCTCTGTCCACCTCCTGTAGTGTGTCTGCAGTCTCTGTCCCCCTCCTGTATCGTGTGTCCGCAGCCTCTGACCATCTCTTGTCATGTCTACAGTCTCTGAGGGGATCCTAGAAAGGAGTCAAGAGTGGGTGTGCCGCCGGGATGGGGGTTACGGCCCAGGAAGAAACAGACGTGTGGACTGGGAAGAGGAGATCAGAGCCACCAAGCTGGAGCCGTCTGACTGAGCCCCACACTGTGCACCCGAGAGGAGGTAAGTGACAGTGCCGCCAGGCCATTCTGAGGGGGGGGGGTCACTGTCTGATGTAAGGAGGTGAATGAATACAATAATGTAAGGGGGCACTGATATAAAGGTTTCCCCTTTATATTAGTACCCCCCCTTTACCTTAGTGTATTCACTCTGTGGAAGGTGGTCTCTATTCACCAGAGCCCCTCCCCCCACATCAGAGTTCCCCCTTACATCATGATCTGCAGCGTTCCCCTTTACATAAGAGTTCCCTTGCACTGTAAGGGGGCATCCTGCAGACTCTGATGTAAGAGGGAACTCTGTGCTGGCCGGGTTATAGTAACCTAACCTTCATGTGAATTGAGAAATATGTTTTTTTACTTTTGTTTAACTTAAACACATTGATATTAGCATTAGCTATGTGTTTTTAGTTCAAATATTGATATTTGCACTGTTTAGCACTAAAAACCGTAATTTTAGGTACTTTTTTGCAGCATCAGTAAAAAATGCGGCTCTGCCAGTAATCTTCATTATTTTTGCCAGTAAGAAATTGGTGCCGTACAGAAATTTTGGCATCCTTGCCAGTAAATTTCACTTCAGGGGGTTGGCAACACTGTTTCCGATACCGTCGGGTGTAGGATGAAATGACTTTGGTGGCGAGTCGGGTGGTGCCTGAGTAGTACTTGGCATTTAGGGCTGGTGATAGTAATTCGCCGGGCCGTAAAATCGTAAAAGGATAGGTAAATGGCTGCTTGAATTACCAGGCTGGGCCATAGACCGAAGGGAGAACGTGAAAGGATAGCAGACATGTCCCGGAGTATGGCGCTGGTCACTGGTAAAAGTTTGGTACTAGAGTGTGGTTGCCGCCACCTGTAGTGTGTTGGCAGACCAGGATGCATTGATGAGGGAGGTAGCACCATGGAGGTGCTATCTGATTCCAGAGTTGGTTGCGACTAATGTGGGATGCCGGACATGGTCGAGTTGGCTCCGGGCTTCTGTGAAAGGATGTGGCATGGTTAAGCAGGATAGCGCGTCGGCCGAGGTGTTGCATTGACCAGGGATGTGGACACGGAGGCTACTGAGCTGATGTTGTAGGGAAAGTAGCAACAGCCTGCGTGGGAAGGACATGATGGACAACGATTTATTGACCTGCCTTTGTTAATGACTGTGGCTGTAGCCTGGTTGTCTGTGGCGAACGTGGCGGTCTGTCCTGCCCGGGGCTGCCCCATACTTGAGTCGCTGCGACTATGGGGTAGATCTCAAATAGAGAGGAGGACTGACTAAAGGCGGAATTGTGAGTATCTCAGATGGTCGCGGTCCTGAAACCAATGATGACCAAAAATTGCAGCGAAGCTTGTGGGAGCTGCTACGTCCGTGATTATCTGTGGTGACGAAAAGGATGCTGATGGGATAAACAAGGGTCTACCTATCTGCATGGCGCGTTTGTCTAGAATGATTTCCAGGAAGGAGATGAACTGTGCCGGTCTTTCTACTTTCTTCTCGGTTATGGGCACGTCGAGGTTTTTAGAAGACCTCTCTTGGATTTCCTAGATCTCACAAGAATGCTAAACCTTCAGGAGAACTCCTCTGAGGGTATGCAGGAGTTTGACTGGGTATGTTTTAGAATGAGTCGGGCAGTATAATGAGTCCGGTGTGGAACCCTGTAGTGCCCCCTGCACTAGAAAGGCTGCTAGAGAGGGAGTTGGATGTGAGGAGAGAAAAGTCGAGCCGCCCGAAGTGCACGTGGCCTAGTCAAGCTGGACTCTGCTGCTTGACGCCGCAGGTATTACTAGGGAGAGCCTTCTGGTACAGGAGGCAGATGTGCAGAAGTTTGCGGTGGGGGTAAAAGCAACCCTTGAAATTAAGTTGCTGGAGACGGCTGCGCCCCCCGGTGCTCGAACTGGACGTCCTAGTCTGACTGGGAGGACTGGTTACATCTCTAAGGCTTCCAGAGGCTACCACGAACTTTGTCGCTTTCGAGTTTGCGAGCGAGCCTGGGGTCCTTGGCCATTAGGATGACTGAGATGTCCCCCAAGGCACGTGACTTCCCTGTTATGACCTGTACCGAAATGCGTAGGGACGCTAGGTTCACGTCCTAGCCGCTTAGGATGTCCTTCCTGATGCCCGCTGGGACAAGGTGCGAAGGAAAGGGTGCAAGCGTCGGGCGTACCTACAGTGGGGGGTTTGGTAACGATGGTGAAGACTGGGGCTGATAGGGGCACGGCTGATCGTGTTTCCAGGGCCCCTATTCTAGCCTGGACGTCGGTGACTGCGGTTGCCAGTGTGGTCACCAAGGCGTGTAGCTGGGTAAATGCAGAGGGTATCAACTGCAGCGGAACTTGTGTGTCTGGTAGAGTTGCCGCTGGTTATGGAAACAGCAGCCTAACAGCTTGGCTTTCCTGGCTGTGGTAAGGCAGGGAATGCTCCTACGTCGTAGTTCAGCCGTAGCCTGGGGATGGTCCGAGCTCTAGGGGACTGTGTAGCGCCGGCCGCTGGACCCGCGAAGGGTGACGACGAGGCAGAGGCGAAGACTTCGCTGTCGGCTCGCGACATGGCGTCGGCTAAAAGGAGGGGAATGCATATGTTTAGAATGAGATTGCGAGTTTCAGAGGGGATAGAAGGATTTAGAAAAACGGGGAGAAAGAAGGAAAGCAGGGTGGACAGGACAAGGAGCGATAGGCGAAGGGGACAGTTTAGTTTGCGTACGAGCGCTTGTTGAGTGTAATTTAGAAAACTCAAAAGAGTGCGTGGCAACCGAGGTGAGCCAGGAGGTGACTGGCTAGGTAACCGATAGCTCGGGTGCCGTCTGTGCTTGGCACAGACTGATGAACCAGAGCCCCCAGGGCGTACTGGGGTGGGTAGCTGAAAGTCTGGTATACTAAGTAGGAATGTTTCGATCTGTAGTTCATTGACGTGTGGTCGGTCTGCCAACTCCTGCACTGCCAGCAAGGTGGATGTTGGCGACCTTGTCTGCGTGGTGAAGGATCTCGGATCGCTCTTCGAAAACAGAGTGTAGTACGTAGAAGTATGTGGCAGTTGCTAGCGCCTGGTGAGCGGTCAAATTGTGTATGTGAAGACAAATATGTCGTGAAAGAGTGCGACGAGAAGCAAGGAGGGGCCTTGCATTTACGCATCTGTCCTGTACCCTAGTAGTGACGTCTCAGTTGGGGTCCGGAAGTGGGTCGACCGGGGACCTGTAGTAAGGTGACATGGAAATACTCTTTTTTTTTTGTGAGGGGGATGCAGAGAGCTGTTTGGAGCAGTAGCTGGCTCCCTGGTGAAGATGTGAGCCCTAAGATACTTCCCCCTGTTTTTTTTTTTTGTATCCTGAGGGGAATACTGTCCAAACCTGGAGCAGGGTGGACCAACTGGAACTCAAACTGACCTGCATGGGGAAAGGGACAGAGAAAACGGTGAGTAGCCGTGTTGCTACTGGAGATGATGAGTGGCTGATGTTTGAACCACTTGTCGAATGCTTGCAGCGATTGCGAGGAACACAGCCTTACTGAGAAGGCGAAGGAAGGAAAGTTTGTGAATTGTGAGTATGTAGGAATAACCGTCCGTGAGGGAGCTGGAATGGTTGGAGTAAGTTGTGTATGTAAATGCAGAATTTTTTTATTTAATTCTTCCTATATATTTATTTTATTTTTATTTTAATTTTTTATTATTATTTTTTTTTTTACTCATTTATTAATTTGTTTTTCCCTTTTTTTTTTTTTTTTGGTACAGCGTGAGGTTTGGGGAATGGTTCGTACGTGATCGTGACGCTGATGCGACTGGTAGTGACCTGGCACTTTGTATTGCCGACGATCTGAAACGTTTGAGCCGATGCTACGACTGGGTTCGGATCGGTTGGAAGGGTCGGGTCGGTTGGAGAGTGCTAGTTGCTAGGGATCCGAGTCGTTTGAGCCGGTGATGCGACTGGACTCGGATCGATTGTGTTTGCCAAGGATCCGAATCTACGAGCCGACGTTACGACTGGATTCGGATCAGTTAAAGAAGTTTACTGCTGCAGATCAGAGCGGTATGAGCCGGTGATGCGACTGTGCTCGATCGATTGTAAATGCCATGGATCCGAAAATTTGAGCCGACGCTACAACTGAATACGGATCAGTTCGGAGTTTGATGTTTGTAGATCCGAGCCGATGAGCCGCTGGTGCGACTGTGCCCAGATCGGTCTTGTTAGCGGAGGATCCGAACCTTTGAGCCGATGCTACGACTGGGTTCGGATCGGATAGGAGGGTTTGTTGCTAGAGATCCGAGTCGATTGAGGCGGTGATGCGACTGGACTCGGAACGCTTGGGAATGCCATAGGTCCGAAAGTTTGAGCCGATGCTACGACTGAATTCGGATGGTTTAGAAGTTTGATGTTTGTAGATCCGAGCCGATGAGCCAGTGGTGCGACTGTGCTCGGAACAAACGTGGATGCCAGAGATCCGAATCTCTAAGCCGATGCTGTGCCTGTATTCGGGCTGATAACGGGTGCAAGGCGGAGATTTGAATTGCCGGGTCCGAATCGTAGTGCCGGAGATACGGCTGGACTCGGACGGCTGATTGGTGTTTCGAAGTTGAAGGGGCTTGTGATTGTCGAGGGTCCGGCCTGTAGTGCCGATTGTTAGCGACAAGAGCCGGCCCAGACTGTTTGGTGTATGGTGTGAATAGTAGGAGGTGTGGGGCATCATTAAGGTGAAGGGAGAGTATCGTAGGAGGTGTAGGCAGTGGCGTCACTAGGGTTGGTGTCACCCGGTGCGAAAAAAAATGGTGTCACCCCCCAACAACTATAGTCCCCCTCAGTACAGACCCCCCTCCGCTAACTACAGACCCCACTCCCACAGTATAGATCCCTTCCCTCAGTACAAACCCGCTCCACTAAGTACAGACTCTCCGCCATCAATATAGACCCGCCTCCCTCAGTATGAACCCCCACCTCAGTGCAGACCGCTCCATCAGTACAGACACCCCCACCTCAGTGCAGACCCCCTCAGTTACAGACACCCCCCCTCAGTTACAGACACCCCTCCTACAGACACCCCCCTCAGTACAGACACCCCCCTCAGTACAGACACCCCCCTCAGTACAGACACCCCCCTCAGTACAGACACCCCCCTCAGTAACAGACACCCCCCTCAGTAACAGACACCCCCTCGTACAGACTCCCCCTCGTACAGACTCCCCCTCGTACAGACCACCCCTCAGTTACAGACACCCCCTCAGTTACAGACACCCCTCGTACAGACACCCCCCTCAGTACAGACACCCCCTCGTACAGACACCCCCTCGTACAGACTCCCCCTCGTACAGACCCCCCCTCAGTTACAGACACACCCTCAGTTAAAGACCCCCCCTCAGTTAAAGACCCCCCCTCAGTTACAGACACCCCCCTCAGTTGCAGACACCCCCCTCAGTACATACACCCCCCTCAGTACAGACACCCCCTCAGTACAGACACCCCCACCTCAGTACAGACCGCTCCATCAGTACAGACACCCCCACCTCAGTGCAGACCTCCTCAGTTACAGACACCCTGCTCAGTTACAGACACCCCCCACAGTACCAGACACCCCTCGTACAGACACCCCCTCAGTTACAGACACCCCCCTCAGTACAGACACCCCCCTCAGTACAGACACCCCCTTGGTACCAGACCCCCCTCAGTACAGACACCCCCTCAGTTACAGCCCCCCTGGTGCAAACTCCCCCTAGTGCAGACCCCAGCAGTACAGACACCCCCTCCCCCCATCAGTAAAGATGCCCCCCTTACCTTACAGACCTCAGAACAGAGCGGCAGATACACACAGCGGTGTGTCTCTCGAGCGCGGGCTCCTCCTCCTCCTCTGTGGATGTAAACAGAGAGGAGGCAGAGGGGGCGGCGGCTTCCTTCCGCTCCGCTGAGGGACACAGCCGCAGCGTGAGCCTAAGGCACAGGGCAGCGGGCAATGTCAGTGTGGTGCCGCTGCGCTACCCACGGGTGTCACCCCTCTGGTGGGTGTCACCCGGGTGCGGCCCGCCCCCCCCGCACCTGGCTAGCAACGCTAGTGCGTGCCGTCACATCATCACAGTGCAGTGTGATGATGTGACAGGCTGAGTCGCTCGCTGGCTCTGTAGGGTAGGGAGGAGGATTGGAATTTAGGAATAGGAAGAATAAGGAGCCGGAGGAAACACACCAGGCGCGGCCGCGGCGCTGGAGGTGTTGTTCCAGGCTTCCAGCCCAGCGGGGTGAAATTAATCAATGAATGGGTCAGCTGTAAAAAAAAAAAAAGGGAGGGTGTCACCCCTCTAGCGGGTGTCACCCGGGGGCGGACCGCACCCCCCGCACCCCCTAGCAACGCCTCTGGGTGTAGGGCATCAGTGACTAGGGATAAGGAAGTGCAGTGTGGGATACCAGTCCGACGACTGGGTATCAGATGTGCGACTTGAGGTAAGAAACTTGCGAGCTGTGAGTAATTCGTACAACAGTTCTGTGAGACGTAGTGTCTGGCGGGCCGTTACCGGTGGTAACATGCGTGCGACAAGGTTCGAAAGACAGCTGGACTAGCCGGTAAACATGCGATACAGACGGAAAACACGGGGTTATGAACCGTGTGACTTGTAAAAGAAGAAAACGTGTACCGGCGCTACGATTCGTACGAATGGTAACGGCCGGTCCTACCTGCGGCAGCGAGCGGGGATGCGACCGACTGCGAACGAGCTGGAAGATACGAGGAAACTACACGGACGTTGCGAGTCGTAGGGCGTCGGCTGATGACGACGAATACTGCGCACTAGAGCCGACACTGACCCTCGTGGATGGTCTGTATAAGTACCCCTCGAACTCCTCCCATAATTTCAGGCTAGCATACCAGCCTTCCTATATATAAATAATCTGTGACTGCTATATATAAACTAATATAGCCGTGACTGCTATATTTTATTAGCTGTGACTGAGCCGCCCAGTGCAGGGTGGGCGGCTCAGTCAACTACTATAACGATATATAATATTGTTGCCGTACCCCAACTCGCCCTGGCAGTTATCAGATTGTCTGTTAATGGGGGTTGGAGTGCTGCAACTATATTATATATCGTTATAGTAGTTGACTGAGCCGCCCACCCTGCACTGGTCTGATAACCAGGAATGGGGGGGGGGGTACTTCTGCGTCCGCCACCCATGCATAGAAGCTAAGCCACCCTAAGCTGGTCTGTTAAGTGGTGTGGGTGGGGTGTCCACAGCCCAAGTGTAGATAGACCGTGACCTACACCCACATCAGATACGTCCAGCGAGCATAAGGTCACAGGAGCATCTTGCCGTCTTCCCTGGCTACAGCCATCAGATACCATCCATCATGCCCACAGTCCAGCAAGCAACTCACCTTGTTGTCGGCAGGTCACAGCATCTTGCCATCTTCCCTGCGGCCTTCAGATCCCGTCCAGCAAGCAACACACTTGTCAGCAGGTCAGTTCCAAAATCTAAATCAAATCTTAAATGCCAAGGATGCCATTGTCTTCTGTCCCCAGGGCAGTGTTATATGGGATTTTTTTTTATTGGGGGGGGGGGGGTGACACCAACCCTAGTGACGCCACTGCTGGTGGTGAAGCTTATTGATGGGCACAGTGAGGGTTATTGATAGGCACAGTGAGGGTTATTGATGGGCACAGTGAGGGTTATTGATGGGCATCATTGAGGCTTATTGACGGGCACAGTGACGCTGCATTGATGGGCACAGTGAGGCTGCATTGATGGGCACAGTGAGGCTGCATGGACAGGCACAGTGAGGCTTCTTGATGGGCACAGTAAAGCTGCATGGACGGGCACAGCGAGGCTGTATGGACGGGCACAGTAAAGCTGCATGGGTGGGCACAGCGAGGCTGCATGGACAGGCACAGTGAGGATGTATAGACAGGTACAGTAAAGCTACATGGATGGGCACAGTAAGGCTGCATGGATGGGCACAGTGAGGATGCATGGACGGGCACGGTGAGGCTGCATTTGATGGACACGGTGAGGCTGCATTTGATGGGCATGGTGAGGCTGAATTTGATGGGCACGGTGAGGCTGCATTTGATGGGCACAGTGAGGCTGCATTTGATGGGCACAGTGAGACTGCATTTGATGGGCACAGTGAGGCTGCATTTGATGGGCACAGTGAGGTTGCATTGATCTCCTGTACCATGCCCACAGCCTCTGACATCTCCTGTATCATGTCCGCAGCCTCTAACCATCTCTTGTATCATGTCTACAGCCTCTAACCATTTCTTGTCTTTTATCATGTCTGCAGTCTCTGAGGGAGTCTGGAGAGGAGTCAACAGTGGGAGCACCACCGGGATGGAGATTATGGGAGAAGTCAGATTTGTGTGGACTGTGGAGAGGAAACTATAGGATAAAACCAGAGCCACAAAGCTGGAGCCGACTGACTGATCCCTGCAAGGTGTACCTGAGAGGAGGTCAGTGACAGCGCCGCCAGGCCAATCTGAGGGGGGGTCACTGATGTAAGGGGGGAGTAAATACAATAATGTAAGGGGGCACTGATATAAAAGGTTTCCCCCTCATATTAGTAACCCACCCCCCCTACCTTAGTGTGTTCTGTCTGCGTAAGGTGGTCTTTGGTTACCAGAGCCCCCCCCCCCCACATTCTCAGGGTCCCTGGTGCCCCCCTTGATGATTGCTACACTTTCAACTGGCATTTGCTGTTATAGATATAAAGCCCTATGTGCTTTCATATCTGTTTTGTCTATATATAATACACTCTTCAAATGTGCTTTAAAATGCATGGTTTTCCCTTTTATGAATAACAAAATGACGTTATACTGGTATAATAATGCTATGGGGCTGGTATGAATTTTTTTCCAGGGCTGGTTTTAATACCCAGTCCGGCCCTGCCGAGTGGTGATGAATCTGGGAGTTCTGTGCCTGAATCTGCTCTAGTTCAACTATCATCTCTCATCTACTCTCTCTTACATATCAAGCAAAGATATAAAATAAACTCAACGTTGGAGTTTAAGTGGTTTGGACATTGACTTTATTGAAGAGGGAAAAGTACAGATTCGTCTCTACACTCTGGAGATGGGAACCAGTGGAAGGAGGTAACTCGCTGCGGGACCCAGGTACATATACACCACCTGACCTCTAAACTAGAGGACATGGGCTTGTGGCATGGGTGCCTCTCCTTTACCCTAGGAGAAGAGGGTGGTGCTACACGTGGGGGCTCAGGTCCGGGATTCTGCAGCTGCCCCTGGAAGCTGGACTTTACTTTCTCCCTTGTGTGTGTTTTCTGGAAGTCGGCCATATTGAGAGAATTCGAGCTGCGCCATTTGTGAGAGAGAGATAGAGGTACGGGCATAGTTAATTTCTAGCTGCGTAGTTCGTGGCCGTGTCTCGAGCCTGGAAAAGCCAGCGAGTTGCATGCAGCAGAAGAAAAAAAAAGGGGAGGAGCCCTGCTAGGTGTGTGCTCCACGTGGTGTGTTGGCGCCAAAGGACATTACAGATTGGATCAGTGACGAGGCAACATGTCTGCCGTTCCATGGATCTCTGCTCCATCGGGACCTCGTGGCTTCCCAACTGCTTCAGCCATGGACGTTGCTTCATTTGCTGCTCCCTTGACGGATACAGGAATTAGACTGAAGCCCCGGGGTTGCTTTGCCCTTTATACGTGCAGAGATGCAGAAGCCTTGGGCGTAATCTGTCCAAAGTGCCAGGGACTGGCCGTGCAGCTTCGCCATTTCGGGAGATGTGCCCTTTGCGGGGAATTCCTTTTTGAGGTAGACCAGCCTACAGAAAAGCCAAAGGTCTACCGAGTTAACTGTCTCTCAGGCGCTGTTACTCCGGAGGAGAAAATTTGTGCTTCCACAGCCATGCCCATACGAACCCCCGCGGAAACAGCGGATGCTGAGGAAAAAGTTACGGCTGCTACGGATCTTGAGACGGAGAACACAGCGGATGCTGCCTCTGTTGCAACAGAGTCCTCCCTTCCCCCTGCTAAGAGGAAGGTGGGATATGTGAAGGCTTCTTGTGGCCGCTGTCAAGGCCTACCCCAGCACCTGCCTGAACCGGATCATCAATCCAGAGGGATCTCCGGCCGATCCAAGTCAGGGGAAGGTAAGAAGGCTGGGAAAACTGAGACATTGACTTTGTTGGGAGAGGGTAGAATGTCCACACCCCACGCTACCGGGGATGTGCGGACCGCCAGCCCGCAAAGACTTTCCATTTTTCGGGACAATGTATCGGTGTCGACTACCAGTTATTTTCCGGCAGAGACATATGACGCCTCTGACTTCGAATCATCGTCCGATGTGGGGGATGACCACGAAATTGACGAGATTTTCATCCGCAAGGGTTGGGACAAAATCCCGGTGACCTCATCCCGTAGACTCTGGGAAAACTACACCCCGGGTGGAAGTGACTGTCCCAAGGGAATAGGCCAATCCTATGCCTTCTTTGTCTGCCCCAGCATCCTCTGTGCCTGATACTACTGCTGCTGTTCGCTCTCCTCTGCGGCCGCCTATGTTACAGTTGGAGCCCGCACTAATAAGGAGATCTCCAGATGCAATTGTCCAACCTGGAAATGGAGACCGTGCAAACATGCCGCCTCTGGCCCGATTACAGCGGCTTTTGCACCAGAAGGTAGCAGCGGAATATGGTTGGGAGTACCCATATGTTCCCAAGGACCTTTTGTTCGAGATAGAGGCCTCCCGAGAACGATAGTATGCAGACTTTGTGTGGGATCGTTTGGAGGTAAAGAAAGGTCACCACTACTTTAAGTGTTCAGCCGTGATGACTGAGTGGTACAAGGGCTGCCGGAAAGACTGGACTCTTGGTCGGCACATTCATGCAGACCGGGTGGTGATTTGTAGCAGGGATCGAGATGATGTGGTATACTCGATAGAGACTCTGGACAAAGACTGGAAAACTCTTGTTCAACCTGATCCCCAGTACTATCTCTGAAGTGGGAGCTTGTTTTTTTTATTATTATTCCACTTCAGGGACATTGCCTGAACTGTCACCTTGACCTTCCGCCCAAGGGAAAATTTACTCTTTGGAGACTCAAGGGAACTATTTGTGTTTTTTTTCCCTCTACTGTTCTGCAAAGAGAACTGAACTTTGGGTAGATTTAGTTAGGGCAAAGCAGGAAGCAGACGTGAACAAGAAGGAGGGCTCATGTGCTAAAGTTGTGCCTATTCGCACCTAGGTCATGTAGTGATGTGTGCTGCCACTAGGTGGTGGTGGTCTGCAGAAATTTGTGTTGCAGAGGCAAGTCATTCTTTCTAGGAGGAATGGTACGTTTCTGACTCCCAGAAAGTTAGAAGATGTTATTTGTGTGCTGTGTTTTTTCTTTTTCCCTCTGTAGGTGATCCCCTGTCAAGTACATTGGAGAATGGGTGGAAAGATAGGATAGAAAAAAAGGGATTGTTTTGTAAAATGACTGTAATGTATATAACTTGCTGGTTCTTTCTTTCTTAAAAAAAAAAAGAAGGGGAAAACCTTTTGATTCAGGCACGGAACAAATCCTATTGTACATAGTTGGAAAAGACCAGAGCCCACTCAGGATTGAGGGGGGTCTTCTGACCTTCTCCAGACACTGGGGGCAGTGTCTATTAAAGAGGGGGGTGTGTGTAGCAGGTACTCTAAATTTAGGGGGGTCCCTATGTCTAAATTTAGGGGCATGACCCGAGCTCTAGTAGGGTTCGGGCCTTCTAATTGTTCTGGACTCTGCTTTATTGCTGTGTGCCTATGTAGAGTTCCCTGTGGCCTTTAGGTGGCGCTGCCATGTTGGGTCAGAGTTGAACCATTGGTTGCATTGGCGCTATTGGATGTCCTCTCTCGGCTACCATGCAGTGGGCGGGTTCTGCCTTCTGTGCATGCCGGGAGAGGATATAAAAGAGGCAGATGCCATTTTATTAGGGAGAGACCCGGGGACAAGTACCCGGAGGAGTGTGCCCCCTAAGGAGGGGAGTGCATACCCCGACTGAGGAGTCTCTGGCACCTTCGGCCCGAGACCGCAATGTTCCGGGTAGGCCCAGTACCTTCAACTGGGTCTACAGGCAGAATTTAGGAGTCCCAGGATACCCAGGTGAGGGTATCCGCTCCGACCAAGAGGAAGCCTGGGGAGGATCGGTCCCATAACAGGAAATAAGTGATAGTTAGATTGCTGTCTCGGGAAAGGCCTGGTGACCTTTCGGAGGGAAGGATCCTATGCTCCGCAGAACTGACCCTGCAGAGTGCTGCTGCTCTTTGAGGACAGACTGAACTTGTCCTTGGAGGATTAAATTTCTTGTTCGAGCTCCACACCGGCTGCTAGGACCATTGAGGGACTATCCGGGTGAGCTGTACCCACTCGGGGCCGAGTGGTGATGAATCTGGGAGTTCTGTGCCTGAATCTGCTCTAGTTCAACTATAATCTCTCATCTACTCTCTCTTACCTATCAAGCAAAGATATAAAATAAACTCAACGTTGGAGTTTAAGTGGTTTGGACATTGACTTTATTGAAGAGGGAAAAGTACAGACTTGTCTCTACACTCTGGAGATGGGAACCAGTGGAAGGAGGTAACTCGCTGCGGGACCCAGGTACATATACACCGCCTGACCTCTAAACTAGAGGACACGGGCTTGTGGCATGGGTGCCTCTCTTTTACCCTAGGAGGAGAGGGTGGTGCTACATCAGTCTTTAACAAGGCGGTGTGATATGGGGGATGTTTGGCTCAGTGGTAGATGCGTTTACACAGTGAGTCCACATCACACAGGAACTACAGTTAAGGGCTTGGTAGTCAACTTTTATTGTACAAAAATTGAAAGGTCCATCCAGGATTCCCACGCAGGGGTTTTATCTTCACTCAGCAACAAATAATGAAAAAAATACCAAGCCACCTGGCTCTCTTGTCAGCAGTACCTCTGCACTGTTTGGTCTCCCAGACCACTGGCTAGTTAGGCTCTCTCTTCCTAGATAGCAGCAACTTGCTGTACAGGTCCAAGCTTGGCCTCTTGAAAGGGTTATCAATTTTGAAGGATCTGTAGGTTTCAGGGTTTTTCTAGGTCAGGGGTCTCAAAATGGCGGCCCTCCAGCTGTTGCAAAACTACAAGTCCCATCATGCCTCTGCCTGTGGGAGTCATGCTTGTAATTGTCAGCCTTGCAATGCCTCATGGGCCTTGTAGTTTCGTAACAGCTGGAGGGCCACCAGTTTGAGACCCCTGTTCTAGGTGGTCTGCAGACTGAGGCTCACGCAGTGGCTTCACTAGGGTTGATGTCACCCAGTGTGGAAAAAATTGGTGTTACCCCCCCACCGCCAACTATAGTCCCCCCTCAGTACAGACCACCCCCTCAGTACAGACCCCCCTCCACTAACTATAGACTCTCCCCTGATTGGCTAACTGACTTTGATTGACAGCTGCGGGGGCCAATTGCGCCGCTGCTGTGTCTTAGCCAATCAGGAGGGAGAGCCCCGTACGGCCAAGGGATTCGTGGACATTGCTGGACAGAGATGGGGCTCAGGTAAGTATTAGGGGGTGCTGGGGAGGCTGCGGCACACAAAAGGCTTTTTATTTTAACGCATAGAATGCATTATGATAAAAAACCTTCTGCCTTTACAACTCCTTTACCTTTAAACCTGATTCCTATGTTTACTTTGGCTTAATCTCCAACTATGTTTCTGCATTCTCCTATATTGTTACCACTACTTGTGTACCAAGCACCACCTTTTTATAAGCGCCTGCCCTCCAGGCATGTCACGATTTGCTCCAGGGTGGCCCACTCTTCTTTCGGCACAGCTATCACCGCTTGCTGGGCCTTATCCTCTAAGAAATGAATAGCCAGCTGAGCAATCAGCTGGGCGGGAACCTGGTATAGGCGTACAGCACTCTCTAGTCTTTCCTCCCACTCTGCCAGGGGAATTTTGGAGCCATTGAACCTAGGCAATAGAGCCAGTGCCGAGCTCAGTGGTGCAATGATGGTGCTTGCTTTTGCTTCCGCACCCGCTGCAATAAGTAACATATCCTGCCGACTGCCAGCAAGTGTGGGTGGGTGCAGCACAGTGTGGTGGCAGTAAACACACACAGTCCAATTGCAGTAACAGAGCTTGTATTAAAAATGTAGAGTTCAGCAACATACAACAAGCCCAGCAGGTAGGCTCCTAACCGGGAACATTAACAGGATATGATAGCAGTGTATATCGGAGCAGGTCTTGAGAAGCTGACAGCATCTGTTTTGAGGGGCGGAATGCGGCCTGGCCCATCCGGACCCAAGCGGGGAGGCTTTCAGAAAGAATGGCGTGTCCCTATCCTTTCCCCTCTCGTCTGGAACCTCTCTCAACTGCTATTCACTGTTCCTGTCAGATGGGTGACCTGTCTCTACACTTTCCACTTGTTAAATGCCCAAACCCAGGAGCCAGGGTCTTAAATAGACTCTGCTTCACCTAAGATAGCTGCCAGAGTCACATGGGCAGCCAGCATCCAACCGAATCGCTGCCCCAGTGACCCAGGAAAAGGAAACCACAAAGGAACCATGTATATTGCAAGGTGTGGGGTGGTTGGCGCTGCTTTGTGTGCTAGGGACTGTCTCCTATTGGGTGGATATAAGATTTATATCCCAACTGCTTTGCCCCTATGGGATACTCTATATGTGGGGTGTAGGATTGTATATATTAATTAGTGATATATATTACATGCTAGTGACCCCAATCCGTATAGTAGGTGTGTATTGTGATCCTCAACTTATATAATAAACCGTATATAAACACTCCGGACACTCTAAATACCCTGTGAGGGTTGTGACAATGTGCTAGTATAGATATATGTGCCACCTTTTAAATATGTGTCGCTTCACATTCCTATGCTTGGTACACAATCCATAATCCAATAAGTGAAAAAAGTGTTACATTGAATTAAAAAAGAAAATATATACGGTATATAACATCCGTTCCTTATGTAGCGATACCCTCAACTAAGAGGGCCGCAGATTTGATTTGGGCCCTGAAGACAGCTCCGCCAACCCCCGGCAATTTCCTCGACCCCCTTCTGGCACAGTTAGTCTAGGGTAACAATATATTTCTTATGCTCTATGATCAAACTCAGACACCAAGGCAATAATAAAGGAATATCTGATTTACTTTAGATTGTGGTAAAAGAATCAACAGTGATAACAGCTTACATGAAATTGATTGCAGAGCCCTGCAGCAATAAACACACTATGTATTCATGGAACAATAAAGGCGCGCCGCGCGGGCGACCGTTAACTAGGCGCCCTGTGGCGCAGCAACTAAATGAACTATCTATCTAACCAGACCTGGCTCAGATACATAAAACTCAGTCTCTAGGGGATGATGGTTTCTTCACCGGCAAGTCTTTAAAGGTGGTGCACATAACAGAACAACATTTGTAATCCAGTGGGAAGATTGTGATAGAACAAACACTTTACTGAAGAACCTCTGAGTTCAACTCTGATATGGATCTCCAGTGAGAGTATCAGATGTAAACTTGTGGGCCACGGCAGTCTATAGGCACATCAGCAATAAACAGTATATGGTCTGAGCATACGCTCGCTCACCCCTCTGGACGCGATCCCAGTCCGGGAACTTCCACCGACTGTGTCTTCACACACAGTGTCTCCAGCGATCGGGTCCCCGATCCAACCAAGGCTGTGGATAAGCGAAGTCAGATGCCACCCAGGCTCGCAGCAGGGTGGAAGGCTCTTTGGTGCTGCACAAGGCCTCAGGCTTCAGGCCTTGCACACCAGCACATCCGCACAGGAGGATCAGTCACTGAAGTCTCGTGTCCCAAAGAGGCCGAGCCCAGCCTCGCCTCCTCCTTTTATAATCCCTCCCATGAGTCTCTGGGGTGGAAACATTGCCGAAAGGGGTTCTGGATAAGGTAGTCCTGGGAGTCTTAAAGGGGACCCCGCTACACTTATCAATTCCTGTGTCTTTGTTTCTACAATATACACCTTTGTAGTGCTGTGTATATTCACTGTATCCTGTGCCAAAAAATAGAGTAAATAGTTCACACCAAAGAGTGACACTGAAAACCAGTTGCAGTCCCTGGTCACTGCCCCAGGTGGGAGCTGCCAGACAACCAATGAATTCCCTTGTAGGTTAACCCAATCCCTAAACCAATGAGATTAATTCACAATGGTCATGTGATGGTTAGCCACTTTGATAGTAAGGGTTAATTCCCTTGTAGATCCTCAGTCCAGACAGAAAAGCTCAAAGTAATAAGAACAACAATGGTAGGAAAATATATGGCATAGCCAAGAAAAGTTCATATGGCTATAACAAGTTCTTGCGCTGACATAATAAAAAAGGTTTCAAATATCTTGCGCTGACACAACAAAAGTTCAAATCTCCTTCATGCATCTATTCGGTGACTTTAGTGATTCTATATTGCCAGTAGGAATCCTCCAGCTTGCAGGTAAGGAAAGGGGTGACTTTGGTGCTCCCCCCTCATATGGGTCCCCACTCACCAGATTGATGTACCCCTACAGGGGTCACACGCTCATCGTATATCCCCAGCAGTGACACCCTGGCTCCTTATGTTGTTCCACTTCTGCTCTATCCCCCTCCGCCAGTCAAATCCTCAAAATTAACTACAGTACAGGGCTTCCATAGCGTAAATCGCTTATTTATTAAAAATTAAAAACCCAAAAAAATAATAATAATAAAATACAATGAAAGTCCCTTCAGGCCTTCCTAAATAAACTCCCTTGTGAGTTGTAATATCGCCAGGTAACAAGTTTGGTTGAACCGCAAACCGTATACCAGGTTCAGACAGGCCCTATGAAAGTCACGCCAGCCTGTGTGGTCAGCTTTCAGCCTCAGGGTGCGCTCCACCGCTCGAGCCTCGCTAACCGGACGTGACGTGGACGTGTCTGGGTAGTCTCTGACGCGTTTTGACGTATGACCCCTCAAAGCACCATGTCCCCATGTTGATGGGGACAAGGGCCTCATCCCCACAACCCTTGCCCAGTGGTTGTGGGGGTCTGAAGACGGGGGGCTTATCGGAATCTGGAAGACCCCTTTAACAAAGGGGAACCCCAGATCCCGCCCCCCTATGTGAATTGGTAAGGGGTACATTGTACCCCTACCATTTCACAAAGAAAGTGTAAAATTAAAAAAAAAACACACAGACACCATTGGGAAAAGTCCTTTAATAAAAATAAAAAAAGATTCCAGTGGTGGTAAGCCACTCTCGGTATCCTGCGATGGATGCTCTCCTCTCCGGGGTCCAGCGGTGGATGATCTCCTCTCCATCCAGGTCCAGGCTCCAGTGATGAGATGTCCAGTGCAGCGCATCGTGTCTCCACCAGAGACACCCTGGGAATCCCGGCAGCCTGACAGGTCTCTTATGTAGCTGAGGGCGGGGCCACCCGTCACGTGGCCCCGTCCCCCTCTGATGCAAGGGAAAACCCAGGCTTCCCCAGTGATGTGCGGGTGACCCCGCCCCCCTCTGATGCAACGGAAACCTGCGTTACATCAGGGGGCTGGGGTCACCTGCACGTCACTGGGGAAGCCCGGGTTTCCCCTTGCGTCAGAGGGGAACTGGGTCACGTGACGGGTGGCCCCGCCCTCAGCTACATAAGAGACCTGTCAGGCTGCTGGGATTCCCCGGGTGTCTCCGGTGGAGACAGGATGCGCTGTGCTGGACATCTCATCGCTGGAGCCTGGACCTGGATGGAGAGGTGATCATCCACCGCTGGACCCCGGAGAGGAAATCACCCATCGCAGGATACCGAGAGTGGATTACCCCTGCTGGAATCTTTTTTTTATTTTTTTAATTTTTAACCACTTAAAGTGGAGCTCCACCCTAAATAGCAACTTTTGCTATTTGGAACCCTCCCCCCCTCCGGTGTCACAATTGACACCTTTCAGGGGGGAGGGGGGTGAAGATACCTGTCTTAGACAGGTATTTTCACCCACATCCGAGAGTCCTGTCTCCGGGAATCTGCGGGAGTTACGTCACTTCCCGCAGACTTCCCTTGGTGTTCTGGGAGACACTCGGCTCCCAGAACACAGGAGCACCAATCAGAACGGCGCAGCGCGACTCGCGCATGCGCCGTAGGGAACCGGGCATGAAGCCGCAGGGCTTCACTTCCTGGTTCCCTCAGCGAGGATGGCGGAGGGAGCAGCAGAGCGATGAGCGGTCGCTCGTCCTCTGCTGCGGACGTCGCTGGACTCCAGGACAGGTAAGTGTCCAAATATTAAAAGCCAGCAGCTGCTGTAGCTGTAGCTGCTGGCTTTTAATTTTTTTTTTCCGGTGGAGCAACCCCTTTAAGCCCCGGACCATTTGGTAGCTAGAGGACCAGAGGTGAATTCAGAATTTTGCACTGCGCTGCTTTAACTGTAAATTGTGCGGACATGCAATGTTGTACCCAAACGAAACTTGCGTCCTTTTCTTCCCACAAATAGAGCTTTCTTTTAATGGTATTTGATTGCCTCTGCGATTTTTATTTTTTGCGATATAAACGGAAAAAGACCGAAAATTTTGAAAAAAAATGATATTTTCTACTTTTTGTTATAAGAAAAATCGAATAAACGCAATTTTAGTCATACATTTAGGCCAAAATGTATTCAGCCACATGTCTTTAGTAAAAAAAATGTCAATAAGCGTATATTTATCGGTTTGCGCAAAAGTTATAGCGTTTACAAACTAGGGTACATTTTCTGGAATTTACACAGCTTTTCATTTATGACTGCCTATCTCATTTCTTGAGGTGCTAAAATGACAGGGCAGTACAAAACCCCCCCAAATGACCCCATTTTAGAAAGTAGACACCCCAAGGAAATTGCTGAGAGGCCTGTTGAGCCCATTGAATATTTTTTTTTTTTGTCCCAAGTGATTGAATAATGACAAAAAAAAAAAAAAAAAATTACAAAAAGTTGTCAC
Organism: Rana muscosa; assembly: GCA_029206835.1. Classification (NCBI taxonomy): domain Eukaryota; kingdom Metazoa; phylum Chordata; class Amphibia; order Anura; family Ranidae; genus Rana; species Rana muscosa. The sequence continues at coordinate 380,641,672 of CM055118.1, forward strand.
TAAATGATATATTGCTCACACATGCCATGGTTATATGTGGAATTGCACCCCAAAATACATTCTGCTGCTTCTCCTGAGTACGGGGATACCACATGTGTGGGACTTTTTAGGAGCCTAGCCACGTACGGGACCCCGAAAACCAAGCACCGCCTTCAGGATTTCTAAGGGCGCAAATTTTTGATTTCACTCCTCACTACCTATCACAGTTTTGAAGGCCATAAAATGCCAAAATAGCACAAAACCCCCCCAAATGACCCCATTTTGGAAAGTAGACACCCCAAGCTGTTTGCTGAGAGGCATGGTGAGTATTTTACAGCTCTCATTTGTTTTTGAAAATGAAGAAAGAACATTTTGTTTTTGTTTCTTTTTTTTTTCAATTTTCAAAACTTTGTGACAAAAAGCGAGATCTGCAAAATACTCACCATACCTCTCAGCAAATAGCTTGGGGTGTCTACTTTCCAAAATGGGGTCATTTGGGGGGGGGGGTTTGTGCCATCTGGGCATTCCATGGCCTCCGAAACTGTGATAGGTAGTGAGAAGTGAAATCAAAAATTGACACCCTTAGAAATCCTGAAGGCGGTGATTGGTTTTTGGGGTCCCGTACGCGGCTAGGCTCCCAAAAAGTCTCACACATGTGGTATCCCCGTACTCAGGAGAAGCAACAGAATGTATTTTGGGGTGTAATTCCACATATGCCCATGGCATGTTTGAGCAATATATCATTTAGTGACAACTTTGTGCAAAAAAAATAAATAAATAAATAATTTTTTCCGCAACTTGTGTCAACATATAAAATATTCCATGGACTCGACATGCCTCTCAGGATATAGCTTGGGGTGTCTACTTTCCAAAATGGGGTCATTTGGGGGGGGTTTTGAACTGTTCTGGCATTTTATACACAACATTAGGAAGCTTACATCCACTCTTCTAACCACTTGAAGACAAAGCCCTTTCTGACACTTTTTGTTTACATGAAAACATATTTTTTTTTGCAAGAAAATTATGTTGAACCCCCAAACATTATATATATTTTTAAAGCAAAGGCCCTACAGAATAAAATGGTGGGTGTTGCATTTTTTTTTTCTACACAGTATTTGCGCAGCGATTTTTCAAACGCATTTTTTGGGGAAAAAATACACTTTTTTTAATTTTAATGCACTAAAACACACTATATTGCCCAAATTTTTGATGAAATAAAAAAGATGATCTTAGGCCGAGTACATAGATACCAAACACGACATGCTTTAAAATTTCGCACAAACGCGCATTGGCGACAAACTACATACATTTTTAAAAGCCTTTAAAAGCATTTACAGGTTACCCCGTTAGATTTACAGAGGAGGTCTACTGCTAAAATTACTGCCCTCGATCTGACCTTTGCGGTGATACCTCACATGCATGGTGCAATTGCTGTTTACATATGACGCCAGACCGACGCTTGCGTTCGCCATTGGGCAAGAGCAGGGCAGGACAGGGGTGCTTTTTTTTTTTTTTTTTTTTTTTTTTATTATTAATTTTGCTTTTTTATTTTATTTTTAAACTGTTGCTTCCATATTTATTTATTTTTATCACTTTTATTGTTATCTCAGGGAATGTAAATATGCCCTATGATAGCAATAGGTAATGACAGGTACTCTTTTTTGAAAAAACTGGGGTCTATTGGACCCTAGATCTTTCCACTGCCCTCAAAGCATCTGACCACACCAAGATCTGTGTGATAAAATGCTTTCCCAATTTCCCAATGGCGCTTTTTATATCCGGGGGGGGGGGACATTCCCTCCCACTGCTTGTAAAAGCAGTCCAGAGGCTAATTAGCCACTAGGATTGCTTTTACATGAAAGCCGGCCGCTGGCTGAAAAGAATGATACCAAGATGATACCTAAACCCGCAGGCATCATTCTGGTATAAACATTCAAAGTCCAGCAACATACCAGTACGTTGCTGGTCCTTGTTGGACATGTATTGTAATCTTTTTTTTCATGCAGCCTGTTGGCTGAACGAAAAAAAAAGATTGATCGGTGGGTATGCCCACCATTAGAATACCGCCCTTCATCCACCCACTTCTAATGATGGGCATACATGCACCATTTATATATGCCGAAGCATGGGGGCATCTTCTCGCAAAAGTTATGCCGCGTACACATGGTCAGACTTTTCCACGGGCAAGCCTCCGTCGGAATTTCGACCGTATGTACGCGGCATTAGGAGCAAAATCGCTCCTCCGCTCCTGCTGCCCCAATGCTTCGGCATATATGCTTTTTTTTTTTTAACTGTGGTGGTGAAATTACCTCCTACAGCACTGGAGTCGCAGGGATCAGGCCTGTCTCTGCGAACGCTGCAGTTATGTGTGTTGTGTTTTGCAAGTGACAGTGATCGATCGATACTGCACTTGGGTGGCCTGGGCTGGACGGAGGGGCAAAACGCAGGTGCCAGCAGGTATCTGGGCTGATCCCGCTAACATTGCGTTTTTGGGAACCCTAAACTGCTGGGGACGCTAGTATAGATCTGATCAGATCAGATATTGAGCTGATCAGATACTATACCACTAAGGGAGGTGTATGCTTCACGTGTGGGTGTTAGCGCTACTGGCACTAACCTGACGCTGCCTGGGGTGTGACGCAGACCCTCTCTGACGCTAAAACCTAACTGATATCACCCGCCGGGCGATCAGGGTGTTAAACCTTTATTGGGTTATATACGGCGGGTGCCCTGACACTATAAAAAGCAAACTAACTAACCAGCGTCACCCGTAACACTTATATGGTGATCACTGGTGAAAGGGTTAACTAGGGGCAATTAGGGGGTTAAAACCTTTATTAGGGTAATATATGGGGGTACCTGACGCTATATAAAAACCTGACGGCGAACCTAAAAAAAAATTACTGGCTACCTATCGGCATCACCGACACTAAGACGACGATCATAAAAACGATTGCTTAGCGACAGTGGTGATAGGGGGTGAAAGGGTTACCTGGGGGGCGATCAGGGGGTTAAACCTTTATTAGATAATATATGGGGGTACCTGACGCTATAAAAACCTGCGGCGAACCTAAAAAAAATTACTGGCTACCGATCAGCATCACCGACGCTAAGACATAGATCAGAAAAATGATCGCATAGTGACGGCGGTGCTAGGGGGTGAAAGGGTTACCTGGGGGGTGATCAAGGGGGTTACACCTTTATTAGGTAATATATGGGGGTACCCGACGCTATAAAAACCTGTGGCGAACCTAAAAAAAATTACTGGCTACCGATCAGCATCGCCGACGCTAAGACATCGATCAGAAAAATTATCGCTTAGTGACAGTGGTGATAGGGGGTGAAAGGGTTACCTGGGGGGCGATCAAGGGGGTTAAACCTTTATTAGGTAATATATGGGGGTACCCGACGCTATAAAAACCTGCGGCGAACCTAAAAACAATTACTGGCTACCGATCAGCATCACCGACGCTAAGACATCGATCAGAAAAATGATCGCATAGCCACGGCGGTGCTAGGGGGTGAAAGGGTTACCTGGGGGGTGATCAAGGGGGTTAAACCTTTATTAGGTAATATATGGGGGTACCCGACGCTATAAAAACCTGCGGCGAACCTAAAAAAAATTACTGGCTACCGATCAGCATCGCCGACGCTAAGACATCGATCAGAAAAATTATAACTTAGTGACAGTGGTGATAGGGGGTGAAAGGGTTACCTGGGGGGGCGATCAAGGGGGTTAAACCTTTATTAGGTAATATATGGGGGTACCCGACGCTATAAAAACCTGCGGCGAACCTAAAAAAAATTACTGGCTACCGATCAGCATCACCGACGCTAAGACATCGATCAGAAAAATGATTGCTTAGTGACAGTGGTGATAGGGTGTGAAAGGGTTATCTGGGGGGTGATCAGGGGGTTAAACCTTTATTAGGGGGGGGTTAGGGGGCTACACTGGACCTAAAACTAAACTTTGGTGACACTTTTACAGTCACAAATGTCACTGATTGCAGTGATCACTAAATAAATGGTCACTGCAATCAGTGACACTGTGACTGGGGGCTGGGGGGGCTGGGGGGTGATCTGGGGGTGTCTGGGGGGGCCTGGGGGGGCGATTTATGTGCCTATGTGTCCTGGTGTCAGTGTAGTGTTGTGTGTACTAACCTGGCATCTTCTCCTGTACGGCGCTCGGTATATGTGAGCGCCCCAGGAGAGATGACATCACTTCCTCCTTCCTGGCAGGCAGGGGAAGCTCTCTCATTCGCCGGGAGCGATCGAGAGGGGGTGGCCGGAATCGAACGGCCGTCCCCTCATGCCGGATCGCTCCCGAAGGTAAAACGACCGCTCACTGTAAAGAAGGGGGGTCCGATCGGACCCCCCAACTATACAAAGGCAATCACGTATATATACGTGATTGTGCCTGTCGGTGCCATTCTGCCGACGTATATTTACAGTGGGCGGTCGTTAAGTGGTTAATAAAGGACTTTTCCCAACAGTGTCTGTGTGTTTTTTTACAATTTTTTACACTTTCTTTGTGAAGTGGTAGGGGTAAATCGTACCCCTTACCAATTCACATGGGGGGGGGGGGCCAGGATCTGGGAGTCCCCTTTGTTAAAGGGGTCTTCCAGATTCCGATAAGCCCCCCGCCCGCAGACCCCAACAACCACTGGGTAAGGGTTGTGGGGATGAGGCCCTTGTCCCCATCAACATGGGGACATGGTGCTTTGAGGGGTCACAGACCCCCAAAGCATCCTCCCCATGTTGAGGGCATGTGGCCTGGTATGGTTCAGGAGGGGGGGCGCTCTCTCGTCCCCCCTCTTTTCCTGCAGCCTGCCAGGTTGCGTGCTCGGATAAAGGGTCTGGTATGGATTTTTGGGGGGAACTCCACGCCATTTTTTTTTCAAATTGGCGTAGAGTTCACCTTAATATCCATACCAGACCTGAAGGGCCTGGTAATTGAATTTGGGGGGACCCCCACGCATTTTTATTTTTTTTAACAATGACTTTTCTTTGTATTTCGGGGAGCCGACAATTCATTATAGCCGCGTGGGCTTTTAAATGACTTTTTTTCCTTCAGAAATGACACTTTGTGCAGGGACAGTTCTAAGCACGGGAAACAAGCGCTGCTTTACAGGCATACTATACACACTCCATAGGTACGAAATTTAAAGGAATATTTCACTTTTATTGTTTGACTTTAAGCATTATTAAAATCACTGCCCCCGAAAAAAACGGCCGTTTTTAAAGTTTTAAAACTTTTTTTTTGCATTGATACATGTCCCCTGGGGCAGGACCCGGGTCCCCAAACACTTTTTATGACAATAACTTGCATATAAGCCTTTAAAATTAGCACTTTAGATTTCTCCCATAGACTTTTACAGGGTGTTCCGTGGCTTTTCGAATTTGCTGCGAACACCCCAAATTGTTCGCTGTTCGGCTAACGGGTGAACAGGCAATGTTTGAGTCGAACATGAGTTTGACTCGAAGCTCATCCCTAGTCAGATTACTCTTGCGAGATAATGTGTTTAGGTAATGTTTCAATTGAACAAACCGGTAGTGTTCTGAGTCTGGCATCTGGTATTTATCTATGAAGGTCTGTTTAGTGAGCATGCCGTTATGATCACAGATATCTGCAATGCGCAGGAGACCTTTATTGGTCCACCAGTTGAAGGGATGAGGGGTGAGGTCTGGGGTGAATTCTTTGTTTTGCAGCAACGGAGCTAATGGACCATGCAGGGACTTGAATGATTGAGGTTTAGATAGTCTATTCCAGATACTAAACGATAGGGCAAGGGAGGGGCATAAAATCGGGGGTCGGTCCCGAGCCGGTATCCACATGGTATGTGATATCAATTTGGATGGGCATGAATGCGATTCTATATGCATCTATAACGGGTGAGGCTGGGAGGAGTGGAACCTGATGAGCTGGGACAGTTGAGCGGCATAAAAATATTTGAGCAGATCAGGGACTCCCAAGCCCCCCTTCATTTTTGGGGTATATAACGTGCGTCGGTTTACCCTAGGCCTCTTGTCACCCCAGAGAAACTGAAATAGCTTCCTTTGAAAGTTCAATAAATTGGTTTTGACCAAAGCAATAGGCAACGTGCGAAAAAGATAGAGAATCCTAGGAAGGATATTCATCTTTATAGAGTATAGTCTGCCGAACCACGATGGAGGATGTATCTGCCAGCTAATTAGGTCTGCCGCTCAGCGTTTGTAAAGTGCAGGATAGTTTTGGGAGTACAGATTATGTATGGAATAATTCCTAAATAGGGGAGGGCCACGGGTTCCCAAACAAAACTTGCATGAGGATTGGAGGGTTTTAACGATCCGATCCGGTAGGGAGATGTTCAACGCTCTGGATTTTTCCTGATTAATTGAAAGGCCAGAGAGCCTAGAGAAGGGCTGTAATATACCATGGACATTCGGGAGGGTGGTGATGGGCATGGAGACTAGGCTTGTGCAATTTGTTTCGTAACGAATCGAAATTCGTCCGAATTTAGCAACTTTCGGACATTCGGAAGCATTCGAATTTCCGAACAAAGCAATTACGAATAAAACCGAATCCGAAATAAATTATACCGCAAAATAGCGAATGCCCGAATGTCTTCGGCATAATTCGTTATGAAAAAACTTATGAATGTACAAATCCATTGGAAACACAATAACACTCACTCTGCTCTGCTCTCTGCTTCTCCTTCACCGTGCTGAACTCCCTCTCAAAATGGTGTACAGGGGCGGAGGTTATAGCCGCATGTAAAAAACGAAAGTAAAATACGAGATTTCTAATCCATTCGAAGCACAATAACACTCTGCTCTGCTCTCTGCTTCTCCCTCACCGTGCTGAACCCTCTCAAAATGGTGTACAGGGGCGGAGGCTATAGCCGCATGTAAAAAACGAAAGTAAAATACGAGATTTCGAATCGTTACAAATAACCGCTATGTATTTCGAAAAGTACAAATCCATTCGAAGCACATTAGGCATAATAGGCAGCGTCGTCGTGAGAGAGACACAGAAAATTACGAATCAACGAACCCAAAAAAAGTTACGAAAGTAGGAGTTGTGTCCAGAATCAACGAAAAACAACGTACTCTACCGAAAGTACGAATTATAAAGCAACAAAAAATTCAACGAAAAATGTCGCTTGCAAAAATACGAATGAGTCCGAACACGAAAAATCCCGTCTAGCAAAATTAAGAATGATTACGAATCAACAGGACCGGAAAGAAACGAACCGAAACGGAACTAATTTTTCCGTTGTGCACAAGCCTAATGGAGACCATCAGTAAAATCTTGTTTGCGAAAAATGCGGTTTTGTGTTCCCTATCCCCACATTCTATTCCCTTTATATCTGTACACTCGCGGATTTTGATAGCTAACGGTTCTATGGCCAGTACAAATAATAAGGGTGACAGTGGGCAGCCCTGGCGAGTTCTCCGTTGGATTGGAAAGAGTGTGGACGAGTAGCCATTAATCAGGGATGCTGCAGGGGAGCTGTCCAGGGCTTTAAGAGTTGACAAAAACTGCAGACCAAATTTATATTGTGATAAGACATAGAATAGGTAGTCCCATGACAGGGAATCAAAAGCCTTCTGAATGTCTAAAGAGAGCAACATAGCTTGTCTAGGCCCTCTCCCATCCCAATTTGATCGAATAGCTGAGATAATGTCTATTATTCTTCTGGTTTGGTCAGACGCCTGGCGGCTAGGAATGAATCCTCACAAAACAAGACGACTAAAGGTTGGGACTTTAAATGAAGCAGGCAGGTGTAAGAAATGTTTTATATTTATTGGAGATCAATCATGAGTTGCATGAGGGTGATCATGGGTACACATAGAGAACCAATAAATTCCATTCAGAGGACATAGAGCTACTATATGCCGTGTTATATGCCAATTATATGTTTTACCTATGTAATGATCACCTGTACCATGTGATTTGTATTATTATTTAATGGTAAATTGTAATTGCTGTATGGATATCCTCTGAATGGAATTTATTGGTTCTCTATGTGTACCCGTGATCACCCTCATGCAACTCATGATTGATCTCCAATAAATGTAAATTTCTTACACCTGCCTGCTTCATTTAAAGTCCCAACCTTAAGTCGTCTTGATTTCTGTCAATTTAATAGAGATGGAGGCAACTGACCTTACCAGGTCACTGCCTCATTTTCTTAAAGTCCCAATGTTCTCTCTCCTTTTCTTAGTGAATCCTGCTTGATCAGGGTGTACATAACGTGCAAGAAATGTGTTTAGTCTAGAGGCCAATATTTTGGACAGAATTTCCAAGTCCACGTTTATCAAGGATATTGGGCGGCAATTGGAGCAAGCTCCATGGTCTTTCCCCGGTTTCGGTATGACATGTATATATGCCATGTTTTCATTAACTGGGATGCTTTTACCCTTGCGGATGTCATTGAAGTACGCGCATAAGTGGGGGGTGAGAATGTCTTGGTATTTCCGGTAGTAGTGACCCGAAAAGCCATCTGGGCCAGGGGCTTTAAATGGGTGTAAAGATTTAATGGGCATTTTAATTTCTGGCTCTGAGAATTCTCCTTCCATAACCTCGGTATGAGCTCGTTGGAGCTGCGGTAGTGGGACATTTTGAAAAAATGTGTCTGCTCTCTGTATTGAGAATTGGGCCTGTTGTCGGTACAATGTCGAGAAGAAGTCTTGGAATTCTCGTGTTATCAATTGCGGGTTCTGGGTTGGTTGCCCATTACGCAGTTTCAATTTGGGTAAAGTCGCGGAGTACTTACGGGGTACTAGTTACCTGGCTAGCAGGGTAGTGGGTTTGTCACCCATAGTGTAATATCTATGCTTTGACCAACGAATGGACTTTTCTGCCTGGGTGGTGAGGGTCGAATTCAGTAAATTTTGTGTCTGATGTCTATTAATGGGGTCTTTTTCTGTTAATCTAGGAGGTGTTGTAACTATATTTCCTGCTGTTTGATGGTACTGTCCCGATTGCGTTTAGACCTAACAGCTAGCTGGATAAGCTTCCCCCATATGGTAGCCTTATGGGCAGCCCAGTTTATGGTAGGAGACGTCTCTGGCGATAAATTGTCCCGAAAAATGCCCGTAGTTCAGTTTCTATTTGAGTACAAATTGGAGTCATTTAGCATGGAAGCGTTTAGGCACCATGGAGAAGGAGAGGGCTTCGTCCATATGCTCGAGAGTGTTACTTTAACGGGGGAGTGATCCGACCAGGGAACAGTCAAGATCTTTGTCGATACCATATATGGTAGCAATGCTGTGTGAGTAAATATGTGGTCTATACGTGAATACGTTCTATGCACGTGGGAAAAATGGGTATAGTCCCGGGCGGACGGGTTGTCCCCCCGCCAGGCGTCAACCAGACCATATAAATGTAACAGTCGAGCTATCTTGTTGCTATTCTTGGGTACTTGTTTGAGGACTGCCCTCACCGGATCGGATCTGTCCAGGGTACGGTCCAGCAGGATATTACTATCTCCTCCCATAATCACCCATCCCTGGGCCTTAGGCATGAGGATCTTGAGCATGGAGGTAAAGAATTCCACTTGTCCCGAGTTAGGGGCATAGTAGGAGATGAGGGAAATCAGTTGGTCGTGAATACGACTCACCACCATAATATATCTCCCAATCCTATCCTTCACTACAGTTATGGGGGTAAATGGAGTCCTTCTAGAGAAACATATGGCCACCCCTTTTTCTTTTCACAGCCCGATGAAAGGTAGTATTGCGGGTATTTGGCACTAAGATACCTGGGGGTTGAGGTTTTGGAAAAATTAGTCTCCTGTAATAACAGGATATCAATTTTCTGTTTGGAATAATATTGGAAAGCCATGTTCCTCTTGGTTGGGGAATTAAATCCATGTATATTGCGTGTGACAATAGAATATGTAGAATTCTGTGTGTTAGCCATCGTGGTGGGGCAGAGCACTCTTACCTGAAAACTTGGAGTACGTGAATAGGAGCCTGTTGTTGGCAAGTGCAGTTCGCTTCTCCCGTGGTGGTGGGCCATCAGAACCAGAGCGCGGGGTCAAGGTCCAGTGGAGGGATGGGAAGGGAAAGATAGAAAAGTGGTAAAAAGATGAAAGCGGAAAGAAGAACATGTTATTTAGCCAATAGAATGACACGCAAAATAATATGGTCATTAGAACGTACAAATAGCAAAGTGCCGAGGCCCCCCTGGGATCAAAGCCCAGGGTGCAAAACATGAAGTTGCCTCTGTAGCGGGGTCTCCTTTAAGGCCCCTGGACTACGTTACCCAGAACCCCGTTCGGCACCCAGGGTGCATTGGGCTGCCGCAGAGACTTATGGGTGGGGCTATATAAAAAAAGAGGGTGAGGCTAAGCTCGCCCTCTTTGGACACCGTGCTGCAAGCAATAGGACTCCTTGTGCGGATCCGCTGCTGTGTAAGGCCTGGAGCCTGGGCCTTGCATACCGACCAAAGAGCCTTCCACCCCACTGCGGAGCCTGGGTGGCACCTGTTCCTCCTCGAGTTTGCTGACATCAGCTGGACCGGAGACCCGGCCGTTGGAGACATTGTGTGCGGATACACAGTGGTAGAAGCCCGGACTGGGATCGCATCCGGAGTGGTGAGCGAGCACTTGCTCACTTCATTACCTTTTTTTTTGTTACTTTGTTGGGCCTAGTGACTGCCTTGGCCCACCCCGTTATTTACTACCCTTGGATTACAAATATTGTTTCCTGCAAGTGCACCACCGTTCAAGTTGCATGCGAAGAATTGTTCTCATAAGGTACTGAGTTTGAATCTGAGTCAGGCCTGACCAGGGTGGGGGTTAAACTTTGTTGCTGCGCCATATTGCGCATAGGGAAAGAAGATAGTTGCACGTGGCGGGTGATCACGCTGCACTATCACTGGTGAATATGTTTGTTGCTGCAGGGCTCTGCATGTATGCTATGTGATGTGTTTAACCTTGAACCCTTGTACCAAAGTAAATCCAGTTATATTTTATCACATCGTCCGGGATTCTGATACAGCAAGCAATGCGCCAAAAGTACCGGCATGGACCCATTAGAAGTGGAACGGTGGTGCACGGTGGCTGGCACCGATTCAGCCGCAGCAGTAGTTATTGAACTCCCGGGGATCTGGCAAGAAGTAGCGGTAAAGCAGCTAGCAATGTCGCTGTCCCCACACCAGAGAGCATGGGTCATGGATGTCAGGTCGAATTCTTCACTGACCCATAGATTGGAGGAATGAAATCCCAGAGCAATTTAAAAGTCCAACCATAAAACCAATGGATGATCAGACCTATAGCTAAATACATGCGCTGCCAGTCAGGGGAGGATGGTTTCAGACACCAAATCCATCACCTCCACAGATATCTCCAGCGCAGTCCCCAAAAGCAGGAAAGCAGAAGGCTAAAGAGAGTTCCGGGTCACCACCGGCCACCCTCAGCGCAGAATTATGCGCGGTCCTGGGGGAGATTGTAGCCCAGTGTAAGAAGGATCCTACAGACTACCCAATGTCGGGATACAGAAAACTCAGGATATTTTCTGGAAGGAAGCCTGTACCTTCGGGAGAAGAGGGATTTGAGGAGTGGCTAGATGGTGCCACTCAGGCTTTAGAAGAATGGGAAGTCCCAGAACACCGAAAAAAACAGAGAATCACAGAGAGTCTGAAAGGGCCTGCCTTGGAGGCCATACACAACCTCAAGCTAAGCAAGAAAGACTGTGATGCACAGGATTATCTGGACATTTTGCAGAATGTGTTCGGTGGAACAGAGAAAGTCACTGAGCTCACTTACCAGCTGGAACACTGCTACCAAAAGACAGGAGAGAAACTGTCAGAGTTTATGAGACGTCTGGATAAGATCCTGCATAAAATTATACTGAAGAAGGGAATCGATCCAAGGAAGGTGGATGAGGCCCGTGTTCAGCAGGTGTTGTGGGGAGCTCAGCCCCTGGACCCCATCGCATTGGCGTTACGCACTCGGCAGGACGGGAAGAGCCTGGAGTACCCCGACTTAATCCGAGTGGTCCGAGAGGAAGAGGCTATGTTGGAAGACAAAAGAAGGAACCAAACAGTTGAGCCAACCAATCCTCCGGCGGTGATGGTCAGGACGGCCATGACCCTAGAGAGAGACTCAGAGGTGGATACCTTGAAGTCACAGATGTCCCAAGTGTTGGGGATGCTGACCTCCCTGATGGCCAAGGATCAAGGGGTACCAGAGAGGGAAAGTCCAAGGAAGGAGCTGTTTCCAGACACCTCAGCGCCCGCGTCCTTGCAAGATTGGGGGGATGCGATTTGTTTAAACTGTGGAGGGGCTGGTCATGTTGCCAAAGTGTGTTCCAGTCCAAAGAAAAGAAAGATGAATAACCGCAGGCCGGCGGAAAACTTCAGAGGGCCCCGGTGAAGGAGTCAACCGGGTGCCCATCATCTCCAGTGAGCTCCAAACTGAATGAGAAGTAGGGATGAGCTTCGAGTTCGAGTCGAACTCATGTTCGACTCGAACATTGCCTGTTCGCCCGTTCGCCGAACAGCGAACAAATTGGGGTGTTCGCGGCAAATTCGAAAAATCTATGGGAGAAATCTAAAGTGCTAATTATAAAGGCTTAAATGCAAGATATTGTCCTAAAAAGTGTTTGGGGACCCGGGTCCTGCCCCAGGGGACATGTATCAATGCAAAAAGAAGTTTTAAAAAAGGCCGTTTTTTCGGGAGCAGTGATTTTAATAATGCTTAAAATGAAAAAATAAAAGTGAAATATTCCTTTAAATTTCGTACCTGGGGGGTGTGTATGATATGCATGTAAAGTGGCGCATGTTTCCCGTGCTTAGAACTGTCCCTGCAAAAAATGTCATTTTTGAAAGAAAAAAAGTCATTTAAAACTGACTCGCGGCTATTAATGAATTGTCGGCTCCCGGCAATACATACAAAAGTCATTGATAAAAAAAAAAAAAAAGCGTGGGGGTTCCCCAGAATTCAATTACCAGGCCCTTCAGGTCTGGAATGGATATTTAGGGGAACCCCGCCGCAAATTTAAAAAAAAATTGACGTGGGGTTCCCCCAAATATCCATTCCAGGCCCTTCAGATCTGGCATGGATTTTAAGGGGAACTCCACCCCAAATTTTAAAAAAAATGGCGTGGAGTCCCCCTAAAAATCCATACCAGACCCCTTATCCGAGCACGCAACCTGGCCGGCCGCAGGGGAAAAGGGGGGGACGAGAGAGCGGCCCCCCTCCCTCCTGAACCGTACCAGGCCACATGCCCTCAACATGGGGAGGATGTCCCCATGTTGATGGGGACAAGGGCCTCATCCCCACAACCCTTGCCCGGTGGTTGTGGGGGTCTGCGGGCGGGGGGCTTATCGGAATCTGGAAGACCCCTTTAACAAAGGGGACCCCCAGATCCCGGCCCCCCCTATGTGAATTGGTAAGGGGTACATTGTACCCCTACCATTTCACGAAGAAAGCGTAAAAAAATGTTAAAAAAAACACACAAACACCTTGAAAAAGTCCTTTATTTAAAAAAAAAAAAAAAAAACAACATTCCAGCGGTGAAATCCAGTGTCCCGCGGCGATCCCGATGTCCAGCGCTGTCCTTCATTGGTTGTGCCTGAGCGGACCTGATGGGGAACTCCCTCTCAGTATTTTAGATGTATAGACCCGCCCCTTCTAAAGTTCCCCATCAGGTCCGCTCAGCGGACCAGATGCGGAACATGAGAAGGGGCGGGTCTATACATGTATTACCAAAGTGAGAGCAGTTCCCCATCAGGTCCGCCCCCTCGGTATGTCGGACCCGCCTACGTCATTGGCTTGAGCGGGGAACTTCCTTCACTGTGTAATTTAAATTTACATAGTGAAGGAAGTTCCCCGCTCAAGCCAATGACGTAGGCGGGTCCGACATACCGAGGGGGCAGACCTGATGGGGAACTGCTCTGCTTAAATTTTTTGCAGGGACAGTTCTAAGCACGGGAAACATGCGCCACTTTACATGCATATCATACACACCTCCCAGGTACGAAATTTAAAGGAATATTTCACTTTTATTTTTTCATTTTAAGCATTATTAAAATCACTGCTCCCGAAAAAACGGCCGTTTTTAAAACTTTTTTTTGCATTGATACATGTCCCCTGGGGCAGGACCCAGGTCCCAAACACTTTTTAGGACAATAACTTGCATATTAGCCTTTATAATTAACACTTTAGATTTCGAACGTTCGAGTCCATTGTATTTAATAGGGTTCTAAATTTCACACAAACACTGTCTGTTCGCAGGTTCTGGTGCGAACCGAACAGGGGGGTGTTCGGCTCATCCCTGATGAGAAGTGTAGAAAGAGAGGGGACAACACCCCTCAGAAGAAACAGTGTTCCTCAGCGAGAATATACACCAAAGAAAGAGAATAGTGTCCCACAGTGGGTAGCTACACCCATTAAGAGGAGGGAGATCAATGCATACCAAGCCCAAGAGAGACTAAAGTCCAAGGGAAAAATGGAAGAAAGAGAGTCCAAAAGGGAAATGCAAAGATCAAAAGAAAGAGACCCCTTCGAAGCAATATCCAGAGAAGCTGGTAGGCCCCTCACCCATAGTACCTGTCCAGGCGGAGGGAGTCTACACAAGAGCCATATTGGATACTGGGGCACAAGTGACCTTGTTATACAGAGACTTTTATGACAAGCATCTAAGCCACCTACCCATCCAGAAGATTGAAGAGTTGAAGATATGGGGGATTGGGACCAGGACATTCCCTTATGATGGCTATCTGCCCATAAAATTGACCTTTGATCCATCTGTAGCCGGGAAGGCTGAAGTGTTCGACACCCTGGCTGTGGTATGCCCCCGACCGCCTGGAGCTAACAAGAGCTCCATAATAATAGGGACCAACACGGACCTGGTTCAGGGACTTTTGGCCCCTCTATTACGAAAGAAGGACCCCACGGTCACCCAGATCCACCCAATGCTGAAGACAGCTTACCAGCGACTGGTCTTAGATCAGAAGGCCCCGGAAGAGGGGGTAGGAAATGTCTGGAGGCTGGGAAGAAGAGGAATAGTGCTGCAACCCGGCGAAGTGACCTGTCTTAGAGCCACTGTGAAGCTCACTTGGGAGCAGCCTGGGCCCTATGTTGGAACCTGACCCAAGGGAAGAACACTCAGGCTTAGAAGTAGTCCCAGAAGTGGTCCCATTGAGGGCTTTGAAGAAGGCACACTGTAAAGTACCTGTGAGTGTCAGGAATACTACGGATGGCCCGATGGAAATCCCAGCCAGGATGTTACTGGGCCAGGTGAGCCCTGCTACCCCGGTTGTCTTGTCAGATGTGGAGAAAACAGATGGAGAAAGGACTATTTAGGAGAAGCCGAACCGGCCAAGGGCTTGGAAAGAGAAAGCCAAGGCCCAGTTGACCAAGTGGAGGAGGATCTTTTCCCAAGATGAGTTCGATGTGGGGTTTGCGAAGAGTGCCACCCACCGAATCCGCCTCCAAGAAGACAAGCCCTTCAGGGAGAGGGTCCGGTGAGTCCCATTGGCAGACCTCGAAGACTTGCGGGAGCAGCTCGCCGAGCTCAAGCGAACCGGTGTTATTCGGGAGTCCAGAAGCCCCTATGCCTCTCCGATAGTGGTGGTCAGGAAGAAGAATGGGTCATTGAGGCTATGTATAGACTACAGGACCCTCAACCGGAGAACCATACCTGACCAGTATACCACCCCGAGAATAGAGGATGCCTTACAGAGCTTGTCCGGAGCAAGGTGGTTCAGTGTAATGGATCTCAAGAGTGGGTATTATCAGATCCCCATGCATCCAGAAGGCAAGGAGAAGACAGCTTTCATAACTCCTGTGGGCTTCTTTGAGTTTGACAGGATGCCCCAAGGTCTGTCTGGAGCTCCAGCCACCTTCCAACGCCTTATGGAAAAGACTGTGGGAGACATGAACCTCATCGAAGTCCTTGTTTACTTAGATGACATCATTGTCTTTGGGAGAACCCTGGAAGAGCATGAGGAGAGACTGGAGAAGGTTCTGAGAAGACTCAGTGAGGAGGGACTCAAGCTTTCACCCGAAAAATGCCAGTTCTATCAGTCATCTGTCAACTATCTGGGGCACATAGTGTCCGAAGAAGAGGTAGCTACAGACCCTGAAAAGTTGGAGGCAGTCACCTCCTGGCCAAGGCCCACCACTGTGACAGAACTCAGATCCTTTTTGGGATTCTGTTCCTATTACAGGAGGTTCGTGGAAGGGTTTGCCCGGATTGCAAAACCTCTGAATGAGCTGCTCAAGACGGAAGGGGAAGAGGATGACTCGGGCCCCAGGAAGCCGGGGGAGTCAGTCAAAGACCAGTGGAACGAGAAGTGTGAAGAGGCCTTCCAGATGTTGAAGAAAAGCCTAACCACTGCCCCTGTCCTGGCTTACGCAGACCCAAAGAAACCGTATGAACTCCATGTGGATGCCAGTCATGATGGCCTTGGAGGAGTGCTCTATCAGGAGCATGAAGGGCAACTGCGACCCATTGCATATGTGAGCAGGAGTCTAACCCCCTCGGAAAATAACTACCCCACTCACAAGTTGGAGTTTCTGGCCCTCAAATGGGCTGTAGTCGACAAGCTCAAAGACTATTTGTATGGGGCAGAATTCACTGTGAAAACTGATAACAACCCCCTTACTTATCTTTTCACCACAGCAAAGCTGGATGCCACAGGACACAGATGGCTGGCGGCCCTGTCTGCGTTCAACTTTAGCCTGAAATATAGACCTGGGCTGGAAATCGAGATGCGGACGCCTTGTCAAGAAGATCCTGTACTGCTGGTGGGAGCATAGAAGACTGGACCCAAGTGGCACCCGACTGGGTGCGGGCCCTCTGTCAGGGGGCTGAACTCCAGGCCAGTGGCGGTTCAAGAGCAGAAGAGATAGGAGTCACTGTAGTAGGGGTCCCCAAACAATACTGTGGGGTAACCCAGTTGGAGGGGGCTGACTTGCCAAAACTGTCAAAAAAGGAGTTGAGGTGCGACCAATTGGAAGACCCCATGGAGAGATTGGTCCTGGAAGCCCTGGAGAGTCAGGATCCAGATAAACTCTTACGCCACCCTTCAAAGGAAGCTCGGTTGCTGAGGAAGGAATGGGACAGGCTGCAGGTACACCAGGGAGTGGTCTATCGAAGGGGCCCCTCTGATGACCTAGAAGACAAGTGGCAACGGTTTCTAACCGAGAAACATTGAGAGACCGTCCTGGTCACTCTGCACGACAATCATGGCCACTTGGGAGCGGAAAGGACCTTCCAGCTCGTTAGGAATAGGTTCTATTGGCCCTGCATGAGGGCCGAAATCGAGGAATACTGCCACTCATGTGTACGCTGCATCCAGAGGAAAACTTTGCCCCACCAAGCTGCCCCAATGGGTCATCTGCAAAGTCAAAGCCCACTGCATTTGGTATGCATTGATTTTCTCTGCCTCGAACCTGAATTGAGTGGACTAGGAAATGTTCTGGTGATAACCAACCATTTCACCCGGTATGCCCAGGCTTTTCCAACCAAAGACCAGAAGGCTTCCACTGTAGCTAAAGTACTCATGGAGAAATACTTTGTACACTACGGGCTACCACAACGGCTCCACTCGGATCAAGGGAGGGACTTTGAAAGTCGGCTGATTCGGAAGCTCCTGGATTCCCTAGGGATCAAGAAGACCCGAACCACCCCCTACCATCCACAAGGTGATGCTCAGCCGGAGAGGTTCAACCGAACCCTGCTCAACATGCTGGGGACTTTGAGTAGTGAAAAAAAGCAGCATTGGAGCAAACATATAGCGGCAATTGTGCATGCATACAATAGTACCACAAGTGACGCTACAGGGTACTCGCCCTATCGACTTATGTTCGGAAGAGAAGCAAGACTACCGGTAGATCTGGCCTTTGGTACCTCCATAGACCATTGCTCGGCCACTTCACACAAGGGATATGTAGATCGGCTCACACACAGTTTAAAATTGGCCTATGAGCAGGCACAAGCAGCCTCGGATCAAAGGGGAGCCCACAACAAGAAAAACTTTGATCTAAAAGTCCGGATTCAGGATCTACAACCTGGGGACAGAGTGCTGCTACGGAACTTGGGGGTCCCTGGAAAGCACAAGCTTGCAGACAGATGGAGACCTGAACCCTACGTTATTTGCAAGAAACTGCCGGGCCTACCTGTTTACAGACTAAAGCCAGAAGGAAAAGTGGTGCCCTTAAAGACTTGGCATCAGAACCATTTACTCCCACTTGCCGAAGCAGTTCAGATAACCCCAGCGAGGGATTCCCCTGAGTCCACTTCCATCCTGGATACTCCCAAGCCAAGCACTCGGTCCCAGACTCCTCAGATTGAAGAATTAGATGTCTCTGAATTGAGTGAGGATGAGAGAGAAGAACTTGATTTGCTATGGCCTTCCCAGGTCCAAGAAACTTCTGCTATAGATCTTCCACCTACTGAAGACGCCATAGACAGTACACTGAATGCAGAAGCTACTGAGTTCATCCCGTCCAGTCCTTTGTCGGATTCTTGGGAAGACGCCTGTGACTTACTCCTAGAAGAGGATCCAAGAGATTCTATGTATCTCCCTGCTCCTGAGTGGAGTGTCCCAGAACCAGTGGAAACTCCCAAGTCGGTTCCAGAAGAGGAACCTGTATTACCAGAACCAGAAATCCCAAGAGAACGAAGGATGAGAAGGACCATAAGGCCTCCCTGAAAATTGACTTACCCACAAATGGGGGAGAGCTCAGAAGACACTGTGGTCACTGCCAGGAGGAGTGTGGAAGACCCTGATCCCTCCACTGTTTATTTAGCAACCCCAACTCACCCGCTGGCACAGCTAGGCAGGCCATGAATGACAGTGTGACCTGTGGGCAAGGAAGTCCACCCCCTAGTTTTTGGTGGGAACTTCCTCTGCCGACATCATACGCAGCTTTGTCAAATGTTGTGCGTAGTATGTGTTAACTTTTATGTTTGGGGACCAAAGAGTTTTAGTGGGAAAGATAGAAAAGAGGTAAAAAGATGAAAGCGGAAAGAAGAACATGTTATTTAGCCAATAGAATGACACGCAAAATAATATGGTCATTAGAACGTACAAATAGCAAAGGGCCGAGGCCCCCCTGGGATCAAAGCCCAGGGTACAAAACATGAAGTTGCCTCTGTAGCGGGGTCTCCTTTAAGGCCCCTGGACTACGTTACCCAGAACCCCGTTCGGCACCCAGGGTGCATTGGGCCGCCGCAGAGACTCATGGGTGGGGCTATATAAGAAGAGGGCGAGGCTAAGCTCTGCCTCTTTGGACACCGCGCTGCAAGCAATAGGACTCCCTGTGCGGATCCGCTGCTGTGTAAGGCCTGGAGCCTGGGCCTTGCATACCGACCAAAGAGCCTTCCACCCCACTGCGGAGCCTGGGTGGCACCTGTTCCTGCTCAAGTTTGCTGACATCAGCTGGACCGGAGACCCCCGGTCGTTGGAGACACTGTGTGCGGATACACAGTGGTGGAAGCCCGGACTGGGATCGCGTCCAGAGTGGTGAGCGAGCACTTGCTCACTTCATTACCTTTTTTTTTGTTACTTTGTTGGGCCTAGTGACTGTCTTGGCTCACCCCGTTATTTACTACCCTTGGATTACAAATATTGTTTCCTGCAAGTGCACCACCGTTCAAGTTGCATGCGAAGAATTGTTCTCATAAGGGACTGAGTTTGAATCTGAGTCAGGCCTGACCAGGGTGGGGGTTAAACTTTGTTGCTGCACCATATTGCGCATAGGGAAAGAAGATAGTTGCACGTGGCGGGTGATCACGCTGCACTATCACTGGTGAATATGTTTGTTGCTGCAGGGCTCTGCATGTATGCTATGTGATGTGTTTAACCTTAAACCCTTATACCAAAGTAAATCCAGTTATATTTTATCACATTGGTATTAGTGTCATCTTTGCAGATAGTAGTTATCTATCAATACTGCCAGATTGTGTATAATCAGGTATAGACCATTACGAGGTAACAATCCCTAGACTAACTGTGCCAGTGTGGGTTAAGTAGATTGCCGGGGGTTGGCGGTGCTGTATACAGGGCCCGAAACAAAACCCAGTGGCTCTCTTAACTGGGGGTAGCGCTACACCTCCATCACCTGGTGAAGGTAAGGTCATGGGAGGGGCATGCGCATTCAAAAAACAGAGGTAAGGCAGGTATGGGTGAGAAAAACTAATTAACAAACCGTTTCCGAACAGAGTCTTCCCGAATGGTTGTGAAATTATCAGGTATTGTTAAAGGTCCATCCGGGGTAATCCCCAGTCAGGCAAAACACATCCTGTATGTAACGGATCTCAGATACCCCAGATGGGCACATCCGCCAGACTTGTGTCTCCTGTCCTCCAAACGCACCCGCAGCCTGCAGATTCGCCATAACCAGCCCTTAACCCCTCAATCACGAGACAATCCACACAGGTGTTGAGGGTTAAACATGCAGAGCATCAACTCTTTATTAAATCCAAAACATACACTTTTACACACAGTTAGGGACACTCCCCTTAGCCTTGTCATAGAGGGGGGGGGGGTAGGGGACAAGGAAGAATCAATGGGAACTGAACACTTGTACATTGAAACAGAGACTACAGATAAACAAAGGGATTATGATAAGCAGGCAACCCTTCAATACACATCCCCTGCGGAGAGATGTCTGCAGTCCAGACCATTGTCTGTGTGCCATGAACCAACACAGCTAAACACAGCAACAAGAGGGGGGGGGGGATGGGGGAGAAGGGATGTAGCATTACATTACATTATCTCAATGCCAGCTTCTCCCCGAGTCTCCAGTCTCTTCTGGGCCATAATCTGTGGGTAGGAGGCCCGCCCTCAGTCCCTTCCAAAGCACACAGTGACAGTGGGTTCTGTCACATTTCTCCCCTTTTAAAAACAGACTAACCAGGTTCCTGACCCCGAACTGGTCTGGACCTGCGTTAGTCGCAAACTTCCACCCCTGGCCACCAGGAAAAGGAAAAGTACGTCTCTGGGGCTGGGGAGCAAAATCGCACATACGGTCTCCCGTGAATAAAAACAGCCGCTGCAGAGTGGGAACAGCTGTCCGCATTCCCGTGATCCGGGGCTGGGTTGCAGATATTGAGGGGAGCTGAATAATCCTCTGCCCCGATGCCAGCGCTTCAGCTTGTAGGGAACATAGGCTGGCAGTGCTATGCAGTTGGGGAGGAAAAGGTTCTTGCTTTTCTCCTGGAGTAGCTAACAGCCGCTGAGGAGGTATCTTGCAGGGACTGTCTCCCGGACTCTCCGTCTCTTTTTCTGATGCTGGGCAGAGGCCAACATCGCTCTGCCCCGTAGCCAGTGCTTCTGCTAGGGGGACATATACAATGGTAGAGTTCAGCAGCTGAAGAGGGGGAAGGATTTTCTCCCCTCCTGGTTCTGTGACCAGCTTCTGAGGCGACTTCTGACAGGGGCTGTCTCCCAAACCCTCCAAAAATCTACTGAGGGCTGGGCCGGGGCCGGTAACACTCTGCCATGCAGCCAGTGCTTCTGCTGGGGGGATATACACTGGGGTAGTGTCCAAGTGCTGGGCAACCAGCTCACTGAGGTCATCCCTCGGACTCCCTGGATCCAACTCTGAGGGTGGGCAGAGGCCAGCGGCACTCTGCCCTGCAGTCAGCGCTTCTACTGGGGGGATGAACATTGGGGTAATATCCAATTGCTGGGGAGGGAGAATTGCTTCCTCCACTCCCGTTGGGGATATCTGCTGTTGGGGAAAAGGCTCACGAAAATCATCTCTCAGACTCTCCGGATCCAACTCTTTTTCTGATGCTGGGCTGAGGCTAGTGGCACTCTGCCCTGTAGCCAGCGCTTCTGCTGGGGCACCGGATGCGATACTCTCGACTTGCTGCTGATCACCATTTACAAGCCTTCCAGCGCCAGTCTCAACTTCCCCTTCTGAGACCTTTATGCTATTATCTTGTCTCTCTGCTTGGGGAACCTCTGGTGCGTTCCGGCATTCTAGCACTCGCAGTGCCCTCTGTATCATCGCCGCTTCTTCCATTGCGGTTAGGACGGGAAAACGTAGGGGCACTCCTGGCCCCATTTGCTCCGCATCTTCGTGACTGTCCGCTGTTTCTCCAGGACAGTCCCAGGCAACGGGAGCCATGCCAGGCTGCTGATCACCGTCAAACAGCCGCTTGTAGGCAATCTCGAGCTCCCATTCCTGCTCAACCAGGAACTCCAATTCCTCCAGGTCACACGCCTCTTCAGGGAGGTCCAGCACCTCATCTCGGAAGTCCAGGATGTTTTCCAGCCGCCACTCCTCATCGCTCCCAAAGTCTGGGTCTCCGTACATTTTTTGATGGAGCAGCCCCACGCCGCCGTAGCCAACGCCTTCTGTCGGGCTGCCGTCTGCTGTACTTGGCCACAGTTGAGCCGCGAACCACCGGAGGGCTCTGTAGCTGGCGTCCAGCCTCATCTCCTCCTGGACCAATCTTCCGAGCTCCGTCTTCCACTCATCTCGCGGTCGTTCCCTCAGGAACACCTCTCGCGCATGGTACTGCGTCCAGTACATCTCTGTGGAGGAGGGAAGGATCTTCCCCTGATGGCGCCGCTCGTGGCTTAGCGTTTCATGCCAGAGTTGCCAGCGGATCACATCCTCCCAGCCGAGCATGGTGCGCTCTGTCGCTGGTCCCCGATGTTGCTTCCGCATGCCTTGCAGCCTCCTCTCAAACTCCGCTCTCATGCTGGCTGGTCCCCGTATTGCTCCTCGACGGCTGCCCAGATCTTGAATCCTGGTGGTGGTTTGGATGGCCCGGACTGCAGGAGACATCCCACTGCTGCCACCACTGTAACGGATCTCAGATACCCCAGATGGGCACATCCGCCAGACTTGTGTCTCCTGTCCTCCAAACGCACCCGCAGCCTGCAGATTCGCCATAACCAGCCCTTAACCCCTCAATCACGAGACAATCCACACAGGTGTTGAGGGTTAAACATGCAGAGCATCAACTCTTTATTAAATCCAAAACATACACTTTTACACACAGTTAGGGACACTCCCCTTAGCCTTGTCATAGAGGGGGGGGTAGGGGACAAGGAAGAATCAATGGGAACTGAACACTTGTACATTGAAACAGAGACTACAGATAAACAAAGGGATTATGAT
The DNA here is from genome assembly GCA_029206835.1 of Rana muscosa. Classification (NCBI taxonomy): domain Eukaryota; kingdom Metazoa; phylum Chordata; class Amphibia; order Anura; family Ranidae; genus Rana; species Rana muscosa. The sequence continues at coordinate 380,664,735 of CM055118.1, forward strand.
AAGCAGGCAACCCCTCAATACACATCCCCTGCGGAGAGATGTCTGCAGTCCAGACCATTGTCTGTGTGCCATGAACCAACACAGCTAAACACAGCAACAAGAGGGGGGGGGGATGGGGGAGAAGGGATGTAGCATTACATTACATTATCTCAATGCCAGCTTCTCCCCGAGTCTCCAGTCTCTTCTGGGCCATAATCTGTGGGTAGGAGGCCCGCCCTCAGTCCCTTCCAAAGCACACAGTGACAGTGGGTTCTGTCACACTGTATATCCTGGATCAACCAATAAAACCCCCAGGGGAGTAACCGGGGTTGATCCATAACTAAGTCATCAGTTAACAAAACAGTAAACATGTGAGCTATCAACTGGTAAAGGATGTGGCGAAATTCGAAGTGATGTTGGTCGCACCACTGGGATCAACAGGAGGGGACAATCATCTACACAGGACAGAGTCGTGTAGTTCCCTGGTACAGCGGTAGGGGAAGGAGGTGGCAGTCCCTTCGGGTATGAGGTGGGGACCTTCTAGCTGGTTGTGATCTTTGTGATGACCACAACGGGGACAGGGGGCGGTTCATCTGATGCTGTGGGGAAGATGTGTGTGGTTCCCTGGAGATGATGCCCAGCTCCAGCAGCAGATCTTCTCCTTCTTGAAATGTGATGAAGGATTAGGGTTTGCCTTTGTAGGTGAAAGACAGTTTAAACGGGAACGACCATCTGTATTTGATTCGTCGGATTAGTAGTTGCTGCAGTAGTGGCTTCAGATTCCTTTGTTTCTGGACGGTCGAAGGAGCAATGTCATTGAATAGTTGTATGGGTGCGTCATAGATAGGGATGAGCTTCGTGTTCGAGTCGAACATACGTTCGACTCGAACATCGGCTGTTCGATCGTTCGACGAAGATCGAACGATTTGGGCCGTTCGCGCCAAATTTGAGTGACGCGAACGGCCCACAATGCACTACGCCATCGCAGTGTCATCCAGGCGCTGTGATTGGCCAAGCATGCACTGTGACCCCGCATGCTTGGCCAATCACAGCGCCGGCAGCGAGGAGAGCAATGATTGGCCACAGGCAGGATGCCTGTGGCCAATTATTGCTGAGGGTGTTTAGTACACGCCCCACACTATAAAAGGCCGCCAGCACGGCGGCCTAGTGTAGTGTGTTCCGGAGCAGGGAAAGAGAAGCATAGGCAGGGACAGTGACATTTATTTTTTTCTTGCTTAACCTGGATTCCTTTAGTTTAGGGAAAGAGAAGGATAGGTAGGGAGAGTGTCAGTGTGTTTTACTGTGCGAATCCTTGTTTCTTGGGACAGGGAAGGACAGTGAGGGAATTCTCCTTGTGCTATAGTGTGCTTTAAAAAAACATTTTTTCTAGGGACAGAAAACTATAGGTAGGGAGAGTGTCAGTGTGTTTTACTGTGCGAATCCTTGTTTCTAGGGACAGGGAAGGACAGTGAGGGAATTCTCCTTGTGCTATAGTGTGCTTTAAAAAAACATTTTTTCTAGGGACAGAAAACTATAGGTAGGAAGAGTGTCAGTTTCTTTCACTGTGACAATCCTTGTTTCTAGGGACAAAGAAGGAAAGTGAGGGAAATTCTCCTTGTGCTATAGTGTGCTTTAAAAAAACATTTTTTCTAGGGACAGAAAACTATAGGTAGGGAGAGTGTCAGTGTGTTTTACTGTGCGAATCCTTGTTTCTAGGGACAGGGAAGGACAGTGAGGGAATTCTCCTTGTGCTATAGTGTGCTTTAAAAAAACATTTTTTCTAGGGACAGAAAACTATAGGTAGGGAGAGTGTCAGTGTGTTTTACTGTGCGAATCCTTGTTTCTAGGGACAGGGAAGGACAGTGAGGGAATTCTCCTTGTGCTATAGTGTGCTTTAAAAAAACATTTTTTCTAGGGACAGAAAACTATAGGTAGGGAGAGTGTCAGTGTGTTTTACTGTGCGAATCCTTGTTTCTAGGGACAGGGAAGGACAGTGAGGGAATTCTCCTTGTGCTATAGTGTGCTTTAAAAAAACATTTTTTCTAGGGACAGAAAACTATAGGTAGGGAGAGTGTCAGTGTGTTTTACTGTGCGAATCCTTGTTTCTAGGGACAGGGAAGGACAGTGAGGGAATTCTCCTTGTGCTATAGTGTGCTTTAAAAAAACATTTTTTCTAGGGACAGAAAACTATAGGTAGGGAGAGTGTCAGTGTGTTTTACTGTGCGAATCCTTGTTTCTAGGGACAGGGAAGGACAGTGAGGGAATTCTCCTTGTGCTATAGTGTGCTTTAAAAAAACATTTTTTCTAGGGACAGAAAACTATAGGTAGGAAGAGTGTCAGTTTCTTTCACTGTGATAATCCTTGTTTCTAGGAACAAAGAAGGAAAGTGAGGGAAATTCTCCTTGTGCTATAGTGTGCTTTAAAAAAACATTTTTTCTAGGGACAGAAAACTATGGGTAGGGAGAGTGTCAGTGTCTTTTACTGTGCGAATCCTTGTTTCTAGGGACAGGGAAGGACAGTGAGGGAATTCTCCTTGTGCTATAGTGTGCTTTAAAAAAACATTTTTTCTAGGGACAGAAAACTATAGGAAGGAAGAGTGTCAGTTTCTTTCACTGTGATAATCCTTGTTTCTAGGGACAAAGAAGGAAAGTGAGGGAAATTCTCCTTGTGCTATAGTGTGCTTTAAAAAAACATTTTTTCTAGGGACAGAAAACTATAGGTAGGAAAAGTGTCAGTTTCTTTCACTGTGATAATCCTTGTTTCTAGGGACAGGGAAGGACAGTGAGGGAAATTCTCCTTGTGCTATAGTGTGCTTTAAAAAAACATTTTTTCTAGGGACAGAAAACTATAGGTAGGGAGAGTGTCAGTGTGTTTTACTGTGCGAATCCTTGTTTCTAGGGACAGGGAAGGACAGTGAGGGAATTCTCCTTGTGCTATAGTGTGCTTTAAAAAAACATTTTTTCTAGGGACAGAAAACTATAGGTAGGGAGAGTGTCAGTGTGTTTTACTGTGCGAATCCTTGTTTCTAGGGACAGGGAAGGACAGTGAGGGAATTCTCCTTGTGCTATAGTGTGCTTTAAAAAAACATTTTTTCTAGGGACAGAAAACTATAGGTAGGAAGAGTGTCAGTTTCTTTCACTGTGATAATCCTTGTTTCTAGGGACAAAGAAGGAAAGTGAGGGAAATTCTCCTTGTGCTATAGTGTGCTTTAAAAAAACATTTTTTCTAGGGACAGAAAACTATAGGTAGGGAGAGTGTCAGTGTGTTTTACTGTGCGAATCCTTGTTTCTAGGGACAGGGAAGGATAGTGAGGGAATTCTCCTTGTGCTATAGTGTGCTTTAAAAAAACATTTTTTCTAGGGACAGAAAACTATAGGAAGGAAGAGTGTCAGTTTCTTTCACTGTGATAATCCTTGTTTCTAGGGACAAAGAAGGAAAGTGAGGGAAATTCTCCTTGTGCTATAGTGTGCTTTAAAAAAAAATTTTTTCTAGGGACAGAAAACTATAGGTAGGAAGAGTGTCAGTTTCTTTCACTGTGATAATCCTTGTGTAGCGCTACCCCCAGTTAAGAGAGCCGCTGATATTGATTTGGGCCCTGTAGTGCACTGCTGTCAACCCCTGGCAATCGGCTCTAACCTCCCGTGGCACAGCTGGTGATAGAGGGATAGGACCGCGTGACCGCAACTGTTGGTGACGCAGTCCTATAACAAACATACACAGAATATACTTTAAAACTCCTATTAAAGTAAGCGGAACTGACACCAAATGTACTTTACCCAGATATTTTACTGAGGCTAATGGGCAAGTAATAAACAACAGTATAACAAGTTGCAGATCCCTGCAATAAACAGTAATAAAGATAAACAGAGTAATCAGAATAATTAAGTATTGCTATGCAACTCTAGCGCTGCCCTTTTACAGCTACTTCCCCTCATGGGTAGACTAACACCCAGCAATGTCTACCTATGCAGTCAGGCCTGACTGATCTAAATGGAAGTTCAGTGAAACAATATTTGCTAGCAATCTCTCGGTGGTGCACTTGAAGAACAACTTTGTAATCCCAACGAATAGTAAAGATAAAGTATCTGTCTTTAAACAGCTCTCACCACCTGGACAAGTCCAAGTCCCTTTCCTCCATCGATTCGTCTAGGAACAGGAATCCACCGACATCCAAGTCTTCAATCCTTCTGGTGTACTGCAGCAAGGAGGATTAGATGTCTCTAAGGCTCTGCTAGGCTGGCAGAGGGCTCTTTGGAAAGGAGCACACGGCCCAGGCTTCAGGCCTTGTGCACACAGCAGTTCAGCACAGACATCCTCTTGCTAGGAGAGGGGGGGTCCAAAGAGGCCGACCAAAACTCCGCCTCCCCTTTATAAAGTCTGCCCCAGCAGTCTCTGTTCTGGAGCAATGCACCCTGGGTGCTGCAAGATGTACTGGGAGATGTAGTCTCTCTCTCCTCTGCTTTCACTTCCATAATGTCTCTTTACTTCCTCCCGACTCACCTCTCACCTGGAACTTCTTGTCTCTCTGCATTAAAGGGGAACACCCCGCTACACACTCCCCCCACTTGAACTCTTTGGTCCCCAAAGATAAACTTCAACAAATACTGTTTACCATTTTGGACAATGTCGAGCATGATGTTGGCATAGGGAATTCCCACCAAAACTTTGGGATGGAACTCTCTTGCCCACAGGTCACACTACCATGAGTGGCCTGCCTAACTGTGCCAGAGAGTGAGCTGGGGTTGCCCTCCACCAAATGGACGGTGGAAGGATCAGGTTGTTCAACACTTCTCCTAGCCGTTACAACAGAGTCCTCTGAGCTCGTCCCCATTTGGGGGTAAGTTAGTTTCTTGGGAGGCCTGATGACTCTGCGAGCCCTCTGCTCTCTTGGTGCTTCTGACTCTGGCACCACAGGCTCTTCTTCAGGAGTAAGTTCAGGTAACATTGCTGGTTCTGGAACCTCTGATTCAGAAGTCAACTGACGTATGGAATCTCTAGAGTCCTCCTCTGCGCAAGTGTCAGGAACATCTTCCCAGTAATCAGCTGAGGGACTGAAGGGTATGAATTCAGTAGCCTCCGGATTCCCAGAGTCGAGGGAGGCCACAGCCAGTCCAGTTCTCCACCTTCTTCTGTACTCAATTGGGAGGCCTCCCCATCTTTGGCTCGAGAGGTCTGGGACCGAGTGTTCGGCCTAGGAATATCCAGGATAGAGGCCGGTTCAGGGGATTCTCTCACGGGAGGTATTCTGACTGCCTCAGCAAGTGGGAGCAGGTGGTTCCGATGCCACGTCTTCAGTGGACCCACCTTTCCTTCTGGCTTTAGTTTGTAGACAGGCAACTTCCTACAGACAACATAGGGCTCAGATCTCCACCTGTCGGCAAGCTTGTGTTTTCCAGGGACCCCCAGATTGCGTAGTAGTACTCGGTCCCCGGGCTGCAGATCTTGCACTCGAACCTTCAGATCAAAATTTCTCTTGTTTCGGGCCCCCTTTGATCCGAAGCCGCCTGGGCTTGTTCATAGGCCACCTGCAAGCTACGTCTAAGTCTGTCCACGTATCCCTTGTGGGATGTAGCTGAGGTATTGTCTATAGAAGTGCCAAAGGCCAGGTCCACAGGTAGCCTTGCTTCTCTCCCAAACATAAGTCGATAAGGGGAGTAGCCAGTGGCGTCACTTGTGGTACAGTTATAGGCATGTACTAGGGCTGATATGTGCTGACTCCAGTGTTGCTTCTTCTCTGTTTCTAAGGTTCCCAACATGTTGAGCAGGGTCCGGTTAAATCTCTCCGGCTGAGCATCTCCTTGTGGGTGGTAAGGCGTGGTTCTGGTCTTCTTTATTCCTAATGAATCCAAAAGTCTTCGGATCAACCGACTCTCAAAGTCCCTTCCTTGATCTGAGTGGAGTCTCTGTGGTAGTCCGTAATGGACAAAATACTTCTCCATAAGTATCTTGGCCACGGTGGATGCCTTCTGGTCTTTGGTTGGGAAAGCTTGAGCATAGCGGGTGAAATGGTCGGTTATTACCAGAACATTCCCCAATCCACTCAGGTCGGGTTCGAGGCAGAGAAAGTCAATGCATACCAGATCCATTGGGCCTTGACTCTGTAAATGGCCCATTGGGGCAGCTTGATGGGGTAGGGTCTTTCTCTGAATGCATCGTGCACAGGAATGGCAATACTCCTCTACTTCTGCCCTCATGCAGGGCCAATAGAACCGATTTCTGACAAGCTGGAAGGTCCTTTCTGCCCCTAGGTGACCATGATGGTCATGCAGGGCAATTAGTACAGTCTCTCGGTGCTTCTCTGGAAGAAATAACTGCCACTTATCTTCTGAGTCATCAGAGGGGCCCCTTCGGTAGACCACTCCCTGATGTACCTGTAGCCTGTCCAATTCCTTCCTCAACAGGCGAGCCTCCTTTGAGGGGTGATGTAGGAATTTGTTGGGATCCTGATTCTCCAGGGCTTCGAGGACCAATCTCCCCATGGGGTCTTCCAATTGGTCACACCTCAACTCCTTCTTGGACAGTCTCGGTAGGTTGTCTTCCTCCAGTTGAGTTACCCCACAATAGTGTTTGGGGACTCCTACCATGGTAACCCCTATTTCTTCTGCTCTGGAGCCTCCTCTGGCTTGGAATTCAGCCCCTTGACAAAGGGCCCGCACCCCGTCCAGTGCCACTTGGGTCCAATCTTCCCAGTCATTTGTCGTGGCATGAGACCTCCGGGACAGGGCATCTGCATCCCTATTTCCGGCTCCTGGTCTGTACTTCAGACTGAAGTTGAATCCAGACAATGCGGCCAACCACCTGTGTCCGGTGGCATCTAGTTTCGCGGTGGTGAAGAGGTAGGTCAGGGGGTTGTTGTCTGTCTTCACAGTAAACTCTGCCCCATACAAGTAGTCTTTTAGCTTGTCTACTACCGCCCATTTGAGGGCCAGGAATTCCAGCTTATGAGTGGGGTAATTCTTTTCTGAGGGGGTCAGGCTCCTGCTCACATAGGCCACTGGTCGCAGTTGTCCTTCATGTTCTTGGTAGAGTACACCACCTAGACCCTCATGGCTGGCATCCACATGTAATTCATAAGGTCTGGTAGGGTCGGCGTAGGCCAGGACTGGGGCAGTGGTTAAGCTCCTCTTCAGAGCATGAAAGGCCTCTTCACACCTTGGGTTCCACTGATCTTGAACTGACTCACCAGGCCTCCTGGGCCCTGAGTCATCCTCTTCCCCTTCTGCCTTTAGCAATTCATTCAACGGGCGGGCAATCCGAGCAAACCCCTCCACAAACCTCCTATAATAGGAGCAGAACCCCAGGAAGGATCTGAGCTCTGTTACTGTGGTGGGTCGTGGCCAGGAAGTGACTGCTTCCAACTTCTCAGGATCTGTGGCCACCCCTTCTTCAGACACTATGTGCCCCAGATAGTTCACAGAAGACTGGTAGAACCGACACTTCTCGGGGGAAAGCTTAAGTCCCTCTTCGCTGAGTCTTCTCAATACTTTCTCCAACCTGGCTTCATGTTCTTCCAAGGTTCTTCCAAAGACAATGACATCGTCCAAGTACACAAGGACTTCTATAAGATTCATGTCTCCAACAGTCTTCTCCATAAGGCGTTGAAAGGTAGCAGGAGCTCCAGACAGACCCTGAGGCATCCTATTGAATTCGAAGAATCCCACCGGGGTTATGAAGGCTGTCTTCTCCCTGTCTTCTGGGTGCATAGGGATTTGATAGTACCCACTCTTGAGGTCCATCACACTGAACCATTTGGCTCCAGACAAACTTTGTAGGGCATCTTCTATCCTTGGCGTGGTGTATTGGTCAGGGATGGTTCTCCTGTTGAGAGTCCTGTAATCGATACAAAGCCTCAACGACCCATTCTTCTTTCTGACCACCACGATTGGGGAGGCATAGGGACTTCTAGACTCCCGGATCACACCAGTCTTCTTTAGTTCTACAAGTTGTTCCCTCAGATCCTCCAGATCTGCCAGGGGGACCCGCCTGACCCTCTCTCGGAAGGGCTTATCTTCTTGGAGGCGGATCCGATGGGTGGCACTTCTTGCACACCCCACATCGAATTCATCTTCGGAAAAGATCTTCTCCCACCTGGACAGCTGGGCCTTGGCTCTTTCTTTCCAAGCCCTGGGTAGGTTCGGGTTTTCCACGGACAGTTTCTCCCAAACATCTCCTCCGTCACCCGTCCCCTTGACTTCGGACCAAGTGACCGGGGCAGCAGGGCTCACCTGACCAAGCAACACTCTGGCAGGGATCTCCATGGGTCCTCCCGTAGTGTTCCTAACACTCACCGGAACTCTGCCATGGGCCTTCTTCAGGGCCTTGAACGGAATCACTTCTGGTATCACTTCCAGGCCTGAGGACTCTTCCCTTGGGTCTGATTCCAGCATGACAAAGGGGCCAGGTTATTCCCACGAAAGCTTCACAGTGGCCCTAAGACAGGTTACTTCTCCGGGCTGTAGCACTACTCCTTCTCTGCCAAGTCTCCACACCTTCCCTATCCCCTCTCCCGGGGTCTTCTGCTCTAAGACCAGTCGTTGGTAGGCCGTCTTTAGCATGGGATGGATTTTGGTGGCTGAATGGTTTCTCTCTTTCACTAGAGGGGTCAGGAGTCTCCTGACTAGATCCGTGTTTGTCCCAATGATCAGGGAAATCTTGCTGGCTCCAGGCGGCCGGGGACACACAACTGCCAGGGTGTCAAACACTTCCGCCTTCCCAGCCACGGATGGGTCGAAAGTCATCTTTATGGGCAGGTACCCATCATAAGGGAAACTCTGGGTTCCAAGTCCCCATATCTCCAGCTCTTCTATCTTCTGGATAGGCAGATGACTCAAGTGCCTATCATAGAAGTCCCGGTATAGTAAAGTCACCTGTGCTCCGGTGTCCAAAAGAGCTTTAGTATAGACTCCTTCCACTTGAATGGGCACAGTAGGAGACGGGCCCACCAGTTCCTTTGGGTATGGCCGGACTGGGGTCACCTCTTTTTTTTGGCTTTCGACCCTTGCCCTGCTCCTTTTGGACTTTAATTTTTCCTGAGCCTGGCATGCATTGACTTTCTCCCTCTCAATGGGGGCACAAACCCGCTGAGGGATGTTATTGTTCCTTTTAGGTAGATGTTCCTTCTTTGGGGTGCTGTACTTCCACTGAGGGGTCTTGCCCCCTCCCTCTGGGGTACATCTTGGTGGGGGTGTACTATACCTCCTCCTAGGAGTTTTGTCTCCTCCATTCTTGGCCTTTTTTTTTTAGTTTGGAGCGCACTGAAGATGATGGGCACCCGGTTGACTCCTTCACCGGGGCCCTTTAGAGTTTCCCGCCGGCTTGCAATTATCTGTTCTCTTCTTCTTTGGGCTGGAGCATACGTTTGCAAAGTGGCCACTCCCTCCGCAGTTATAGCAAATCACCTCTTCTCGGTCCTGTAGGGAGGCCGGTGCTGAGGTGTTCGGGAACAACTCCTTTCTTGGGCTTGGTTTCTCTCGTCTTCTCTGATCTTTCTCCATCAAAGAGGTCAGCATCTCCAACACTTGGGCCATTTGCGATTTCAGAGTGTCAACCTCCGCTTCTCTTTCTGGGCTCTTGACCGAATGTACCAACACTGGTACAGGTGTGACATTCGCCTTGGCCACCTGCTGATCTTCCTCCAGCGCCTCTTCGTCCCTAATAATTTTTATTAGATCAGAGTAGGTTAGTGACATTCCTCCTCCTGAGGTTTTCAGGTGCAGCCAGACCGGGTCTGAGCGCCGCGCTCCCCTCATGATCTGCTTCATTCGTGCTTCATCTGCATCTTTGGGCAGCATTCCCTTCTTCAGTACAATCTTGCATAACTGCCTGTTCAGCCTTCTAACATATTCTGACAGTTTCTCATTCGGCTGCTGGAGAGTGTGTTCAATTTGATAAATCATCTCTGACACCTTCTCCAGCTGACCAAACTCTTCCTGCAGCATGGCCAGGCAATCTTGAGCTGTACAGTTTTCATTTCCAAACCGGAAGCTCTTCACCGATTCTGCCGCGGCACCTTTCAGACTTTCTAAGACTCGCTGTCTCTTCTGTGCCTCAGGCACCTCCCATGCTTCTACTGCCTGCAATGCCTGTTCCACCCAAGTGTCAAAATCTTCCTCCCCCGCAGGGACGGGGAGCTTCCCTGAGAAGGTGCTAAGCTTCTGGTAACCGGCCTCCACATGCACCGTACTGCTTTTCAGGCACTTAATTACAAGGTCTCCTAGAGCATTCAACAATTCAGGCCCTATAGCGGCCAGCGGTGATCCCGGGCTTAATAGTTCCTTAAGCTTTTCTGCTTTAGGGGATAGTGGTGGAGATAATTGTGGGAGTGATGGCTTTGGTGTCTGAAACCATTCTTCCTTCACTGGCAGCGTATGTATCAAGTGATAGATCTGATTATCTATGGCTTGTATACTCTGACTTTTAAAATGCTCTGGGATTTCGTTTTTCCATTCTACCAGTGCGTATGTAAACGAGATCACTGGATCTGGCCTAAAATCCATCACCCATGCTTTGTGGCTCGGAGACAGTAACAATACGAGATGTTTTATCTCCTCTTCCTTCCATCTTTCCCCCGGGAGTACAATGACTACCGCCACGGTTGGATCGGCGCCAATCGCTGCGCACCACTGTGACATTGCCAGCGGGTCCATGCTGGTACTTCTGACCGGCTTGATTGCAGCGTGCAACGTACAAGGATCCCGGACTCGAGCCCCCACGTGTAGCGCTACCCCCAGTTAAGAGAGCCGCTGATATTGATTTGGGCCCTGTAGTGCACTGCTGTCAACCCCTGGCAATCGGCTCTAACCTCCCGTGGCACAGCTGGTGATAGAAGGATAGGACCGCGTGACCGCAACTGTTGGTGACGCAGTCCTATAACAAACATACACAGAATATACTTTAAAACTCCTATTAAAGTAAGCGGAACTGACACCAAATGTACTTTACCCAGATATTTTACTGAGGCTAATGGGCAAGTAATAAACAACAGTATAACAAGTTGCAGATCCCTGCAATAAACAGTAATAAAGATAAACAGAGTAATCAGAATAATTAAGTATTGCTATGCAACTCTAGCGCTGCCCTTTTACAGCTACTTCCCCTCATGGGTAGACTAACACCCAGCAATGTCTACCTATGCAGTCAGGCCTGACTGATCTAAATGGAAGTTCAGTGAAACAATATTTGCTAGCAATCTCTCGGTGGTGCACTTGAAGAACAACTTTGTAATCCCAACGAATAGTAAAGATAAAGTATCTGTCTTTAAACAGCTCTCACCACCTGGACAAGTCCAAGTCCCTTTCCTCCATCGATTCGTCTAGGAACAGGAATCCACCGACATCCAAGTCTTCAATCCTTCTGGTGTACTGCAGCAAGGAGGATTAGATGTCTCTAAGGCTCTGCTAGGCTGGCAGAGGGCTCTTTGGAAAGGAGCACACGGCCCAGGCTTCAGGCCTTGTGCACACAGCAGTTCAGCACAGACATCCTCTTGCTAGGAGAGGGGGGGTCCAAAGAGGCCGACCAAAACTCCGCCTCCCCTTTATAAAGTCTGCCCCAGCAGTCTCTGTTCTGGAGCAATGCACCCTGGGTGCTGCAAGATGTACTGGGAGATGTAGTCTCTCTCTCCTCTGCTTTCACTTCCATAATGTCTCTTTACTTCCTCCCGACTCACCTCTCACTTGGAACTTCTTGTCTCTCTGCATTAAAGGGGAACACCCCGCTACACTTGTTTCTAGGGACAGGGAAGGACAGTGAGGGAATTCTCCTTGTGCTATAGTGTGCTTTAAAAAAACATTTTTTCTAGGGACAGAAAACTATAGGTAGGAAGAGTGTCAGTTTCTTTCACTGTGATAATCCTTGTTTCTAGGGACAAAGAAGGAAAGTGAGGGAAATTCTCCTTGTGCTATAGTGTGCTTTAAAAAAACATTTTTTCTAGGGACAGAAAACTATAGGTAGGAAGAGTGTCAGTTTCTTTCACTGTGATAATCCTTGTTTCTAGGGACAAGGGAAGGACAGTGAGGGAATTCTCCTTGTGCTATAGTGTGCTTTAAAAAAACATTTTTTCTAGGGACAGAAAACTATAGGTAGGGAGAGTGTCAGTGTGTTTTACTGTGCGAATCCTTGTTTCTAGGGACAGGGAAGGACAGTGAGGGAATTCTCCTTGTGCTATAGTGTGCTTTAAAAAAACATTTTTTCTAGGGACAGAAAACTATAGGTAGGGAGAGTGTCAGTGTGTTTTACTGTGCGAATCCTTGTTTCTAGGGACAGGGAAGGACAGTGAGGGAATTCTCCTTGTGCTATAGTGTGCTTTAAAAAAACATTTTTTCTAGGGACAGAAAACTATAGGTAGGGAGAGTGTCAGTGTGTTTTACTGTGCGAATCCTTGTTTCTAGGGACAGGGAAGGACAGTGAGGGAATTCTCCTTGTGCTATAGTGTGCTTTAAAAAAACATTTTTTCTAGGGACAGAAAACTATAGGTAGGAAGAGTGTCAGTTTCTTTCACTGTGATAATCCTTGTTTCTAGGGACAAAGAAGGAAAGTGAGGGAAATTCTCCTTGTGCTATAGTGTGCTTTAAAAAAACATTTTTTCTAGGGACAGAAAACTATAGGTAGGGAGAGTGTCAGTGTCTTTTACTGTGCGAATCCTTGTTTCTAGGGACAGGGAAGGACAGTGAGGGAATTCTCCTTGTGCTATAGTGTGCTTTAAAAAAACATTTTTTCTAGGGACAGAAAACTATAGGAAGTGTGAGGGGGTTAGCTCGGCAGCGGGTGTGTGTGACCCCCGGGATGGGCTCCCCACACAAAAACAGGCCCAGCAAACGGAGGTTGTGGTTTTCAAAATCAAAAAGGTGCGGTTTATTTTCTATTTACAGTGACAAAACACAGCAAAGCAAAAGAAACATAAATAAAATAAATCCTGGTCAACTTGACCTCTGACTAAACATACAGGTTTCCTAACTAACAACTGGGATCAGCCTAGTGCTGTCCTAGTCCCTAAGTCCCTGGTTTTAAATGTCCAAGCAAATAGCCACACAGGCTTTGTCTCACCGCACAGGGGTTCACTCTCCCTAGACAGTCCACACAGGTCTGGTTCCAGGCATGAGCAAACACCTAATGAACCTGGGAGTTCTTATAGAGGCCTAAATGAGCTGACAAGCTTCAGCTGGTCTCATCAACTCCCTGTCTGCACGACGCCCCACACTCTCCCTAGAGGTATGAGTCATCCATGAGCCCACTAGCCTCAGCTGGGCTTATACAACTCTCCACCTAGTTGTATAAGTCGGCGTAAAGCCTGAATCTGGGCGAAATATATCTACCCCCCTGGATGCAACCAGGTGACTTTACCTTCCTGCTGTCACATACCCCCCCCTCTTGTTTTAACCTCGGGGTTGGAACACCAGCAATCAGGCATTCATGTACTCGAGACAAAGCATCCACATTCCCCATTTGAACGCCAGGGCGATGCTTTACTGTGAAGTTGAATTCCTGGAGGGCCAGGAACCACCTATTCACTCTTCTATTTGTTTCCTTGTTTTGAGCCATCCACTTTAACGGAGCGTGATCCGTAACCATGTCAAAGTGCCTACCTAGCAGGTAGTACCGAAGGGAATCTAGAGCCCACTTCACCGCTAAACACTCCTTTTCAACGGTGGCGTAATTTACCTCATGGGACTTCAACTTCCTGCTGAGGTAAATGACTGGGTGCTCTTCCCCGTTCCAGACCTGGGACAATACTGCTCCTAACCCCACATCTGACGCATCACTTTGTACGACAAAGTCTTTAGAGAAGTCGGGTGAGTACAACACTGGCTGGCTACATAAGGCTTGTTTCAAGAATTGGAATGCTGCCTCAGCCTCGGGGGTCCATTTAATCATGACCGACCCTTTCCCCTTCGTCAGGTTGGTTAGGGGCACAGCCTTAGAAGCAAAGTGGGGAATGAATCGCCGATAATACCCAGCGATTCCCAGAAAGGCTCGTACCTGCTTCTTGCTGTTGGGACGTGGCCAACTCTGGATGGCCTCGACTTTGTTGAGTTGGGGTTTTATTACTCCCCTCCCAATGGTGTACCCAAGATATTTGGCCTCCTCCTGCCCAATGGTACACTTCTTGGGGTTAGCCGTAAACCCCGCTTCCCGAACAGAGTCCAGGACTGCTTGCACTTTTGGCAGATGTGAGGCCCAATCTGTGCTATGGACAATTACGTCATCCAGGTAAGCCGCAGCATACTTCCGATGGGGCCTCAGCATCTGGTCCATTTTCCGCTGGAATGTGGCCGGCGCATTCTGTAACCCGAACGGCATTCTTTTATATTGGAACGCCCCGTCTGGGGTTACAAATGCGGTTTTCTCTTTGGCCGACTTGGCCAGGGGGATTTGCCAATACCCTTTTGTGAGGTCAAGAGTCGTCATGTATCGGGCTGTTCCCAGCCGGTCGATCAACTCATCTATACGTGGCATGGGGTAGGTGTCAAATTTTGTAACTTTGTTCAACTGACGAAAATCGTTACAAAATCGCCAGCTCCCATCCGGTTTAGGCACCAACACAATGGGACTAGACCAATCACTTTGGGACTCCTCTATCACCCCTAAGTTCAGCATTTTCTGTACTTCCTCCCGTATTGCCTCCCGTCGGGCCTCTGGGATCCGATAGGGTTTTAACTTCACCCTTTCACCGGGCGGGGTAATGATGTCATGCTCTACCCCAGATGTTTGTCCCGGCAGCTCAGAGAATACCTCCTTGTTGCGAAGCACAAACTCCTTAACCTCCTGTTGTTGGGGTTGTGACAAGGTGGCTGCTATTCCAACCTCAGGAATCACGCAACCAGTTTGAGCTGGTGACCAAGTGTCTGCGACTAGGGACTCTCTATCCCTCCAGGCTTTCAACAGATTAACGTGATAGATCTGTTCGGGCTTTCGCCTTCCTGGTTGTCTGACCTTGTAATTCACTTCGCTCACTTTTTCCATTATCTCATAGGGGCCTTGCCATTTGGCAAGGAATTTACTTTCAACCGTAGGGACAAGTACCAGTATCCTATCCCCCGGGGAAAAGGTACGGGTCTTGGCTCCACGGTTGTACACTCTCTGCTGTGCTAACTGCGCTTGGGCCAAATGTTCCTTCACGATGGGCATTACCTGTGCAATTCGGTCTTGTATCAGGGCGACATGCTCAATCACACTCCTGTGGGGAGAACTCTCACTTTCCCAAGTTTCCTTGGCAATATCCAACAGCCCTCTTGGGTGTCTCCCATACAGTAACTCAAAGGGGGAGAATCCCGTAGAGGATTGGGGCACCTCCATAATAGCAAACATCAGATAAGGAAGTAGACAGTCCCAATCCTTTCCATCTCTATCCACCACTTTCTTCAACATTTGTTTTAGGGTTTTGTTGAATCTTTCAACCAGCCCATCGGTTTGGGGGTGATACACAGATGTACGTAATTGCGTCACTTTGAACAATTTACACAGCTCCTTCATAACCCGGGACATAAAGGGTGTACCTTGGTCCGTAAGCAGTTCTTTACAAATACCCACCCGGCTAAACACAAGAGATAGCTCTTTGGCTATGGTTTTGGCCGAGGTATTTCGGAGAGGGATCGCTTCTGGATAACGGGTGGCATAGTCCATTATAACTAATATGTACTGGTGCCCCCTAGCGGACTTGATTATAGGCCCTACCAAATCCATGGCGATCCTCTCAAACGGGACCTCAATGATGGGTAGAGGGACCAGCGGGCTACGGAAATGTGGCATCGGGGCCGACCTCTGACACACAGGGCAGGAGGAACAATAATTTTCTATGTCCTTCATCACCCCCGGCCAATAGAATCTCTGTAATACCCTCTCTCGGGTTTTCTCTGTCCCCAGATGACCTCCAAGAATGTGCCCATGGGCCAACTCCAACACCAACTTCCTGTAAGGTTTGGGCACCACAAGCTGCTCAACGGTTTCTTCTGCCCTTTTTGCCACCCGATACAGTAGGTCCTTCTCTACGCTGAAGTATGGGTAAGTGCAGGTATTATCTGGGTTCACTAACTCGCCATCTATTTTCACTACGTTTTCCCGTGCCTTTATTAGGGCAGGGTCTTTCAACTGTTCTGTGGCAAAGTTTTCCCTGTGAACCTCAAGATCAGAAAACTCCACAGACGGTAGGTTTTCGTCTGAGGAGGTGGGCTCCTCTCCAGTTTCTTGAGTCTCCCCTGCCAATACTGTTAAGGGAAATTCCGGAGAGTCCTCACCACTCTCAGGGGAGTTCTGGCTATCACATTCCTGGTACATAGGGGCACCAGTGGGGGGCTCAGGATCATCCCACAGTTCCCAGAACTTCGGAAAATAGCTTCCCACAATGGCGTCATGCGGTAACTGAGATACTAAGCCCACTGGATGAGAGAGGGTACCTTTGGGGGTCTCGAAACACACTGTAGTCACTGGATACTCTCGGGTGTCCCCATGCACACAAATAACAGCTACCTTGCTATTCCCAAAGACCTCTGTTTTAACTAACTCAGCCTTTATCAGGGTCACAAGGCTACCTGAATCCAGCAATACCACAACATTTCTACCATTAACACACATTTTGCATAAATGTTTCTCAGTTCCTCGAATGGCAGTGCATGCGACTGTCGCACACAGCGACTGACGTCTGCCCGTCAGAAAGTCACACTGCATGGGTTCCTCCACAACCGGGCAATTGGCTGCAATATGTCCCGCTTGCCGGCAGCGGTAGCAAACGATCCTTCTTGCCGCCTCTTGAGCCGCTGATTTCCCAGGCTGTTCTCGCCAAACTTGGGGTAGAGCTCCCACCCTCTCACTCTCTCCACCCTCACCCCTTGGAATCCTCTTATCCGCCCCTGGGGATGGTCTGGTCTTAGGGTGGAAAGTCCGAGTGTCTCTGGAAGAGGCCGTCAGGTTCTCTGTAGCCAAGTATTTCTCCACACGATCCACAAGACCATCGGCCGTCTCTGGGTCTCCATGGCTTACCCACTTTTGGATGGCAGTAGGAAGAGCTCTCAAAAACCGATCCATTACAACACGTTCCACAATCTTTGGTGCGGACAAAGTCTCTGGCTGTAGCCACTTTCTGCTCAGGTGAATGAGATCATACATTTGAGACCTGGGGGGTTTTCCAAGCTGGAAAGTCCAGTTATGCACACGCTGAGCCCGGACAGCCTGGGTGACACCCAGCCTTGCCAAAATTTCAGCTTTTAGCATCACATAGTCTTTTGCTTGGTTAGGCTCTAGGTCATAGTAAGCTTTCTGCGATTCACCAGTTAACAGAGGAGCCACCAGTCCAGCCCACTGCTCCTCAGGCCACTTTTCTCTTTCAGCGGTCCTTTCAAATGTGGTCAAAAATACCTCTGGATCATCCTCTCCAGTCATTTTTGTCAATAAACGACTCACCCCAAAGGACGCGGTATTAGTGGGACGGCTTTCCTCACTGGTCTGCGGACGTTGCTGCATTACTGCTTCCATTTGTTGTAGTCTCTGCTCTTGCTTCTGTAACAGGTCTATGAAGCGGGCCTCAGATTGCTGCTGGGCTTGTTGCTGAGCTTCCAGACTCTGTTGGTGAGCTTGCTGCTGGGCTGCAAGGCTCTGTTGATGAGCTTGCTGCTGGGCTGCAAGGCTCCTTTGCAAACCTGCATTTGTCTGCTGTTGATTGGCATTTGCTGGAGCCAGCTGTTTCAGTATCTCCTCCATGCTGGCTTAAAAAAAACTGCCCGCATTCTCCACCAACTGTGAGGGGGTTAGCTCGGCAGCGGGTGTGTGTGACCCCCGGGATGGGCTCCCCACACAAAAACAGGCCCAGCAAACGGAGGTTGTGGTTTTCAAAATCAAAAAGGTGCGGTTTATTTTCTATTTACAGTGACAAAACACAGCAAAGCAAAAGAAACATAAATAAAATAAATCCTGGTCAACTTGACCTCTGACTAAACATACAGGTTTCCTAACTAACAACTGGGATCAGCCTAGTGCTGTTCTAGTCCCTAAGTCCCTGGTTTTAAATGTCCAAGCAAATAGCCACACAGGCTTTGTCTCACCGCACAGGGGTTCACTCTCCCTAGACAGTCCACACAGGTCTGGTTCCAGGCAAGGACAAACACCTAATGAACCTGGGAGTTCTTATAGAGGCCTAAATGAGCTGACAAGCTTCAGCTGGTCTCATCAACTCCCTGTCTGCACGACGCCCCACACTCTCCCTAGAGGTATGAGTCATCCATGAGCCCACTAGCCTCAGCTGGGCTTATACAACTCTCCACCTAGTTGTATAAGTCGGCGTAAAGCCTGAATCTGGGCGAAATATATCTACCCCCCTGGATGCAACCAGGTGACTTTACCTTCCTGCTGTCACAGAAGGAAGAGTGTCAGTTTCTTTCACTGTGATAATCCTTGTTTCTAGGGACAAAGAAGGAAAGTGAGGGAAATTCTCCTTGTGCTATAGTGTGCTTTAAAAAAACATTTTTTCTAGGGACAGAAAACTATAGGTAGGAAGAGTGTCAGTTTCTTTCACTGTGATAATCCTTGTTTCTAGGGACAAAGAAGGAAAGTGAGGGAAATTCTCCTTGTGCTATAGTGTGCTTTAAAAAAACATTTTTTCTAGGGACAGAAAACTATAGGTAGGGAGAGTGTCAGTGTGTTTTACTGTGCGAATCCTTGTTTCTAGGGACAGGGAAGGACAGTGAGGGAATTCTCCTTGTGCTATAGTGTGCTTTAAAAAAACATTTTTTCTAGGGACAGAAAACTATAGGTAGGGAGAGTGTCAGTGTGTTTTACTGTGCGAATCCTTGTTTCTAGGGACAGGGAAGGACAGTGAGGGAATTCTCCTTGTGCTATAGTGTGCTTTAAAAAAACATTTTTTCTAGGGACAGAAAACTATAGGTAGGAAGAGTGTCAGTTTCTTTCACTGTGATAATCCTTGTTTCTAGGGACAAAGAAGGAAAGTGAGGGAAATTCTCCTTGTGCTATAGTGTGCTTTAAAAAAACATTTTTTCTAGGGACAGAAAACTATAGGTAGGGAGAGTGTCAGTGTCTTTTACTGTGCGAATCCTTGTTTCTAGGGACAGGGAAGGACAGTGAGGGAATTCTCCTTGTGCTATAGTGTGCTTTAAAAAAACATTTTTTCTAGGGACAGAAAACTATAGGTAGGAAGAGTGTCAGTTTCTTTCACTGTGATAATCCTTGTTTCTAGGGACAAAGAAGGAAAGTGAGGGAAATTCTCCTTGTGCTATAGTGTGCTTTAAAAAAAAAAATTTTTCTAGGGACAGAAAACTATAGGTAGGAAGAGTGTCAGTTTCTTTCACTGTGATAATCCTTGTTTCTAGGGACAGGGAAGGAAAGTGAGGGAAATTCTCCTTGTGCTATAGTGTGCTTTAAAAAAACATTTTTTCTAGGGACAGAAAACTATAGGTAGGGAGAGTGTCAGTGTGTTTTACTGTGCGAATCCTTGTTTCTAGGGACAGGGAAGGACAGTGAGGGAATTCTCCTTGTGCTATAGTGTGCTTTAAAAAAACATTTTTTCAAGGGACAGAAAACTATAGGTAGGAAGAGTGTCAGTTTCTTTCACTGTGATAATCCTTGTTTCTAGGGACAAAGAAGGAAAGTGAGGGAAATTCTCCTTGTGCTATAGTGTGCTTTAAAAAAACATTTTTTCTAGGGACAGAAAACTATAGGTAGGGAGAGTGTCAGTGTGTTTTACTGTGCGAATCCTTGTTTCTAGGGACAGGAAAGGACAATGAGGGAATTCTCCTTGTGCTATAGTGTGCTTTAAAAAAACATTTTTTCTAGGGACAGAAAACTATAGGTAGGAAGAGTGTCAGTTTCTTTCACTGTGATAATCCTTGTTTCTAGGGACATAGAAGGAAAGTGAGGGAAATTCTCCTTGTGCTATAGTGTGCTTTAAAAAAACATTTTTTCTAGGGACAGAAAACTATAGGTAGGGAGAGTGTCAGTGTCTTTTACTGTGCGAATCCTTGTTTCTAGGGACAGGGAAGGACAGTGAGGGAATTCTCCTTGTGCTATAGTGTGCTTTAAAAAAAACATTTTTTCTAGGGACAGAAAACTATAGGAAGGAAGAGTGTCAGTTTATTTCACTGTGATAATCCTTGTTTCTAGGGACAAAGAAGGAAAGTGAGGGAAATTCTCCTTGTGCTATAGTGTGCTTTAAAAAAACATTTTTTCTAGGGAGAGAAAACTATAGGTAGGAAGAGTGTCAGTTTCTTTCACTGTGATAATCCTTGTTTCTAGGGACAGGGAAGGACAGTGAGGGAAATTCTCCTTGTGCTATAGTGTGCTAAAGCATTCCTCATCAACCATCTTTGAAATCCTTGTTTTTTTGGACAGTCAGGGAAATTGTCGTTGTGATATTCTGTGCAAAAGCAATCATCCTCAACCATATTTAGAAATCCTTAAGTAAAGGGACAGAGAAGGACACCTGAAGGTAGCCCTTATTGCTTTTTTCCCATCTCCCTGCAGGCCATCTATTAGAATGTCTGGAAGGCAAACAAGGAGAGGCAGACGGTCAGGAGGCAATAAAAGAGGGCAAGCAGGCTCTGTGTCTGGGGGCAACAGTGCTGGTCGTGGACGCGGTGCATTGTCATCAGCACATGGCCATGGGACACGCTTGTCCTTCTTTTCGGCAGCTGGACATGTTGAGCCACATCATGCCGAAGACTTGGTAGAGTGGATGACCAAGCCCTCCTCCTCCTCCTCATCCTCTCTCACCCAGGCTCAGGGTACTGGAAAAGCAGCTGCCAAAGCGTCCTCTTCCCTGGTATCAATGTCAGACTCATCATCAGTCACTCCTTCCCTAGACCCACCATGTCCTCCTCCTGAGGAGTCCCCCGAACTGTTTGAGCACAGTGTTGGGTACATGCTCCAGGAGGATGCCCAGCGTTTCGAAGGGTCTGATGATGAAACCCAGCTACAGGAAGGCAGTAGCGTGAGAGCAGACAGAGGGGATGCTCAAGAAGGACACCAATCTGGCAGTCATGTTCCAGCAGCTGCAGCATACTGCCAGATTGGCTCCAGTGATGAGGAGGGAGGGGATGATGAGGTCACTGACTCCACGTGGGTGCCTAATAGGAGAGAGGAGGAGGAGGAGGATGAGGAGGAGGCACATCTCCAACGAGGCAGGATGCCCTTTGGTGGCCAGCGTAAGGGCAGTACACCGACGGAATCACACCGCAGAGCTCCGCCTGTGCAGGGCGCTGCCTCTGCCCGTCATTCAAAAAGTTCTTTGGTGTGGGCCTTTTTTGAGGCTAGTGCATCAGATCGCACAGCTGCTGTTTGCAACATATGTCTCAAGCGTATATCGCGTGGCCAAAACATCAGCCGCTTGGGTACCACATGCCTGACCAGACATATGTTGACCTGCCATGCAGCTCGTTGGCAAGCCTACCTCAAAGACCCACACCAAAGAACAAAGCGGACCTCTCCTTGCACCGCATCAGCTGGGATCTCCAACCCCACTATAACTTCAGTCCTCTCTGAAACATGCACTGAGAGGAATGAAGGTGTAGAATTAGGTGTGTCACAGCCAAGTACTTGCGGGCACTCTGCTAGCAGTACACCGACGTCCGATTCTAGCAGGCAAATTTCCCTGCCCCAGCTGCTGGACCGTCGAAAGAAGTTCACTCCCAGCCATCCACATGCCCAGCGGTTGAATGCTAGCTTGGCTAAATTGCTAGCGCTTCAACTGCTGCCTTTTCAGTTGGTAGACTCGGCCCCCTTCCGTGAGTTTGTGCAATGTGCGGTTCCTCAGTGGCAGGTTCCCAAACGCCACTTTTTCTCACGGAAGGCTATTCCGGCTCTCTACCGGCATGTGGAAGGCAATGTCTTGGCCTCGCTGGACAGGGCGGTCAGCGGTAAGGTGCATATTACCGCTGACTCATGGTCCAGCAGGCATGGACAGGGACGTTACCTTTCTTTCACGGCCCATTGGGTCACTCTTTTGGCAGCTGGGAAGGATGC
The DNA here is from genome assembly GCA_029206835.1 of Rana muscosa. Classification (NCBI taxonomy): domain Eukaryota; kingdom Metazoa; phylum Chordata; class Amphibia; order Anura; family Ranidae; genus Rana; species Rana muscosa. The sequence continues at coordinate 380,686,671 of CM055118.1, forward strand.
AGGACAAGGTGCAGTAGTGTTGGAGGTTGTTCCACCGCCACGCCTCCAAAATGCTACTACTGGTTGTGACACACCTCTCTCCTCCACTCCCTCCTCTTCTTCTTCCTCCATGGCCTCTTCCTGTGGTTTGTCCTCGGAACCAGCGGTGCTCCGTAGGCGTTCAAGGGGCTACGCAAGTACGCAGGCAAAAAGATGCCATGCCGTGCTTGCGCTGGTGTGTTTGGGGGACAGAAGCCACACTGGGGCAGAGGTCCTGTCTGCTCTGCAGGGCCAGGCCGAGAGGTTGTTGACGCCACGCCAGCTTAAGCCAGGAATGGTGGTTTGCGACAATGGCACCAACCTCCTCTCCGCCCTCCGACAGGGACAACTGACCCATGTGCCCTGTGTGGCTCACGTCCTTAACCTGGTGGTGCAGCGGTTCTTGGGCAGGTACCCGGGCTTACAGGATGTCCTGAGGCAGGCCAGGAAAGTCTGTGTGCATTTCCGCAGATCTTATAATGCCAGTGCTCGCCTGGCTGAGCTGCAAAAGGAGTTGAACCTGCCCAAGAACCGCCTTATATGTGACATGCCCACCAGGTGGAACTCAACGTTGGCAATGCTGCAGCGGCTGCACACGCAGCAGAGGGCCATCAATGAGTACCTGTGCGACTACGGCACCAGGACAGGGTCAGGGGAGCTTGGTTTTTTTTCTCCACGCCAGTGGGGCATGATCAGGGATGCATTCACTGTCCTGGCACCATTTGAGGAGGCCACGAGGATGGTGAGTAGTGACAGTGCATGCATCAGTGACACTGTACCTCTTGTCCACCTGTTGGAGCACACGCTGCGTGGATTAATGGACAGGGCACTTGAGGCAGAACAGAGGCAGGAAGAGGAGGACTTCCTTGCCTCTCAAGGCCCCCTTTACCCAGACAGTGTTCCTTCTGTCCCACCCATCGCACAGGAAGAGGAGGAGGAGGAGGAGGAGGAGGATTGTGTCAGCATGGAGGTGGAGGCTGGCACTCAGCATCATCAGCAGCAGTCTTTTAGGGATGATTTACAGTCCCAAGAAACCAGTGGACTTGTACGTGGCTGGGAGGAGGTGGCTGCGGATCATGTCGTCCTTAGTGACCCAGAGGACTCCGGAGCGAATGCCTCAGCAAACCTACGCTGCATGGCCTCCCTGATCCTGCAAAGTCTGCGGAAGGATCCTCGTATTCTTCGGATCAAGGAGAGGGACCATTACTGGCTGGCCACTCTCCTTGATCCACGGTACAAGGGTAAGGTTGCGGACCTTATGTTACCGTCGCAGAGGGAGCAGAGGATGAGACAACTCCGGGAGGCCTTGCAGAAAGGTCTGTGCAACGCGTTCCCAGAGACTGGGAGGTTACAAACTCCTGGTCCTGGACAACGAGTTGCTGAGGCTTCGGCCAGTCAAAGAAGGAGCGGTGGGGAAGGTGGCCGTCTGACCGATGCGTTCAGACAATTCTTTAGTCCGCAGCCCCAAAGTATGATCGGTTCCAGCAACCATCGCCAGCGTCTGATAAACATGGTGCAGGAATATCTAGGGGCAAGGTCAGACTTGGACACCTTCCCCACCGAAAATCCTCTGGCTTACTGGGTCTTGAGGATGGATCACTGGCCAGAGCTTGCACAGTATGCAATTGAGCTACTGGCCTGTCCTGCATCCAGCGTTCTTTCGGAACGCACATTCAGTGCTGCTGGAGGATTTGTCACGGATCACAGGGTGCGCCTGTCCACCGACTCGGTTGATCGACTGACTTTCATCAAGATGAACCAGTCTTGGATCACCACCAGCTACCACACACCTGATGCTGATATAACAGACTAATTGATTTTAACATGTCACATCCCTTCAAGACTGATGCTGATGCTGAGTGCCTGTGCTGTTATGTTGACTGGCTATCCTCCTCCTCCGAGTCCTCAATGATACGATTGATGATGATAGCTTGGAAGATCATTTTTGTTTATGGGTGCCGCCACCAGTGGCTAAGGCCCAATTTTTCAGCCCCTGTTTTACAGGGGCGTGTAATTACAATTTTTTTAGCAATAATTTGCCATAGGGCTCATTGCTGTGCTCCAAGTACAGTATCTGTGAGGGGTTGTAGTGTTGTGCCACCAGTGCCTAAGGCCCAATTTTTCAGCCCCTGTTCAACAGGGGCATGCAATTACAATTCTTGATCTAATAATTCACAGCAGGGCCCATTGCTGCACCCACCAAGAGTAACTCTGAGGGCTTACAGTGTTGTGGCAACGCCACATCCACCACCACCACGAAAGGCCCAATTTTTCAGCCCCTGTTCAAAAGGGGCATGTAATTACAATTCTTGATCTAATAATTCACAGCAGGGCCCATTGCTGCACCCACCAAGAGTAACTCTGAGGGCTTACAGTGTTGTGGCAACACCACCACCACCACCACCACCACGAAAGGCCCAATTTTTCAGCCCCTGTTCAACAGGGGCATGCAATTACAATTCTTGATCTAATAATTCACAGCAGGGCCCATTGCTGCACCCACCAAGAGTAACTCTGAGGGCTTACAGTGTTGTGGCAACGCCACCACCACCACCACCACGAAAGGCCCAATTTTTCAGCCCCTGTTCAAAAGGGGCATGTAATTACAATTCTTGATCTAATAATTCACAGCAGGGCCCATTGCTGCACCCACCAAGAGTAACTCTGAGGGCTTACAGTGTTGTGGCAACACCACCACCACCACCACCACCACGAAAGGCCCAATTTTTCAGCCCCTGTTCAACAGGGGCATGCAATTACAATTCTTGATCTAATAATTCACAGCAGGGCCCATTGCTGCACCCACCAAGAGTAACTCTGAGGGCTTACAGTGTTGTGGCAACGCCACCACCACCACCACCACGAAAGGCCCAATTTTTCAGCCCCTGTTCAAAAGGGGCATGTAATTACAATTCTTGATCTAATAATTCACAGCAGGGCCCATTGCTGCACCCACCAAGAGTAACTCTGAGGGCTTACAGTGTTGTGGCAACACCACCACCACCACCACCACCACGAAAGGCCCAATTTTTCAGCCCCTGTTCAACAGGGGCATGCAATTACAATTCTTGATCTAATAATTCACAGCAGGGCCCATTGCTGCACCCACCAAGAGTAACTCTGAGGGCTTACAGTGTTGTGGCAACGCCACCACCACCACCACCACCACGAAAGGCCCAATTTTTCAGCCCCTGTTCAAAAGGGGCATGTAATTACAATTCTTGATCTAATAATTCACAGCAGGGCCCATTGCTGCACCCACCAAGAGTAACTCTGAGGGCTTACAGTGTTGTGGCAACGCCACCACCACCACCACCACGAAAGGCCCAATTTTTCAGCCCCTGTTCAAAAGGGGCATGTAATTACAATTCTTGATCTAATAATTCACAGCAGGGCCCATTGCTGCACCCACCAAGAGTAACTGTCAGGGCTTACAGTGTTGTGGCACCAGCACCACCATCAAAGGCCCAATTTTTACTACCACTGTTCAACAATTATATGTAATTAAAATTCCTGATATAATAGTTGACAGCAGGGCGTTCCAGCACCAACCAAGAGTAACTGTGAGTGCTTACAGTGTTGTGCCAACACCAACAACTAAGGGGCCTATTTCTGCAGAGTATATACGGCAGGTCCCTACTTTCAAACATCCAACTTACAAACGACTCCTACTTGCAAACGCAAGAAGACAACAGGAAGTGAGAGGAAATCTACCACTAGGAAGGAAAATTCTCTCCTGTAAGAATAAATATGGGAGAAAGGTGTCTCCTCTGTACTGATGCTTTATCAGCAATCCTTGTTTCAAGAAAAACACCACATTTCAAAAACAGTTGTCATTGGGACGGAAAGTGAGGTGAAATGTTCTGAACAGGGGCACAGACAGCAAAACAAATGTTACAGGGGTGATAACCCTTACCTATGTTTTCCAAAAAGTTTAAAAATAGATTTTTGGGCTGGAGCTACACTTCAACAATGTACCTGTTCAAAATTACAAACAGATTCTACATAAGAACAAACCTACAGTCCCTGTCTTGTATGCACCGCCTGTATACGGCTGTTCAGAGTATATAGGGCCTTTTTTATTTTATGTGCGGGGTTCCCCTTAATATCCATACAAGACCCAAAGGGGCTGGTAATGGGCTGGGGTAGGGGGGGGGGGGTCATGGGGTAGCTATGCCATTTTTCTTAAAGATTTTCATCCATATTACCGGGACCAGACATTACATTAAAGCCGCAAGCAGTTTTACATGGCTTTTTTTTCCTTTAGAAGTGTCATTTTGTGCAGGGACAGTTCTAAACACGGGAAACACGTGGCACTTCACAGGCATACTTTAGACACCCCCCAGGTACGATATTTAAAGGAATATTTGACTTTTTTTTTTTCACTTTATGCATCATTAAAATGACTGCTCCCGAAAAACGACCGTTTTTAAAACTTATTTTTGCATTGATACATGTCCCCTGGTGCACAACCCGGGTTCCCAAACCCTTTTTAGGACAATAACATGCATAATAGTTGTTATAATTAGCACTTTAGAATTCGAACGTTCGCATCCATTGTATTTAATAGGGTTCTAATGTTCGTACGAACTTTCGGTCCGTTCGCGGGTTCTGGTGCGAACCGAACCCGGGGGTGTTCGGCTCATCACTAGTCATAGAGAAGCAGGTCCTGTGTATTTCTGGCTGCCATCATCAATTTCTCTTTTATTTTGTAGTAATGCGGTTGGGCAATCACATCTCGCGGCAGGCCGTCAGCCCTAGGGGCCATCAAGGCACGATGGATCCTATCAATTTCCATCTGATGAGGGGAAATATCTGGAATCAGGGTCTTCATGAGCATCTGCATGGCCCCCTCCAGGTCTGTACAGGTTTCGGGGAACCCCCTGATGCGCACGTTGTAGTGGCGCGACCTGTTCTCTAGGTCTTCTATTTTAGCGTTAGCGTCTGCTAGTCTGTCCTGGACGTCAGTGATCATATTAGAGTTTTGATTGACCCGTGCGGATGTGTGGTCAACTTTGGTTTCGATGGCCTCAAATCTGTCTCCAATGCTCTGGATATCACACTTGAGATCAGTAGTGATGATGGAGCAAGCTTTGGACAGCTCCTGCTGGAGCATGGTGGAGAATCGTGCCAGGAGGACTGAATCTCCGGCATATGGGACCTGTGAGGGAGTAGGTTCAGCTTGTTCAGGGCTGACATGACTAAACAGGTCAGCCATTTCAGCCATGTTCCTGTCCATAGAGGAAGCAGGGGAGTCTGCTGTCTCGGCTGCGCAGAGCAGGTTAGGAGGAGAGGGGGAGGGGGACAGTAAGAATGACTCACCCCTCCGTTCAGCATCCTGCTCCCCAGAGGATTGTGAAGAGAATGGGTCCCACACTGTCCCTGCTTGGTGCCCGTGTCCGGATGGATGTGGAGGCGACAGGGATTGAAAGGGGCTCGGGACGCCTCGTGTTGCTCGTCTATCCGCCATCATCTTGGAAGGCTGTGAAGGGACAGGGGAGGGGCACGCCACTCCGCTCAGGTTATCCTGCTTGTATTGCCGTTTTTTCCGCTGTCCGGATCCCCGCCGCTGCATCACCCTCCTGGGGTGGTGGATGGGTGTTCAGGTGTGTGTCAGCTGTGCCTCTACCCTCTTTAATCGCTTCGTCAAGCCGGCGGTGCGCGGAGCTCTCTCACTGCATGCCTGTTCTCGAGCATGCGCACTCCGCGGTGACCACTTTTATCTGAAAGAGGACCCTCCGCTTTTGAAGAGGATACCGGGGTTATGGCAGCTATCTGATGCAATAACATCTGTATTCCTCTTCAAACAGCCAACGTAAAATGACGGCGGCGGTCCTTAAGTAGTTAAGTGTGGTCTGAAGTTATTCAAAGGGGTGCATGGTGGTACATGGCGTATTAGAAGGAAAGGGCCTGTAAAGCACACATGGGGTATGGGTAAAGCCACTACAAAAGGACTACTCAGCAAGACAAGCAGGAGAAGTAGAGCAGTTGCTATGGGTAACCAAGTGCTAGTACACATTACAGTGCAGCCAGTTATAAAGTGTGGTACCTGTTGATGGGTCATCCAGTAGCAATCTGGCTCCCTTCCCAGAGGTCCTGGGCACATGGTACGGGAGAAAAATAGTTAGCAAGTACACGCATGTGGTCCATGCTAGGAACTAGGCTGGACCTCATTCTGTAACTTGTAGTGAGGTAACATACATAAGCTAAGGTGTGTAGTGACACGGGACAGCACTTTCAGAGGAACTCTGTACATTTCTACTCCACCCAGTGTTACCGCTAATCTCTAAGCCAGAGAAACCACAATAATTTTTGATTCTCCCATGACCTCGGTCCCCGCTTGGTCTTGGGCATTGATGAGCATGTTCATGGCAAAAGGTACCATCATATGCAGGACGAAGTGGCCCCGCCCACAACTTGGCGTAGTCGGCAGGATACATTGTGTGCGCTTCACAGGCGTACCAGGTAAAGCGGGCATTTTCTCCTGGAGGACTCTCTAGAACAGTGATGGCGAACCTAGGCACCCCAGATGTTTTGGAACTACATTTCCGATGATGCTCAACTACACTGCAGAGTGCATGAGATATCATGGGAAATGTAGTTCCAAAACATCTGGGGTGCCAAGGCTCGCCATCACTGCTCTAGAAGATTCTAATGTATTGCTCAGAATTCGACCCCCAGGTAATGGTGGTGGATTCTTCTGAAGATACTAGTGATGTTTATTAAAAGATTACTAACACCGGAGTGTTAGTATTGAAGGGAAAGGCTTCCAACTATACTTGAATATGTGCCACCCTGGAGTTCTACTTTAAGCCTAGAAAATCAATGAGATACAGTATACTCTTTTCTCCCTGGACTGTAAGTAATAAAGCTTCTTTTTGTTATCAAAGCCAGGACTTCCCCCTGAGAATTGAATGTCTGCACACTCCTGGATGGCACTATCTGCTTCCCGAGGGGGAGTCGGGGTGTGTAGAGGGGCTACAAGTAGAACAGTTGTTCAAGGAGCAAGCACATAGACTTCCATGTCTACTGTTTAATAGTGATGAGCCGAACACCCCCGGGTTTGGTTCGCACCAGAACCCGCGAACGGACCGAAAGTTTGCACAAACTTTCGAACCCTATTAAATACAATGGATGCGAACGTTCGAAATCTAAAGTGCTAATTATAACGACTATTATGCATGTTATTGTCCTAAAAAGGGTTTGGGAACCCGGGTTCTGCACCAGGGGACATGTATCAATCCAAAAAAACGGCCGTTTTTCGGGAGCAGTCATTTTAATGATGCATAAAGTGAAAAAAAAAAAGTAAAATATTCCTTTAAATATCGTACCTGGGGGGTTTCTAAAGTATGCCTGTGAAGTGCCACGTGTTTCCCGTGTTTAGAACTGTCCCTGCACAAAATTACATTTCTAAAGGAAAAAAACCCATTTAAAACTGCTTGCGGCTTTATTGTAATATCTGGTCCCGGTAATATGGATGAAAATCTTTAAGAAAAATGGCATAGCTACCCCATCACCCCCCCCCCCCCACCCCAGCCCATTACCAGCCCCTTTGGGTCTTGTATGGATATTAAGGGGAACCCCGCACACAAAATAAAAAAGGCCCTATATACTCTGAACAGCCGTATACAGGCGGTGCATACAAGACAGGGACTGTAGGTTTGTTCTTATGTAGAATCTGTTTGTAATTTTGAACAGGTACATTGTTTAAGTGTAGCTCCAGCCAAGAAATCTGTTTTTAAGCTTTTTGGAAAACATAGTGAAGGGTTATCACCCCTGTAACATTTGTTTTGCTGTCTGTGCAGTGTGCACCTGTTCAGAACAGTTCACCTCACTTTCCGTCCTAATGACAAATGTTTTTTGAAAATTTGGGGTTTTTATTGAAACAAGAATTGGTGATAAAGCATCAGTGGAGAGGAGACACTTTTTTTCCCATATTAACTCTGATGCCGCGTACACACGATCGTGATTCACGGCGGTGAAAACACCGCCGTGAATCACGACATGAAAAAAAATGAAAAACGAGGGAACGGCATGTTCCCCCACACACGACCGTTTTTCCCGTCATTTTTTTCTTTGTCGAGAAAAACGACCGTGTGTGGGCTCCGTGGCAGTGTTTCCCTATGGGAAAACTGGCGCGGAAAAAAATGCTGGAAAAAACGATGAGAAAAATTAGAACATGTTCTAATTTTTCTCATCGTGATTAATGCCGTTTTTCCCGACGGGAAAAACGGCAAAAAGCCCACAGACGATCGTTTTTCTCGTCCAAAGGAAAAAATGTCATTTTTCCCGACGGGAAAAATGATCGTGTGTACGTGGCATTACAGGAGAGAATTTGCCTTCCTAGGGGTAGATTTCCTCTCACTTCCTGTTGTATTCTTCTGTTTGCAAGGAGGAGTCGTTTGTAAGTTGGATGTTTGAAAGTAGGGGCCTGCCGTATATACTCAGCTGAAATTTGCCCCTTACATGTTGGTGTTGCCACAACACTGTGAGCCCTCACAGTTACTCTTGGTGGGCGCATGAATGGGCCCTGCTGTGAATTATTAGATCAAGAATTGTAATTGCATGCCCCTGTTGAACAGGGGCTGAACAATTGGGCCTTTGGTGGTGGTGGTGGTGGTGTCAGGGTCACCTGTGGCCAGGTGACAGATGCACACCGTAGGGGGACAGGAGTGCACCGCGAGGTAGTGAACCCTATGGCTGGCTTCTGTGGGTAGGAAACTGGGTGGTTGTGGAAAGCGGGACCAGAGGAGCACAACCGGGATCCCAACGGAAGCGAGAGCCAAGATTCCCCAGGGCGCGGAGTCTAAGACCCAGCTGGTCTTCTCCAGGGCCTCTAGTGGTGAGGATGTTACGCTGCAGGCTGGGACCAGGTCGCGGCCCCTGGAGTTTCCTAGCTCACGCCCCGTAGGATAAGGGGAAGCAGCGGCACACGATAGAGAGAACCGAATAACAAGCCGAAGGTCAGGGGCCACAAGCAGACAGGGATGGTCGGGGACAAGCCAATAACGTAACAGAGAGACAGACGTAGCACACGGCAGGCAGGAACCCAAACACACAATGCCTAACAAACACGTTGATCAGCAAAGCAGGCTTGCAGTGCACAGGTTAATATAGTGTTCAGTGATAGGGCCTGGGGTGGAGTCAGGCTGGGAGGAGATTATAAAGGAAGCCAGGTGAAGGAGGTCTGGTCTCTAGATGAACACATGAGGAGGAAGGTAAGATGGCAGACAAACACTACTGCATATCCATGACAGTACCCTCCCTCTTATGGGCCCTCCCCCGCCTGGACCCAGGCTTAAAGGGAAATCTCTGATGAAACCTTCTCAACAGATGAGGTGCAGCGACATCAGATGCAGCGATCCAAGACGCCTCCTCAGGACCAAAACCTCTCCAATGCACAAGGTACTGAAGAATGCCTCTGCAGAGCCGAGAATCCAGAACTTGTCTAACCTCGTACTTAAGATTATCCTCAGAGACTGAAAACGAGGTAGGGAGATGACAAGAAGATCTATTGAGGACCAAAGGCTCTCTAGGAATAAGCAAGGGCATGAGACGATCAACAGGAATCTGAGGAGGGTCCCCTAGACCCTTAAAGGGGAACTGGTCATCTTGCACAGGACCATCAGACTGGGCAGATGTCAGTGGAACCCTGAAGTCAGGTTGGTTAGAAGGTGACATGTCGCCGGAGTCAAGCTGAATAGCTGAAGGACAAGCAGAATGTCCCGAACAAGAAAAAGTGAGAGGCTCACTGGGCATGGGCTGGACTGGCATAACTAGTACAGAGGCAGAGTGAATAGCTGAGTCAGGTGTAGCGACTACCTGAATCGCATCGCAAGACGTAGCGACTGCAGGACTTGTAGACAAGCTAGCCTGGCTGTGCGTCCAAGGGTGGTTAGGGACAGAGAAATGTAAATGGTTATGCAACCTGGAATGAATGACCGGCTCAGATTCACAGGGGGCAACCTTGGGTAGGCAGGACGAGGAACAGGAGGGACCCCAAGCCAGGATCTGTCCAGTAGTCCAGTCCACATGAGGAGAATGGAGCTGTAACCATGGGAGACCCAAAATTATAGGCGTTGAGGCCTTGGGTAAGATAAGGAAGGATATCCACTCCTGGTGGAGTGTACCCACCGACATCTTAACAGGGAGGGTCTGGAAGCGGATAGGTCCCCCTGGGAGAACAGTACCATCAATCGCCAAGACCACCAATGGCGTGGTGAGGGGCAAAAGAGTAAGTCTCATGGACGATGCGATTTCCCAGTCCATGAAATTACCAGCGGCTCCGGAATCCAGATATGCTGAGACCGAATGAGAAGAAGCACCAACATGAAGGAACACAGAAAGCAGAAGACGAGAAGGGGAAGGTGATATTTCTGGGTCCAATACTCCACTTTCCAGATGAAGTGGACCCAAACGTTTTTCTGGACAAAGAGAGCAAGTGTCACGAAAATGACCTTTGCCCCCACAGTAGAGACACAGGCCTAGATTTCTGCGCCTAGCACGTTCCTCTGGGGATAGCCTGGTCCTGCCCAGCTGCATGGGTTCCTCAGCTGGCAGGAGATGCTCCACGGGTCGAGGAGAGGGGAGCTCAGGCTGACTAAGGACCAAGGAGTGCTGGCGCCGCTTTTCTAGGGTCCTTTCCTGAAAGCGAATATCGATCTGGTTACACAAGGAGATAACTCCGTCCAGATCAGTGGGGATGGTTCTTCCTGCTAATTCATCCTTCACTCTATCAGAAAGGCCATGCAAAAAGGTTGCGACTAAGGCCTCATTGTTCCAGCTCAACTCAGCCGACAGTATGCGGAAATTAAGGGCGTACTGTCCCACTGAAGCAGACTCTTGGCGGAGACGTAGAAGGGCGCTGGCCGCTGAAGAGACACGAGCCGGTTCTTCAAAGATATTCCGAAAAAGTTTCAAGAAGCCAGACAGGCTAGAAACCACTGGATCATTCAGTTCCCACAGAGGGGCTGCCCAGGCTAAAGCTTCACCGGAGAGGAGGGAAATGATATAGGCTACCTTTGCCCTATCAGACAGAAAGTTTTGAGGCTGAAGCTCAAAATGAATCGTGCATTGGCTAAGAAACCCTCTGCAGGCCTTGGAGTCCCCAGAGAAACGGAACGGAGCTGGCAGTATTAGTGAGTGTGTGGCTGCGACTGGTGCGATAGGTACCACCGCTGGTTGTACTTGAGGTTGCGGATTCGGGGTTCCCAAGGAGGCCTGAAGCTGCTCGAATCGAGAAGCCAGATCCTGGAGGAATCGCATCACCTGAGTCTGATTCGATTCCTGGGTTTCAAGTCTGTGGACTATGCCCTGCAATGGATCATCCGCGGGGATCGGGATGTCAGCCGGGTCCATGGCTGATCAAACTGTCAGGGTCACCTGTGGCCAGGTGACAGATGCACACCGTAGGGGGACAGGAGTGCACCGCGAGGTAGTGAACCCTATGGCTGGCTTCTGTGGGTAGGAAACTGGGTGGTTGTGGAAAGCGGGACCAGAGGAGCACAACCGGGATCCCAACGGAAGCGAGAGCCAAGATTCCCCAGGGCGCGGAGTCTAAGACCCAGCTGGTCTTCTCCAGGGCCTCTAGTGGTGAGGATGTTACGCTGCAGGCTGGGACCAGGTCGCGGCCCCTGGAGTTTCCTAGCTCACGCCCCGTAGGATAAGGGGAAGCAGCGGCACACGATAGAGAGAACCGAATAACAAGCCGAAGGTCAGGGGCCACAAGCAGACAGGGATGGTCGGGGACAAGCCAATAACGTAACAGAGAGACAGACGTAGCACACGGCAGGCAGGAACCCAAACACACAATGCCTAACAAACACGTTGATCAGCAAAGCAGGCTTGCAGTGCACAGGTTAATATAGTGTTCAGTGATAGGGCCTGGGGTGGAGTCAGGCTGGGAGGAGATTATAAAGGAAGCCAGGTGAAGGAGGTCTGGTCTCTAGATGAACACATGAGGAGGAAGGTAAGATGGCAGACAAACACTACTGCATATCCATGACAGGTGGTGGTGTTGACACAACACTGTAAGGCCTCACAGTTACTCTTGGTGGGCGCAGGAATGGGCCCTGCTGTGAATTATTAGATCAAGAATTGTAATTGCATGCCCCTGTTGAACAGGGGCTGAAAAATTGGGCCTTTGGTGGTGGTGGTGGTGGTGTTGACACAACACTGTAAGGCCTCACAGTTACTCTTGGTGGGCGCAGGAATGGGCCCTGCTGTGAATTATTAGATCAAGAATTGTAATTACATGCCCCTGTTAAACAGGGGCAGAAAATTTGGGCCTTAGGCACTGGTGCCACAACACTGCAACCCCTCACAGATACTGTACTTGGAGCACAGCAATGAGCCCTGTTGCAAAGTATTGCATCAAAAATTGTAATTACACGCCCCTGTTAAACAGGGGCTGAAAAATTGGGCCTTAGCCACTGGTGCTGGTGCCACGACACTGCAACCTCTCCCAGATACTCTAGTTGGAGTGCAGGAATGAGCCATGCTGCAAAGCAAATTGTAATTACATGCCCCTGTTAAACAGGGGCTGAAAAATTGGGCCTTAGCCACTGGTGGCGGCACCCAGAAACAAAAATGTTCTTCCAAGCTATCATCATCAATCGGATCATTGAGGAGGAGGAGGATAGTCAGTCAACATAACAGGACAGTCTCTCAGCATCAGCATCAGTCTTGAAGGGATGTGACATTTGAAAATAAATTAGTCTGTTATATCAGCTTTAGGTGTTTGGTAGCTGGTGGTGATCCAAGACTGGTTCATCTTTATGAAGGTCAGTCGATCAACAGAGTCGGTGGACAGGCGCACCCTGTGATCCGTGACAAATCCTCCAGCAGCACTGAATGTGCGTTCTGAAAGAACGCTGGATGCAGGACAGGCCAGTAGCTCAATTGCATACTGTGCAAGCTCTGGCCAGTGATCCATCCTCAAGACCCAGTAAGCCAGAGGATTTTCGGTGGGGAAGGTGTCCAAGTCTGACCTTGCCCCTAGGTATTCCTGCACCATGTATATCAGACGCTGGCGATAGTTGCTGGAACCGATCATACCTTGGGGCTGCGGACTAAAGAATTGTCTGAACGCATCGGTCAGACGGCCACCTTCCCCACCGCTCCTTCTTTGACTGACCGAAGCCTCAGCAACTCGTTGTCCAGGACCAGGAGTTTGTAACCTCCCAGTCTCTGGGAACGCGTTGCACAGACCTTTCTGCAAGGCCTCCCGGAGTTGTCTCATCCTCTGCTCCCTCTGCGACGGTAAGATAAGGTCCGCAACCTTACCCTTGTACCGTGGATCAAGGAGAGTGGCCAGCCAGTAATGGTCCCTCTCCTTGATCTGAAGAATACGAGGATCCTTCCGCAGACTTTGCAGGATCAGGGAGGCCATGCAGCGTAGGTTAGCTGAGGCATTCGGTCCGGAGTCCTCTGGGTCACTAAGGACGACATGATCCGCAGCCACCTCCTCCCAGCCACGTACAAGTCCACTGGTTTCTTGGGACTGTAAATCATCCCTAAAAGACTGCTGCTGATGATGCTGAGTGCCAGGCTACACCTCCATGCTGACACAATCCTCCTCCTCCTCCTCCTCCTCCTCTTCTTCCTGTGCGATGGGTGGGACAGAAGGAACACTGTCTGGGTAAAGGGGGCCTTGAGAGGCAAGGAAGGCCTCCTCTTCCTGCCTCTGTTCTGCCTCAAGTGCCCTGTCCATTATTCCACGCAGCGTATGTTCCAACAGGTGGACAAGAGGTACAGTGTCACTGATGCATGCACTGTCACTGCTCACCATCCTCGTGGCCTCCTCAAATGGTGCCAGGACAGTGCATGCATCCCTGATCATGCCCCACTGGCGTGGTAAAAAAAAACCGAGCTCCCCTGACCCTGTCCTGGTGCCGTAGTCGCACAGGTACTCATTGATGGCCCTCTGCTGCGTGTGCAGCCGCTGCAGCATGGCCAACGTTGAGTTCCACCTGGTGGGCATGTCACATATAAGGCGGTTCTTGGGCAGGTTCAACTCCTTTTGCAGCTCAGCCAGGCGAGCACTGGCATTATAAGATCTGCGGAAATGCACACAGACTTTCCTGGCCTGCCTCAGGACATCCTGTAAGCCCGGGTACCTGCCCAAGAACCGCTGCACCACCAGGTTAAGGACGTGAGCCACACAGGGCACATGGGTCAGTTGTCCCTGTCGGAGAGCAGAGAGGAGGTTGGTGCCATTGTCGCAAACTACCATTCCTGGCTTAAGCTGGCGTGGCGTCAACCACCTCTCGGTCTGCCCCTGCAGAGCAGACAGAACCTCTGCCCCAGTGTGGCTCCTGTCCCCCAAACACACCAGCGCAAGCACGGCATGGCATCTTTTTGCCTGCGTAATTGCGTAGCCCCTTGAACGCCTACGGAGCACCGCTGGTTCCGAGGACAAAGCACAGGAAGAGGCCATGGAGGAAGAAGAAGAGGAGGGGGTGGAGGACAGAGGTGTGTCACAACCAGTAGTAGCATTTTGAAGGCGTGGCGGTGGAACAACCTCCAACAATACTGCACCTTGTCCTGCATCCTTCCCAGCTGCCAAAAGAGTGACCCAATGGGCCGTGAAAGAAAGGTAACGTCCCTGTCCATGCCTGCTGGACCATGAGTCAGTGGTAATATGCACCTTACCGCTGACCGCCCTGTCCAGTGAGGACAAGACATTGCCTTCCACATGCCGGTAGAGAGCCGGAATCGCCTTCCGTGAGAAAAAGTGGCGTTTGGAAACCTGCCACTGAGGAACCGCACATTGCACAAACTCACGGAAGGGGGCCGAGTCTACCAACTGAAAAGGCAGCAGTTGAAGCGCTAGCAATTTAGCCAAGCTAGCATTCAACCGCTGGGCATGTGGATGGCTGGGAGTGAACTTCTTTCGACGGTCCAGCAGCTGGGGCAGGGAAATTTGCCTGCTAGAATCGGACGTCGGTGTACTGCTAGCAGAGTGCCGGCAAGTACTTGGCTGTGACACACCTAATTCTACACCTTCATTCCTCTCAGTGCAGGTTTCAGAGAGGACTGAGGGTATAGTGGGGTTGGAGATCCCAGCTGATGCAGTGCAAGGAGAGGTCCGCTTTGTTCTTTGGTGTGGGTCTTTAAGGTAGGCTTGCCAACGAGCTGCATGGCAGGTCAACATATGTCTGGTCAAGCATGTGGTGCCCAAGCGGGTGATGTTTTGGCCACGCGATATACGCTTGAGACATATGTTGCAAACAGCAGCTGTGCGATCTGATGCACTAGCCTCAAAAAAGGCCCACACCAAGGAACTTTTTGAATAACGGGCAGAAGCAGCGCCCTGCACAGGCGGAGCTCTGCGGTGTGATTCCGTCGGTGTGCTGCCCTTACGCTGGCCCCCCGAGGGCATCCTGCCTCGTTGGAGATGTGCCTCCTCCTCATCCTCCTTCTCTCTCCTATTAGGCACCCACGTGGAGTCAGTGACCTCATCATCCCCTCCCTCCTCATCACTGGAGCCAATCTGGCAGTATGCTGCAGCTGCTGGAACATGACTGCCAGATTGGTGTCCTTCTTGAGCATCCCCTCTCTCTGCTCTCACGCTACTGCCTTCCTCTAGCTGGGTATCATCATCAGACCCTTCGAAACGCTGGGCATCCTCCTGGAGCATGTACCCAACACTGTGCTCAAACAGTTCGGGGGACTCCTCAGGAGGACATGGTTGGTATAGAGAAGGAGTGACTGATGATGACATTGATACCAGGGAATAGGACGCTTTGGCAGCTGCTTTGCCAGTACCCTGAGCCTTGGTGAGAGAGGATGAGGAGGATGAGGAGGGCTTGGTCATCCTCTCTACCAAGTCTTCGGCATGATGCGGCTCAACACGTCCAGCTGCCGAAAAGAAGGACAAGCGTGTCCCAGGGCCACGTGCTGATGCCGATGCACCGCGTCCACGACCAGCACTGTTGTCTCTAGACACAGAGCCTGCTTGCCCTCTTTTATTGGCTCCTGACTGTCTGCCTCTCCTTGTTTGCCTTCCAGACATTCTAATGGCCTGCAGGGAAATGGGAAAACCAGCAATAAGGCCTAGCTTCAGGAGTATATTTTGCAGGAATCACACTACGCCTGCTGTAGGTGCTGCAAATGCCTGTTGGTGTAACACACCAGGAAAAAGCAGCAATACAGGCTAACTTCAGGTGTAATATGATCAGGAGGCACACTCCGCCCGCTGTAAGTGCCGCAAATGCCTGTTGGTGTAACACACCAGGAAAAAGCAGCAATACAGGCTAACTTCAGGTGTAATATGATCAGGAGGCAGACTCCGTCCGCTGTAAGTGCCGCAAATGCCTGTTGGTGTAACACACCAGGAAAAAGCAGCAATACAGGCTAACTTCGGGTGTAATATGATCAGGAGGCACACTCCGCCCGCTGTAAGTGCCGCAAATGCCTGTTGGTGTAACACACCAGGAAAAAGCAGCAATACAGGCTAACTTCAGGTGTAATATGATCAGGAGGCACACTCCGCCCGCTGTAAGTGCTGCAAATGCCTGTTGGTGTAACACACCAGGAAAAAGCAGCAATACGGGCTAACTTCAGGTGTATAATGTGCAGGAGGCTTAGCAACAATGACACTGACACTGTCCCCTGCCTATCCTTCTCTCTCCCTGCACACAAGGTTTATCAAAGTATATGACACTGACACTCTCCCTGTCTATCCTTCTCTCTCCCTGCACACAAGGTTTAGCAAAGAATATGACACTGACACTGTCCCCTGCCTATCCTTCTCTCTCCCTGCACACAAGGTTTATCAAAGTATGACATTGACACTCTCCCTGCCTATCCTTCTCTCTCCCTGCACACAAGGTTTAGCAAAGAATATGACACTGACACTGTCCCCTGCCTATCCTTCTCTCTCCCTGCACACAAGGTTTATCAAAGTATGACATTGACACTCTCCCTGCCTATCCTTCTCTCTCCCTGCACACAAGGTTTAGCAAAGAATATGACACTGACACTGTCCCCTGCCTATCCTTCTCTCTCCCTGCACACAAGGTTTATCAAAGTATATGACACTGACACTCTCCCTGCCTATCCTTCTCTCTCCCTGCACACAAGGTTTAGCAAAGAATGTGACACTGACACTGTCCCCTGCCTATCTTTCTCTCTCCCTGCACACAAGGTTTAGCAAAGAATATGACACTGACACTCTCCCTGCCTATCGTTCTCTCTCCCTACACACAAGTTTGAGGTACAAATAGCACTGACACTGTCCCTGCCTATGTAACTCTTTCCCTGCGCCGGAACACACTACACAAGGCCGCTGCGCTGGTGGCCTTTTATATTGTGGGGCGTGTGCTAAACCCCCTGAGCTATAATTGGCCACAGGCAACCTGCCTGTGGCCAATTATGGCTCTCCTAGCTGCCGGCGCTGTGATTGGCCAAGCATGCGGGGTCACAGTGCATGCTTGGCCAATCACAGCGCCGGGATTGCACTGCGATGGCGCAGTGTATTGTGGGCCGTTCGCGTCACTTGAATTTGGTGCGAACGGCCCAAATCGTTCGATGTTCGCCGAACAGTCGAACAGCCGATGTTCGAGTCAAACTTATGTTCGACTCGAACACCGAGCTCATCCCTACTGTTTAACCTCTGAGTGTGAGTTATTCCTTGGGATTTGTGCCTTCTAAAGTCTATGAGCCGTGCTTGTAGATGTGCAGGGCAGTAAAACTTAGTGATCACCCACATATTCTGTAGAAAAACACAATGGTTCTCACTTTCCTTGTCTTCTAAAGTAGGGAGGTGTGATTATCTTTACTACTGCAGAAAACACCTCTGTACTTTGTACTTCCCTATGTAAAATATCACAGATATGGCCCAGCCTTGTTCTGTGTAGGAGAATATGACCCCTCCCAACTGCTTTCTTCCCCGGTGTCAGAGACTTTTAGTTTAATTTCTCTTCTGCTGTCAGCGATGGCGTCTGCTGATCTGAGAGCTGAGCTGGAATGTTCCGTCTGTCTGAACATTTATACAGATCCTGTAAACCTGAGATGTGGACACAACTTCTGCCGGGTCTGTATTGATCGTGTGCTGGATACACAGGAGGGGTCTGGAGGATATTCCTGTCCAGAATGCAGAGAGAAGTTTCCGGATCGTCCTGCACTGCAGAGGAACATAACACTACGTAATATAGTGGAGAATTTCCTGTCCGTTCAGCCAGATCAGGAGGAGTCCGGGGTCTTCTGTACTCACTGTGTGGACTATCCTGTACCTGCTGTTAGATCCTGTCTGCTCTGTGAGGTTTCTCTGTGTGATAAACACCTGAGAGTCCACAAAAAGTCCCCAGAACACATCTTATGTGACCCCACCTTGTCCATAGAGAGCAGGAAATGTTCCATCCATAAGAAGATTCTGGAGTATTACTGCACTGAGGATGATATCTGTATCTGTGTGTCTTGTTGTCTGATTGGAAGACACACAGGTCATAAGATGAAGTCACTGGATGAGGCTTCTGAGAAGAAGAAGGAGACACTGAGGAATGTTCTGCAGAAACTTCTGACAAAGAGAGAGGAGACGGAGGAAAGAGTCCAGAGTCTGCAGGAACACAGGAGGAAAGTAGAAGAAAAAGCAGCTGGTGACACAGAGAGAGTCACTGTCCTGTTTAGAGATCTCAGGAGACGTCTGGAAGACCTGGAGAAGAGAGTCCTGAGGGAAATCTCTGGGAGGGCAGAGCGGATCTCCATCTCCATCCGGGATCTGGAAATAAAGAAGGAGGAGCTGTCCAGGAAGTTGCGTCACATTGAGGAGCTGTGTAACGTGACGGATCCACTGACTGTCTTACAGGAATCAGACACAGGTGACTTGTGTGATACTGAGGATGGAGATAATGAGGACAGAGAGAGACATGAGAAGCTTCTCCATGATGGAGGGGGTCTGGATGTGGCGGGGGTCTTAAACACAGGTTTATCTGATATAATAACAGAGGTAAATGTAGACTTCTATATACAGGGAACTGCAGACATATTACTGGATGGAAACACAGCTCATATTATTCTCCATATATCAGATGACAGGAAAACTGTATCCAGGTCAGATATAAACCAGAAGCGCCCCAAAACACCAGAGAGATTTCAGGATTATTGTCAGGTGTTGAGCAGTCGGAGTTTCTCCTCAGGGAGACATTACTGGGATGTGGATGTCGAGGGATCAGATAACTGGAGAGTCGGGATGTGTTACCCCAGTATAGAGAGGAGAGGAGATCAGTCAGTGATTGGATGTAATAAGTTATCCTGGGGTTTGGATAGGACTCGTAATCAGCATTCCGCTAGACATGACAATAAAGTGAACCGCTTACCCCCCAATATCTCCAGTAACAGAGTCAGGATATATCTGGATTATGAGGCCGGGCGGATCTCCTTTTATGATCTGTGTGACCCGATCCGACACCTCCACACCTTCACCACCACCTTCACTGAGCCCCTCCATGCTGGCATATGGGTAGTGGGAGGTTGTATAAAGATATGTGGGGGGAAATCAGGAGATGTGAGAATTCCACCCAGAGACAGGTGATGTCATAGAGAGGAGGGGTGGGATTGGTGGAATATTTAGCCAGTAAGATAAAGCAGTGGGAGGGGCTTCAGTCAGTTTCATGCAGGTTTTTCTAATATAGATAAATGTAAGTGAGATTTTCTGTAAGGCCTGTTACACAAAGAGTTTTACTTCCATATTTACATGATACCCTATTTTATCTATCTAAGAGTCAAATTTGTAGACGGTGTCATTCCTTATTAGTACATTTACAAGGAGTTTGTTCTATTGATTATTTTATTGTGTGAAGAAATGGAAATAAATAATAGATCTACAAATAGATAGAAAGATTAAAATCGATGTAAAAAGAAGAAGAAAAAAAATGAAGAAATGATCCAGAGATTTACTAGTGAAAGAAAAATGGGATTTATCACTATAAATGTATAATTGCTTTTAAAATCAATACTTACAAATCAATTTTTTGATTTATAATGGATCCCAATATAATATGTCCCCATAGAATGGATCACCAATAGAATTCTATGGGCTCACTTTTATAATGGATCCTAATATAATGTATCATTGTGATATTGTATCTTTTAATAATCACTAGATGTGTCCTGGTGATGGGTAGAGGAATTAGGAAAGGAGATGTTAATGTAAATAAAGTTTTTTTTCTATGGCACTTGTGAAGTGTTGGTGATTAGAGATGAGCTCCGGGTTCGATCTGAATGCTGGAGCTTCAGCCACCTTGGCAGGTGCCAACCATCATATACCGTGTGTGTGACTGAAACCACAGCGCCACCATATAACCAAAAACGTCTATGTAATCCAGAAATTATATGTATAATATACAGTACTATGACAATTTATGGCCAAAGGTAATTGTACATGTAGCACTACCCCCAGTTAAGAGAGCTGCTGGTTTTGTTTTGGGCCTGTACCCTAGCTATCAACCCCAAGAATTTGGCTCGAACCCTCCCTTGGCACAACTGGTCTGTACTGTAATTGTAAACCCACTGATGGTTGGGAACACAATAATACCACACAACAGTATAATGATACATAAAATTGTTACCTGGTATAACACTCGTCCAGCAGGATAACAGAGAACTCCACACAGTGTTCTGCTTAATCAAAGATCAAGTTTACTCAATGGTAAAGGATAGCAGAGTTAAACAGAGATGCAGTAGACTTATGCAGGGCCCTGCAAAGTCAATGAGATATATATATATATATATATATATATATATATATATATATATATATATGTCGTTAATAAAACACAGCATTAATGCACACTTTCTTCATAAGTACACTACCTATGCTCGTGAGCTCCCCCTAATGGGCAATATTACACCCGAGTCCCGTCACTAACAGTTCTAGTCTGGCCTGACTAATTTCAGTGTACAGTTCCTTCAATAGCAGGAGTCTTCGCTAGCAAACGTTGGTGCACATAACATTTGTAATCCACAGGGTGATTAAAAGAAAGCAAACTGAACTTCCACAATGTCTATGGATGTGGACTCTCTGGCGGTGCGAACACCAACTTTAAACCATGCGGCCACCACGAGATGCTCAATGGCTTTCCGTGTGACGCACCACTCTAATAATGGCGGGCCTTCAAAAAGTGACAGGCCTACACAGCAGTTAATGAAATCCAGGCAGGTGCCCTCTCACCCAAAGTAGGCCTTGTCTCTCCGGTACTCTCCGCTGTCGGTGTCCCGGTCCGCTGTCCCTCTGCAACTTGCCGTCTCTGGTTCCTCACACAGCCGCACTGATGTCGGTAGATGGACGACTCCGGTCTCTGAGAAGCGAGAGCTGAACACATGGGAGAGGATCCCTCCTTAGGCTGAGTGATCCTACTCAATAGCTGTAGGCCCAGGCTTCAGGCCTAGATGCTCTGGCAGCAGGCCTCAACGCCGGCTTCCTGCTTGATCGAGGGCGAGGTCCAGAGAGAGCGAGCGTAGCTCCTCCCTTGCTTTAAGTAACCTCCCCCAAAAAGCTGTGCGAAGATGCAATGCACTTTGGGAGTACAGCTGCACTGTGGGTACTGTAGTCTATTTTATTCCCATGGCAATGAAGTCCCTTTCTCCATGTACCACAAGTTCCACAATGCACCGCTCCATACAGTTAAACAACAGTCACTGTAATATTCTAAGGAGACTCAGGAGGGAGCTGGGGTAAATTCTCAAAATAACAAGAGTCTTAACACACTATAAAGTGACACTCCGCTACACACTCCCCCTACTTAAAATCTTTGGTCCCCAAAGACATTTGTATTTTCATAAGGAAAGAAAATCTTAGTTAGCATATACAGATGAAATGCAGTTTACATGCACAAAAGAACCAGGCAGAGGAACCCCCCACCAAACTTCAGAAGGGAGGTTATCATGCCTATAGGCCTCATTAACTGGTACGGCCTGACCAGCTGTGCCAGGAGGTGAGCTAGGGTTGTCTTATTCACCAAATTTACAGTGGAAGGACCAGGCATATCAACTGTCCTTCTTGAGGTGAGGACCGCTTCTTCGGAGCATTCACCCATTTGATCATAAGTCAGTCTCTTTGGAGGGTGAATGATTCTTCTTTCTCTCTGCTCCTTGGGTGTCAGAGTATCAAGGGTAATAGATTCTGCTAGTTCTTCAGTTGCTCTCCCTTCTTGTTCAGGCATGCTAGGCTCCATTATTTCAGAAACGTGCAGTTCATTTGCAGGAAGCAATGAAGTCTCATCAGGGTCTTCTATTTGCATGGGATCCAAAACATCTTCCACTTCCTTAGTGAGCATGCTGTGTGGCACAAACTCAGGAACCCCTGGGTGAAGAACTCCACTGTCAGCTATTTCAGCTGGGGACAGGGGTGTGGTCATGGGTTCTGGCACCTGAGATGACCACAACCAATCAAGTTCCATCTCCTCATCCTCAGGATCCCTCTCCTCCAGGTCTGTATCTTCCACATCTAAAAGTGTTGATTGAGATCTGGTAACTGGTCTGGATCTTTGAGAGGTTGAAGGGAGCTCTTGTGAATTCGGAAGCGGGAGGTAGGCGAACTGGTTTGGAACGGGGTAACAGATGGTTCCTATGCCAAGTCTTTAATGGGCCTACACTCCCCTCTGGCCTGACTTGATATACTGGAAGGCCTGGCAGCTGCTTGCAGATGATGTACGGCTGAGATCTCCATCGGTCAGCTAACTTGTGTTTTCCAGGGATACCCAGATTCCTCAATAGTACTCTATCCCCTGGCTGCAAGTCCTGTATTCTGACTTTGAGGTTGAAGTTTCTTATATTCCTCAATCCCCTTTGGTCAGATGTAGCTTGAGCCTTTTCATATGCCATTTCCAGACTCTTCCGTAGCCGATCCACATACACCTTGTGGGATGTTGCTGAAGCGTGATCCAGTGACGTGCCAAAGGCCAGGTCCACTGGTAGCCGAGCCTCTCGCCCAAACATCAATCGGTACGGAAAGTATCCAGTGGCATCACTGTTGGTGTTGTTGTAGGCATGTTCAATGGCAGCCACATGCTTGCTCCAGTGTTGTTTCTTTTCTGAGCTCAGAGTCCCCAGCATATCTAAGAGAGTCCGGTTAAACCGTTCAGGCTGAGCATCCCCTTGTGGGTGGTACGGGGTTGTTCTAGTCATTTTAATGCCTAACAAGTCTAACAACTTCCTTATCAATCTGCTCTCAAAGTCTCTCCCTTGAACTGAATGAAGGCGTTGGGGCAGGCCATAGTGCACGAAAAACTTCTCCACAAGCACTTTTGCTACTGTCAAGGCCTTCTGATCCTTGGTTGGGAATGCTTAAGCATATCTGGTGGAATGGTCTGTTACCACTAACACATTCCCTTGTCCATAAATTGAAAAAGTAGGACTTTTATGGGCGGACTTTAAAGGTACCAGAAAAAGAAAATCTCAAATTTTTTAAAAATATACATTTAATATACATATAGATAAAAAATACAAAAATAACATTTAGAAAAAACACACAGATAATGAACTCTGGATAGGAGTCATACATTAAATGACAATTCCCTATTAATATATCTATGACAGTATGTCATTCCCTAATGATATATCTAAGACAATAAGTCTACGTTTCGCTTGTGGCTTCCTCAGGACTTTGTCAGATATCAGAGGAAAAGGGAATCTGTGTAAAGAAAAAATAATAATCAAATGCATATAACGACAGCGGGCACATATGAACATACTCCAATGTCAAGGATCATATTGAATGGTACAGTGCATATAGAAAGGAGACCACCTACTGAAATTAGCAGAATCCTTCAAATGCGCGACATGCCTCACAACCACTCCCATTAGCCGGTGCACAGAACATCAAATCACTCAATAAAAAATTTGAAAAATCCAGATTAGAGATTGCCTCTAAAGTATTCGTAGTAGAAAAGATAGTGTATTGTATCTCATAGTTACTCACTAGGCAAAATGGTCGCTTTAGATATGAGCAGGTAGTTACAAGTGTGGTCTATAGGGTGGACTTAGAGACAGTGACCAGCTGTTGCTGTAAAAAACAATAAACATGTAGCGGGTATGTACTTTCCCGGGTGTAATTTTGAATTTGGCAGAGACATTAGTGATGTATAATTCCCTGCGGCCCGGTGGGTGGCGCTGTCGCCCTGGGCTGGAGGTTGAATCATTGCTGTGAGCCGTCCTCCTTTTTGTCCTCCCTCGGCAGCGGTATGGTGGGGTGGGGAACCCGCCGTGCTTGCTGGGAGAGGGTATAAAGGGGGCCGGCCATCTTTGTCACGGAGTGGACGTCCCAGGCACCTTCAGCTTGTGGACGGTGGGTCGTGTCGCTCCTCTGGGTGGCTTAGGCCTAGAGGACAGCGGAGGTCGAGTTCCATCCCAGGCACCTTTGGCCTGGGGTGAGGTACTTGGATGGAGGTCCGGAGCTCAGTGCCCAACACTGAGTTCCGCGAGGGAAGGAGATCCTAGGGTGCCCAGGGATTGGGTACCCGAATCCGGTAGGAGCAATGGACCGGGGGGAGCTCCTCATTTGAAGACCCGGTGCAGCATATTGCCGGTGACAAGTGAGTCTCTCGTCGGAGATGGCCTGGAAGGAAATCTACCCTCGTGCGGAGACCAGGACACACTTCTAGGAAGGGAAGTGGCAGCTACATTGTGTCTGGGCCTGTTCGCATCCACACCTCCTTTTCTGTTCTGTCCTATCAAGGGAGTTCAACTGTTTGTGTTCAGACAAGGAGAATAAATGAGTGCATAGCTACCAACAGTCCCGAATTTCCCGGGACAAGCACGATTTCTTTCTCGTACATCACGGGACACAGAGCGACATAGTCATTACTAATGGGTTATATAGTTACCGTCAGGTGCTGGCACTGGCAACTTCCAAAACCGGAAGTACCCTCCCCTATATAAGCCCCTCCCATCCGGGAGCACCTCAGTTTTTTGCCAGTGTCTAAGGTGTTGGCCAAGAAGAAACATGTGTTTTTCACTGAGCTTGCGTACAGGTTCTTTTGGGCCTCAGTAAGCTATTCCGGATCCGACCAAAAAAGCTTCATAGCTAAACGGTCGGTACCCGGGCCTTGCAGAGAAGAGCAAGGTTTTGCCTGTAATGCTTCTCTTAGGAGAGCTGGACCCTGGGATCCAGAGCTCTGGTCATACCCACGACCAAGATGTTTTCTGTGCAGGGTGCTATACAGGTCCAGGGGAGTGGAATCCTTGGGAACCCGGTCCCTGAAGGTTTGATTACAATGCCTGCCGTGATAGGTGAAGTTTGGGCTTTTGTGGACCAAACAAAGTCCTGCGGCGGTGAACAGGTAAGTGGGGGCCCCCAGGAACTTGGTTCTATTGGGGGACCCCCAAGCCTAATTTGTCTTTCTGTCTGTTACCTAACGGTATTCCCGCTAATATCTGTGCATGCCTGTAACTACTAAAAAAAAAAAAATGTAATAATTTTTAATGGTGGTCAAGAAAAAAAAAAAAAAAAAAGAATGTTTTTTTTTTTATATATGTTTAGTATATTAAACTGCGGTACCTGTGTTTGTCCACTAGAGGCCGCTGTGGAATGTTTTTCTTGTCATATGGACTAGTTTCTTCTCAGAGAGCAAAGTCCAGGCAGCTGGTGAGTTCTCCTACAGGAAACTGTTTCCTCTGCCATGTTGCAGTGTTCGTCTATCCCCCGGCCTGCGGCAAAGGGGGCCCTGGCTCCTGTCCCTGGTTTCCATGTTTGAAAATTAGCGCCGAGGCGCACGTGGCCGCGCGCGTGCGCGTGCACGCGCCTCTATATATAGAGGTGGCCGGAAAAAGGGGCGGGGCCTGGGGGATGACGCTCTGTGCGCGCCGCAGCGCTTCTGCGCATGTGCGGGCGTCCCAGCAGGTTTTTAAAAAGCCACATTATTGCAGTAAGCTGGCTATGAAGTACAGAGACAGAGCTGGCAACATTTAAAGGCATACAGCAAGCGGTTGATACAGGCATCCCCTAGAAAGGCACATTAGTAGACACCAACTGTGATATAGCAGCAATTGTGCTAGACTATTCTCAGTAAAAGTGGTGTATTACGGCTGGAATACCTCAGCTTTAGGCTTAGGAATATGCCGTCCAGTAGCTCCGGAACTGAATCTTCCAGGAAGCGAAGGGGGTCTCATCGGGCTCTGAGGATCTTGGGCATACTCCTGCTGCACCAGTCTCCCCTGAAGTTCAGAGGTAAGTGACCATAGAGACCCCGCAGGGGTACTTGGTACTGTGGCTGTCCTCAGTCACCTGCTCCTGTGTATGTAACAGAGGAGGTTTTTTCCTCAGCTCTGGGAGGATTAGAGAGAGATTGTCAAAATTTATCGCTGCCTCCCTGTCAGGGAAAGCACGCCCGATCTCCGTCTCCTCCTTCAGAGTGCCTGTTAGCAGAGCAACAGTCCCATACAGGGATCGACCTGCCTGAAGGGGATCAGGATGAGGTTGATTCTGTTATAGAGGAATCAACAGTGGGGGAACCTTTTCTCAGCATCTCAAGCTGAAAGATTATGGGTTCAGTCTCTGACTAACATGGTCCGATCAGCATTTAAAAATGCACCTTGCGGAACCATCAACCACTACTGTATCCTCGTTGGGGTCGCTAGAAGCCCCCAGACTGTTTGTTCTTTTCCACTTCACCCTTTACTGAAAGGGCTCATTTACCAGGATTGGGAACGTCCTGAGAAAATATTTATTCCCCCAAGAGATTTCCGGTGGTCTATCCCATGGAGGATAAGTTCATCAAGAAAAAAAAAAAAAAAAAATGGAAGGTCCCTACAGTGGACGCAGCCATCTCTTGTATGTATAAATCACTGACATGTCCAGTGGATAATGTCCAAATGTTCAAGAACCCAATAGATAAAAGATTGGAGTCCTTATGAAAATCTGCTTGGTGATACAACCAGCAGTAGCAGCTATTGGGGTCTGCTAAGCAGTGAAGGATCAGTTGAAACAGGTCTTGAGGGACTTGACAGATCAGCAGGCTTTGCCCTAGCTGATCTACCTAGAGCCTTAGGCTTTGCGGTTGACGCCATAGAGGATTCAGTCCATCAGGCCTCCCGCCTTACGCTGTCTATAGTACATATGCGTAGGCTCCTATGGCTCAGAAACTGGTCTGCTGAAGCTCCCTGTAAAGAATGGCTGGTTAGCGTCCCATTTCATGGTGAACGCTTATTCAGGGAAAACCTGGACAAATATATCCAGAAAATTTCCAGCGGTAAAAATACGCTCTTGCCGGTTAAAAGCAGAGTTAGAGGTCCCTCTTTAAGAGGCCTGCTTCTCCAGTCCCTGGGGCATCGGCTGTGTAACAGTTCCGACGGCCTCCTCGGTCAAATCCCGGGGGTAAAAAACAGGGACAGTAGCAGGGTAATGAGAAACCCTGGGTCAGGGGAGGTACAAAACCTCCCCCAAAGTTAGAAGCCCCCACTCAGTCGGGTGGGGGGAGGACTCCAGTTGTTCGCAAAGAGACCTGGCGGGACACGATCAAGACAGATAGGTGCTCTCCGCAGTAGGTTTGGGATACAGTTTGGAGTTAAAAGACTCTCCTCCTTCCCATTTTTGAGGTCAAACGTGCCAAGGGATCCCCGGAAGAGAGAGTCCCTCCTGTTGGCACTAGAACAACTATTGCTCCAAGGAGTAATTATGGAGGTTCCCCTGGAAGAATGAGGGTTCGGGTTTTACTCAAACCTCTTTACAGTCCCGAAGCAAACGCGGACGGGAGGCCCATATTAATTCTAAAAGGGCTATACAAATTCCTGTATATCAGGACTTTCCGATGGAGTCGATCCGATCGGTGGCCACTGCCCTACAAGGGGAGGATTGGTTAGCCACGATCGACATCAAAGATGCTTATTTGCACATTCCCATCTTTCCAGTCCACCAAAAATTTCTACGCTTTGCAGTAGAAGGGCGCCATTTTCAGTTCAGAGCCTTACCCTTCGGTCTGGCCACAGCACCAAGAGTGTTCACAAAAATTCTGGCCCCATTATTGGCCAATCTAAGAACACGAGGTGTAACGATAATGGCATATCTAGACGACTTGTTGCTGATAGACCACTCAGTGGAAAAACTAGAAGTGGTTGTTCACGAGACAATCAAGTATCTGGAATATCACGGTTGGATTATCAACCGAGACAAGTCAGCCCTAAAACCATAAAACCAGTCAAAAGTCTGGAATACTTGGGGCTAAGGCTGGATTCAGACCAGAGAAAAATTTTCTTGTCTCGAGAAAAGGGGTCGTCTTTGAGAGATTTGATCCACTTAGTGGGTTCAAAAAGACAGCCATCCATACGCCTGTGCATGAGGCTGCTGGGAAAAATGGTGGCATCATTCGAAGCAGTACCCTACGGTCAATTCCATTCAAGGAAGTTGCAAAGGGCCATACTGTCAGCCTGGAACAAAAAAGTTCAGGCTCTGGACGTACCAATGTCCTTGTCCCCTTCCGTTCGCAGAAGCCTCCGTTGGTGGTTGATTCCCCGGAATCTGGAAAGAGGGAAATCCTTCAGTCCGATTTCTTGGAAGGTGGTCACTACAGATGCCAGCCTTTTAGGCTGGGGAGCAGTACTGGAGCAATGGTCTCTCCAGGGCAGATGGTCGGATGCGGAAAAAGCCCTGCCCATCAATCTCTTAGAGATACGAGCAGCCCGGTATGCCCTAGTAGCATGGACATCCAAACTCCAAGGGTCCCCTGTCAGAGTTCAGTCAGACAATGCCACAGCAGTGGCATATATCAATCGTCAGGGGGGCACCAGGAGTCGTGCAGCCCAAAGGGAAGTAAATTACATCCTGAGATGGGCAGAAAGATATGTCCCAGCCATATCTGCGGTATTCATTCCAGGGGTGGAGAATTGGAAGGCGGACTTTCTAAGTCGCCAACAATTATGCCCAGGGGAATGGTCCCTTCATCCCGAGGTTTTCCGGACAATATGTCAGCGGTGGGGAACACCGGATGTAGATCTGCTAGCATCCAGGTTCAACACGAAAGTGGACAGGTTTGTCTCTTGGACAAGGGATCCCCTAGCGTGCGGCTCGGATGCCCTAGTGTTCCCTTGGGATCAGTTCAAGCTGATATATGCATTCCCACCGCCACAATTGTTACCTCGATTACTCCGCAGAATCAGGGTAGAAAAGAAACCAGTGATTCTGGTGGCTCCAGCGTGGCCCCGAAGAGCATGGTACGCGGAGATTGTAAAAATGTCTGTGGGGAGTCCTTGGACCCTCCCACATCGTCCGGACCTGCTTTCGCAGGGACCGATATACCACCCTTCCTTACCAGCCCTAGGTTTGACGGCCTGGCTATTGAAGCCCACATTCTAAAAAGGAGAGGGCTCTCTAATGCTGTGGTGTCTACCATGATCAATGCCAGGAAACCGGTATCCAGGCAGATCTACTATAGAATCTGGAAGGCGTACATCGCCTGGTGTGAGGCCAGGAAATGGCATCCACGTAAATACGTAATAGGTAGAATTCTGGACTTCCTACAATGGGCTGTAGATAGGAAGCTTGCCTTGAGTACTATCAAAGGTCAGATTTCGGCCTTGTCAATATTTTTTCAAAGGCCCTTGGCTTCGCATTCACTAGTCAAAGCCTTTATACAAGGAGTGATGCGTATTAGTCCTCCGGTTAATATTCCCATATGTCCATGGGATCTAAACTTGGTTCTGTCGGTTCTACAGAAACAACTATTTGAACCATTACAGCATATTTCCTTAGTGCTTCTCACCAGGAAATTGTTTTTTCTAGTAGCCATTTGTTCGGCTAAAAGAGTATCGGAATTAGCAGCTATGTCCTGTAAGGAGCCATATCTGGTTATCCATAAGGACAGAGTAGTGTTACGTCCTCATCCAGCCTTTCTTCCTAAGGTGGTATCGAGTTTTCATTTGAACCAAGATGTGGTTCTTCCTTCTTTTTTCCCCAAGCCTACTTCGGTAGAGGAAAAGTTATTGCATTCTTTGGATGTAGTAAGAGCAGTTAAAGCTTATCTAAAAGCCACTGCTCAGATTCGCAGAACGGATACTTTGTTTATTCTGCCGGAAGGCCCCAGAAAGGGTCAGGCAGCGTCAAAATCTACTTTAGCCAAGTGGATTCGACAGGTCATAATACAAGCCTATAGCTTGAGAAGTAGACCGCCTCCGTTCAAAGTTAGGGCGCACTCCACGAGAGCAGTTGGAACTTCATGGGCAGTGCATCACCAGGCCTCCCTGGCTCAAGTCTGTAAGGCCGCAACATGGTCTTCAGTACACACGTTTACTAGGTTCTACCAGGTGGACGTTAGAAGTCAGGAGGATGTCGCCTTTGGGCGCAGTGTGTTGCAGGCCGCAAAAGATCCTCATGTCTGATAGCGCTCAGCTTATATATGGTGTATCCCCCCCCCTCATTTGGCATTGCTTTAGGACATCCCATTAGTAATGACTATGTCGCTCTGTGTCCCGTGATGTACGAGAAAGAAAATAGGATTTTTATAACAGCTTACCTGTAAAATCCTTTTCTTGGAGTACATCACGGGACACAGAGCTCCCGCCCCTCTTTGGGGACACTTATTGCTTTGCTACAAAACTGAGGTGCTCCCGGATGGGAGGGGCTTATATAGGGGAGGGTACTTCCGGTTTTGGAAGTTGCCAGTGCCAGCACCTGACGGTAACTATATAACCCATTAGTAATGACTATGTCGCTCTGTGTCCCGTGATGTACTCCAAGAAAAGGATTTTACAGGTAAGCTGTTATAAAAATCCTATTTTTTGGACCCTTGTCCCGAATTGGGCTTGTCCCGATTCGGGACAAGCCCAGTTCTTTTTGTCCCGTTTTGTCCCGGTAAATTCGGGAATGCTTTAGCTAAAAACGGCAGCGGCTACACAAAAATGGCCGCTGCCGCC
The DNA here is from genome assembly GCA_029206835.1 of Rana muscosa. Taxonomy (NCBI): domain Eukaryota; kingdom Metazoa; phylum Chordata; class Amphibia; order Anura; family Ranidae; genus Rana; species Rana muscosa. The sequence continues at coordinate 380,717,532 of CM055118.1, forward strand.
ACCATATTTGTTTACGTTTTCCCCTTGTGTTCAGTGCAGAGCCTGGGGCAGCCAATCGGCTTCGGATTGGCGACTCCTCCCCGCTCTCCACTGAACGCAAGGAGAGGCACAAGGAAGCAGCATGCTTCACCCGCCGCCGCTAACGACCCTCTGCCCAGCCCCCGTGTGTCCGACAAGGAGCGGGGACACGGATGTAAGGACCGGGGCTCCACTGGCTGGGGACACTGACGCCTATCAGCACCCGGCGCCGCCGCTGCCACAACCCTCCGCCCCGCCCCCGTGTGTCCGACGAGTGGGGACACTGATGGAAGGACCGGGGCACCGCTGGCTGGGGACACTGTGATGGTCCTGGCTCACTAGATTTGGCAGACCCCTCGGACCACCAGCACATCCTCACGCACCGCAGGTACCGTACTATTGCACTGTAGTGTAGTGGGTGGTGGGGTAATTAGTGTAGTGTAGTGGGTGGTGGGGTAATCAGTGTAGTGTAGTGGGTGGTGGGGTAATCAGTGTAGTGTAGTGGGTGGTGGGGTAATTAGTGTAGTGTAGTGGGTGGTGGGGTAATTAGTGTAGTGTAGTGGGTGGCGGGGTAATTTAGTGTAGTGGGTGGTGGGGTAATCACAGTGTAGTGTAGTGGATGGCGGGGTAATCACAGTGTAGTGTAGTGGGTGGCGGGGTAATCAGTGTAGTGGGTGGCGGGGTAATCAGTGTAGTGGGTGGCGGGGTAATCAGTGTAGTGTAGTGGGTGGCGGGGTAATTAGTGTAGTGGGTGGCGGGGTAATTAGTGTAGTGGGTGGCGGGGTAATCAGTGTAGTGTAGTGGGTGGCGGGGTAATTAGTGTAGTGGGTGGCGGGGTAATTAGTGTAGTGGGTGACGGGGTAATCAGTGTAGTGTAGTGGGTGGCGGGGTAATTAGTGTAGTGGGTGGCGGGGTAATTAGTGTAGTGGGTGGTGGGGTAATCACAGTGTGGTGTAGTGGGTGGCGGGGTAATCACAGTGTAGTGTAGTGGGTGGCGGGGTAATCAGTGTAGTGGGTGGCGGGGTAATCAGTGTAGTGGGTGGCGGGGTAATCAGTGTAGTGTAGTGGGTGGCGGGGTAATTAGTGTAGTGGGTGGCGGGGTAATCAGTGTAGTGTAGTGGGTGGCGGGGTAATTAGTGTAGTGGGTGGCGGGGTAATTAGTGTAGTGGGTGGCGGGGTAATCAGCGTAGTGTAGTGGGTGGCGGGGTAATTAGTGTAGTGGGTGGCGGGGTAATTAGTGTAGTGGGTGGTGGGATAATCACAGTGTGGTGTAGTGGGTGGCGGGGTAATCACAGTGTAGTGTAGTGGGTGGCGGGTTAATCAGTGTAGTGGGTGGCGGGGTAATCAGTGTAGTGTAGTGGGTGGCGGGGTAATTAGTGTAGTGGGTGGCGGGGTAATCAGTGTAGTGTAGTGGGTGGCGGGGTAATTAGTGTAGTGGGTGGCAGGGTAATCTGTGTAGTGTAGTGGGTGGTGGGGTAATCAGTGTGGGGTAATCAGTGTAGTGGGTGGCAGGGTAATCTGTGTAGTGTAGTGGGTGGTGGGATAATCAGTGTAGTGGGTGGCAGGGTAATCTGTGTAGTGTAGTGGGTGGTGGGGTAATCAGTGTGGGGTAATCAGTGTAGTGGGTGGCAGGGTAATCTGTGTAGTGTAGTGGGTGGTGGGATAATCAGTGTAGTGGGTGGCAGGGTAATCTGTGTAGTGTAGTGGGTGGTGGGATAATCAGTGTAGTGGGTGGCAGGGTAATCAGTGTAGTGTAGTGGGTGGCGGGTTAATCAGTGTAGTGGATGGCGGGGTAATCAGTGTAGTGGGTGGCGGGGTAATCAGTGTAGTGGGTGGCGGGGTAATCAGTGTAGTGGGTGACGGGGTAATCAGTGTAGTGGGTGGCGGGTTAATCAGTGTAGTGTAGTGGGTGGCGGGTTAATCAGTGTAGTGGATGGCGGGGTAATCAGTGTAGTGGGTGGCGGGGTAATCAGTGTAGTGGGTGGCGGGGTAATCAGTGTAGTGGGTGACGGGGTAATCAGTGTAGTGGGTGGCAGGGTAATCAGTGTAGTGTAGTGGGTGGTGGGATAATCAGTGTAGTGGGTGACGGGGTAATCAGTGTAGTGGGTGGCAGGGTAATCAGTGTAGTGTAGTGGGTGGTGGGATAATCAGTGTAGTGGGTGGCAGGGTAATCAGTGTAGTGTAGTGGGGGGCGGGTTAATCAGTGTAGTGGATGGCGGGGTAATCAGTGTAGTGGGTGGCGGGGTAATCAGTGTAGTGGGTGGCGGGGTAATCAGTGTAGTGGGTGACGGGGTAATCAGTGTAGTGGGTGGCAGGGTAATCAGTGTAGTGTAGTGGGTGGTGGGATAATCAGTGTAGTGGGTGGCAGGGTAATCAGTGTAGTGTAGTGGGGGGCGGGTTAATCAGTGTAGTGTAGTGGGTGGCGGGTTAATCAGTGTAGTGTAGTGGGTGGCGGGTTAATCAGTGTAGTGGATGGCGGGGTAATCAGTGTAGTGGGTGGCGGGGTAATCAGTGTAGTGGGTGGCGGGGTAATCAGTGTAGTGGGTGACGGGGTAATCAGTGTAGTGGGTGGCGGGGTAATCAGTGTAGTGCATAGTTGCCAAACAGTCCCGTATTTCCCGGGACAATCATGATTTTTGGACCCTTGTCCACAAGTGTGGAGGGGGCTCTGCTGGGGAGGCACCTGATGCAAGGACGGACTGCTGGGGAGGCACCTGATGCAAGGACGGACTGCTGGGGAGGCACCTGATGCAAGGACGGACTGCTGGGGAGGCCATCTGGTGGCAGGTGACGTGGCAGGTAACACGCTCAGGGCTTCCACTGATTCGGCATTATGGTGAGTTGAATGATTTCATTTTATATTACAATGTAATAATAGAAATAATGCACTTCAATCATCCTGACACCGTAACAACCTTGGTGCCGGGATGATTGAAGCGCCAACAGGTGTTTTGGAGTATCCTTATCTGCCAATTTTGTTACACATTACTATTGTGGTGTAGGATCTGGTTTCTTTCTTTCTATTTCTTTCTCTCTCTTTCTCTCACCTCAGACTCTAGCCACACCCCTTTGAACCACGCCCATTTAAGCCACACCCACTATCGTGCGTAAACCACGGCCATTTTTCGCGCGCCGCATTTTTCATTCCAGCATGACACGCCTACAAACGAATGTCCCGCCCCCTAATTATAGCAAGGCTTCGCCTCAATACAAAAAAAGTGTCCCAGATGTTTTTTTTGCAATGTTGGCAACTATGTGAGTGTTGAACTTTAATGGTGTGGAGCTCAATTTCTGACAGACATGGTTTGTGGTGACTCTTGGAGGGAGGATCCAGGTGCACAGCACTGACCCGAAGGTAATACAGAATTGTTGCTTATACCGCACTAACATCTGTGGTAAAGGCCAGGCGTAGTGTCCCCGCTCCCTCCCCTCTAAGATACCCCTAGACAAGAGAAAGACGAGACAAAGAGGGGAGTGTGAGGAGCAGCCGCTACAAACATAATACAAGAGGATCGTTATTTGCAGAAACGATCAAAAATAGCAGCAGGCGGTATTGATTAGCTGCAAAGAGGAAGAAAGAAAAAACAAAAACAAAAAACCGAAGATAGAAATGCAAAAATACCTTCGCTTGTCTGCAGCATATAAAAGGTTGTTGGTGCAAAGAGCACAGATGTAACAGTCTAATTGGAACAAAGGAAACAAATTGAAAAATCCATCCATAAAGAGGCATCTATATGTAGCGGGGGTCCCAAATTTAGGGGGCTGCCATACTAAATTTAGGGGTGATTCGAGCGGTAGTTGGCTCAGATCTTCCAATTTGTTGGACTCTGCTTTGCTGCTGGCGTGCAGTTCACCTTAGAAGTATGGGTGGCGCTGTCACTTGTACTCGGGGTTGAACCACAGGTGATGAAGTCTACCCGCTGTGCATGCCAGGAGAGGGTACAAAAGGGGCAGATGCCATTGGTGGGGGCGATTCTACTACCCCGGGGACCTGTACCCGGGGGAACCTACAGTCTGGAGTTCAAGTCCATGGCCCTCCAGGCCATGGGGCCACGTGCGCCTCAGTCCCAGGCACCTTTATTCCTGGGACTGCAACTTCAGCCCTGGGCCCAGCACCTTTAGCTGGAGCCCACCTCGGGGAGGAAGAATCCCAGGGTGCCGCCTTACGAGGGGACCCACATCTGGAAGAGGAGGCTGGGGGAGGACCATTCCGAAGGACTGGTGAGAGATCACAGTGAAGGAAGGGGCCCAGTAACTCTCTGGAGGGATGTCATTCGTCCGAAAAGGGATCTAACAACGTAACCATTAGGAGGTTCGGGACACTATAGATTCTGTGGCAGGGGATCTCCCGATCGCATCTATCAAGGGAATCTGATTGGCTGTTCGAGCTACATGCCGGCTGCTAGTGCCCTTGGGTGACTATCTGGGTGAGCTGTACCCACTCGGGATCAAGTGGTGAAGAAGCCAGGAGTGTCTGAATCTGATCTACTTTCTTAACACCTTTTCTCTCTTCTCAACTTTGTGGTTAATCGTGCATAAAGAAAAATAAACTCTACGTTGGAGTTGCTACTGGTGTGGACCTTGGAGTTACTTGGGGAATAGAGACTTGTCCTTTGCATTCTAAGGGACGAGAACCAGCTTGAAGCAGAACCTTGCTGCAAGACCCGTAAGTTACAAGTGTGCTTAACCTCTGCAAACCAGAGGGTACGGGCATGGTGGCATGGTGTGCCTTTTCCTCCTGTGAGTGAGACAAAGACGGGAGTAAAAGGGCCGTGTGCTACATATGGTATTACCTTTTTGTATCAACTGGCGAGAAGTGGGGGCCCGGGCAGAGAGCCAATATCCTCCTATCATCTTCCTAGATAAATAAAGCAGCCTGCTCAGGGCCGTAGATGTAGAAGGAGAATATAGCTCTTCCACCAAGCCTCCAAGAAGGCAAATAATTGGTTTCAATTGCAACTGTAATTGATGGATGTTATTAATGATCCTGATCACTTCCTGCCAATATCGCACTAGTTTAGGGCATTTCCATAGCATGTGAATCAGAGTACCCTGATGACATTTTGGACAGAGAGGAGAATCCCTTCTACCCCACTTATGTAACTGTATAGGAGTTCTGTACGCACAATGGTGGATAAACAAGTGCAAATGTTTTTGTGCCGCAGATACCGACACCAGTGGACCAGCCGCTAATATTTGTTTCCAGTTATCCCCATCTATAGGACCAATATCTGACTCCCATTTGTCCCTACAAGGTAGCAGATCTGGGGTTTGTATATACTGTAGTTTAGTAAGTAAGTGTATATATGGGAAATAATTCCCTTTTTGTCCAAAGTAGAGAATAACAGAGCTAAGAAATTCAGAGTCAACTAGCCGCAGCACTGAGTTCTCATAGCGTGGCAGAATTGCAAATACATGTAATAACGATTACAAGGTAAGGGGAACTCCATCCGCAGTTGGTCAAAAGATTTCAGTTCTGACCCAGCAAATAATTGTGAAAGATATTTAACTCCAGCAGCCTTCCATATAGAATAATTTGAGAGTTTTCCTAGTTCAGAGTATGATCTATTACACCAAATAGGGGTACATTCTAAAAAAGCCCACTATGCCCATTCTCCTCTTTAATTCTGCCCAAAGTTTTAAAAGCAACTGCACCGTATGGCAATCCCATCGCATTTCTCTGAGTCCCATTTCCAATTGGGACTCCAGTACTTCAGTAGTGAGTGAATCCACGAGGTCCCAGAGGGATCAGCTATATCTGGTAGATTCCATCCTGTCAAGTGTTGCAACTGTGCAGCCATAAAATATGTAAAGAAGTGTGGAACCCTGGTCTTTAGGATATTGTAATGTAGTTACTGTATATACTCAAGTATAAGCCGACCCGAATATAAGCCGAGGTACCTAATTTTACCACAAAAAACTGGGAAAACGTATTGACTCGAGTATAAGCCTAGGGTGAGAAATGCAGCAGCTACTGTAAGTGGAAAAGAGGGTCAACAATGCCCATCTGCAGCCTCACTGTGCCCGTCTGCAGCCTCACTGTGCCCGTCTGCAGCCTCACTGTGCCTCACTGTGCCCATCTGCAGCCTCACTGTGTCCATTTGCAGCTTCACTGTGCCCATTTGCAGCCTCACTGTGCCCATTTGCAGCCTCGCTGTGCCCATCTGCATGCCTCAGCCTTACTGTGCCCATTTGCAGCCTCACTGTTCCCATCTGCATGTCTCAGCTTTACTCTGCCCATCTGCATGCCTCAGCCTCACTGTGCCCATCTGCATGCCTCACTTTGCCCATCTCCCTGCCTCATGTACCTGATCTCCCGGCGCTGTGACATGCAGTCTAGTCGGTGGCTGTCCAGTGTGACAAAGCCCCGCCTCCTCCTTGTCCGTGGCGGAACACTGACTCAGTTTCCCAGCAGTGAGTCAGTGTTCAGCCTATCACGGACGAAGACGAGGATAAGACGGGGCTTTGTTAAACTGGACGGCCGCCGACTAGACTGCATGTCACAGCGCCGGAAGATCATAAGGCTGCAGATGGGCACAGTGAGGCAGGGAGGCTCAAGTATAAGCCAAGGGGGGCTTTTTCAGCACAAAAAAATGTGCTGAAAAACTCAGGTTATACTCGAGTATATACGGTAATTTAATTTGTGCCACCCCATTTTTCCATAGTAATGTTCAATGCTGGGAGTCTATTCGCTCAAACCAATAGCAGGGTATCCAGACAGGGGCTTTATGAAGGATATACAGCAGTTAAGGAACCCATACCATTTTAATAAGATCAGCCCTACCTGTTACAGATATGGGTAGTTTACAGCAACTGGCACATCCAAGCTTGAACTTTTGCAAAATGGGCTTAAAATTTAAAGATATATAGCACCCTTGTCCCTAGAATAGGGCTATAGGTAAATTTAGTTGTGCTGGGTGGTAGCCTGGCTAATTTGTAATGTTTAGTGATTACATGACTACTGTTTAATTCTATTCAATTGTGGCTTCTCCCTTTTTGTCAGTAGGTGGCACTGTTGCCTTTGACATTAGTATGATGAGCTACAGTACATTTCAGTTATGGATAAACATACATTTCTCAGCCAATCATATTTTCTGCGATGCATGCTGGGAAAAGCTATTTAATGGAAGGAATCAGGTGATCAGGGTCAGTCTTCCTGCTCAGGGCTTTGGCCTGGGTGGATGTGTGTTCCTGGCTGCTAGGCCTGAAGCCTGAGGGCTATCCAGGTGGCTGCTGGCTGCTAGGCCTATCCGTGGCCTATCTGGGTGTTCAAGTTTATGCAGAGAAAAGCCTGCCAAAGATCCGAAAACGATACCAGAGGGATGGAGTTCTAAGGGAGCACCAGAGAGATTTGACTCTTCATGAGCTGGAGGCTATGAAGTGGCTAGGAGGACTTCAGAGAGAACTCATCCAAGAGAATCTGAGTTCAGTTACTAGAGGAGAAAGCCTGCCCTACATAGTACAGATGTGTTGATTCAACAATTTTATTTTATTTTTTTCAAATAACAAACATGTTATACTTACCTCCACTGTGCAGCTCGTTTAGCACAGAGTGGCCCCGATCCACGTCTTCTGGGGTCCCTGAGCGGCTGTCTCGGCTCCTCCCGCAATCACTCACCACCTATATGCGAGCTCGCATGGTGGTGAGTGATTGCAGGCGCGCTCCAGTGATACAGCCAGCGGCTATTGCCGCTCACTGTATCACTCGGCCCCGCCCCCGGCGCGCTGCGTCATTAGATGTGATTGACAGCAGCACCAGCCAATGGTTGCGCTGCTTTCAATCCAGCCACTGTAGCCAATCAACGGCAAGGCTGAACGGCGAGGAGGATGACAGGGACGAGAGCAGGACTTTCGAAGTGTCGGGTAAGAAAAACGGGGGCTCGGGGGCGGTATTGTCGGATGATTTTTCACCTTAATGCATAGGATGCATTAAGGTGAAAAAACATTTACCTTTACAACCCCTTTAAATGCTCTTTTTCCTGTACTGCTGTCTGCCTCGTCTCACCTATTTTTGTCTAAGCAGTCTGCCAATCTACCTGTTGCTGATCGTTTTTAACCACTTGACAACTGGGCACTAAACCCCCTTCGTGCCTGGACCAATTTTCAGCTTTCAGCGCTCTCACACTTTGAATGACAATTACTCAGTCATGTAATACTGTACCAAAATGATTTTTTTGTCCTTTTTTTCATACAAATAGAGCTTTCTTTTGGTGGTATTTGATCACCTCTGGGTTTTTTATTTTTTGCGCTATAAATGAAAAAATTCGGAAAATTTTGAAAAAAAAAAACGCATTTTTTTTGGTTTATGTGATAAAATTTTGCAAATTATTAATTTTTCTTCATAAATTTTGGCCACAATTTATACTGCTACATATCTTTGGTAAAAATAACCCAAATTAGTGGATATTATTTGGTCTTTGTGAAAGTTATAGAGTCTACAAGCTGTGGTGCGGATCTGAAACAATTGATCACACCTAATGTACTGGTGGCCTATCTCATTTCTTACGACCCGAACAAGCCAGCAAATTACAAATACCCCCCAAATTACCCCTTTTTTGAAAGTAGACATTCCAAGGTATTTAGTAAGATGCATGGTGAGGTTTTTAATGTTGTAATTTTTTCCCACAATTCATTGCAAAATGAAGATTTTTTTTAATGTTTTTATTTTTTCCACAAAATTGTCATTGTAATAGGTTATTTCTCTCACATGGCATGTGCATACCACAAATGACGCCCCAAAATACATTCTGCTACTCCTCCTGAGTATGGCGATACCACATGTGTGGGACTTTTTCACAGCCTGGCCACATACAGAGGCCCAAAATGCAGGGAGCACCATCAGGTATTCTAGGAGCATAAATTACACATCTAACAAGTTGACTACCTATTACACTTTTGAAGGCCCTGGAGCACCAGGACAATGGAAACGCCCACAAAGTGACCCCATTTTGGAAAGCTAACACCCCAACGTATAATCTATGAGGCATAATGAAACTTTTGAATGGTTATTTTTTTTCCTGAAGTTTTTGGAATATGCGGGAAAAAAATGAAAACGCATTTTTTTTACGCAAAGTTGTCCATTTATAAGATATTGCCAACACATAGCATGTACATAGCAAAAATGACACCCCAAAATACATTCTGCTACTCCTCCTGAGTATGGCGATACCAAATGTGTAAGACTTTTATACAGCCTGCCCACACACAGAGGCCCAACATGCAGGGAGCACCTTCAGACATTCTAGGAGCATAAATTACACATCTCATTTCTCAACCACCTATTACACTTTTGAAGGCCCTGGAGCACCAGGACAATGGAAACGCCAACAAAGTGACCCCATTTTGGAAAGCTAACACCCCACCGTATAATCTATGAGGCATAATGAGTCTTTTGAACGGTTCATTTTTTTCCTGAAGTTTTTGGAAAATGCGGGAAAAAAATGAAAACGCAATTTTTTTACGCAAAGTTGTCCATTTATAAGATATTGCCAACACATAGCATGTACATAGCAAAAATGACACCCCAAAATACATTCTGCTACTCCTCCTAAGTATGGCGATACCAAATGTGTGAGACTTTTATACAGCCTGCCCACATACAGAGGCCCAACATGCAGGGAGCACCTTCAGGCATTCTAGGAGCATAAATTACACATCTCATTTCTCAACCACCTATTACACTTTTGAAGGCCCTGGAGCACCAGGACAATGGAAACGCCCACAAAGTGACCCCATTTTGGAAATCTAACACCCCAATGTATAATCTATGAGGCATAATGAGTCTTTTGAACGGTTCATTTTTTTCCTGAAGTTTTTGGAAAATGCGGAAAAAAATGAAAACGCAATTTTTTTTATGAAAAGTTGTCCATTTATAAGATATTGCCAACACATAGCATGTACATAGCAAAAATGACACCCCACAATACATTCTGCTACTCCTCCTGAGTATGGCAATACCAAATGTGTGAGACTTTTATACAACCTGGCCACATACAGAGGCCCAACGTGCAAGGTACACCATCAGGTGTTCTAGGGACACATAGCATGAACATACCAAGAATTACACCCCAAAATACATTCTGCTGAGCAAATGGTAAACAAAAGATTACCTGTGGTTTTAGTAGCGCAGTTTTCCACAGGAGGATAGCACTGGTCCAGGCAGCAGGCAGGGACTTGGTCAGCAAAAGCGAATGCAATTGTTCAGGCAACAGGCAGGAATACTGTCCATAGTCAGTGCAGGCAGGGATACTGTCCATATACAGTCCAGGGTCAGTGCAGGCAGAGATTGTCAGCAGTGCCAAAATATTGGTCCTGGTAGTAGGCAAGTCCATGTGGTGTGGTCAGTTCATGCGACAGGCAGAGGCATGATGGCATAGGTCCTACAGGCAGTTGGCAGAAGTAGGGCCTCGTTCAGGACTGAATGGGGACAGGAGTAGAGGCTTCTCCCACCCAAATCTCTTTGAAGCCTCCGAGTCTCCAGACCCTAATCTGGGAATGAGAAAAACAATTGTTTTCTTCATCCAGAAAAACAATTCTGGAGCCCCTCACATATGTGAGACCCCTGTGTTATGAATCCCACTAGTCCACTGGCAGGGTACAAGATCAGTCCAAGAGGCAGGCAAAAAGCATGGTCAAACAGTCCAGGGTCAGTTCCAGATCAGGCAGAGGTATGTACAGAATCGGTAGGCAGAAGCGTGGTCAAATAACAGTCCAGGGTCAGTTCCAGATCACGCAGAGGTATAAACAGAATCGTTAGGCAGAAGCGTGGTCGAATAACAGTCCAGGGTCAGTTCCAGATCAGGCAGAGGTATAAACAGAATCGGTAGGCAGAAGCGTGGTTGAATAACAAGCCAGGGTCAGTTACAGAGAAAGCAGAGGCATAAGGGGTGTGAAGATAAATGGCAGGAAGTAAACTAATAATTTATTTTGGTATGGTAATGGCGGAAGCATTCGCCTATGCAGAGGCCTGGTTCTGAAGGACATTGGGCACAATAATAAATGGTGTCTTTTCTCTCTCCTCTTTTGGTGCACACCCGGCATTTTTTCTGGCGTTTTTGGCCTGTTGGTCTGGGAGGGATTTTATCTGGGAAATGGCGCTCGGAGAGTCAGCTAACGACATCGGATCTAATGTTTACTGGTGGGCTGTTCGGGTATAAAAGGGCAGTGGTGATTTCCTCCTGGAAGAAAAGGAAGGATTTGGGTCTTATAGTGGATTTTCGATATATTACATATGAGTTGTACATGGCCAAATAAATAAATAAATGGAAACTTTCTTATACCACTGGTATGATCTTCTTGTGGAAAGGTAGGGTTCGAGCATCTGGTCGTTGAAGTCGACACCCCCCATGAACTTATTGTACTCGTAGATGCATTTTGGTTTTTGGATCCGGCCATTCCTCCTGGTGATCTCAACGAATTCATTGTTGTGGATGGAAGAAAGTACGTAGACGTCTCTTCTGTCCCTCCACTTCACAGCCAAAATTTCCTCATTACGTAAACTCGCCGTCTCCCCTCTTCTCAATTTTTTGGTGACCAGGCTTTGAAGAAAGCCCTTCCGGTTTGTCCGTACGGTGCCGCATGCTGGAGTCTTCATTCTATGTAGGTTTCGGAACAGGGGCAAACTTGTATAGAAATTGTCCACATACAAATGGTATCCTTTCTCCAGAAGTGGGTTTATGAGTTCCCAAACTACTTTCCCACTGGTTCCTATATAGTCTGGGCAATTAGGGGGGTGCAGTTCGGTGTCCTTCCCTTCATACACAATAAAGGCATACACATACCCAGTTGCTCGGTCGCACAATTTATACAGCTTCACCCCATAGCGGGCCCTTTTGCTGGGTATAAATTATTTTATGCCCAGCCTGCCAGAAAATTTGATTAGGGACTCATCCACGCATATTTGTTGGTCTGGGGTAAACAATTGGGGGAAGGTTTCAGAAAAATAATTTAGTAGCGGCCGAATTTTATAAAGCTTATCAAAATTTGGGTCATTTCGGGGAGGGCACTGGGTATTATCATTGAAGTGTAGGAATCTCATAATCATTAGATATCTGGACCTGGGCATTACTGAGGAAAAGATGGGCATGTGATAGATGGGGCGGGATGACCAATATGAACGTACTTGATTTTTTCCATTTAGTCCCATACAGAATGTGAGGCCCAAAAAAATTCTAAACTCCTCCACTGTAAGGGCTCTCCACACGTAGGGACGGGCATAAGAGGACGTTGGGTTGCTGGTTATAAACTGTTGGGCATATAAGTTGCACTGGGCCACAATTGTTGCCAGCATGTCCTCAGTAAAAATTAAATTAAAAAAATCTATTGGGGAAAAGTTTTCTGTATCCACCTGGACTCCTGGCTAGGCAGTGAAAGGGGGAATGTTGGCTTCTCCTGAATTAGGAGGAAGCCACAAGGGGTACTGAAGGGAATAGGGAAGGCTGGCATGGGACCTAACCCTTTGGGGCTGAGGTGACACCCCACTGGTACGTGGCCTTGCTTCCCGAGGTACTGCGGTGCTGGTGGATGGCACTCTAGTGCTGGTGGATGGCACTGCCTCCTCAGCAGAACGCCTTCGTCTGGCGGGCGGGCCCTCTTCCTCTTCTTCTTCCTCCTCCTGCTCCTCCTCCTCCTCCTCCGTCTCCTCCGTCATTGATCCACTGCTTATGACAGGCTCGTAGTCCACGTCAGACTCATCTGAATATGCAGAGGAATCCGAATTGGAGAGCTCCCTGTTGCTCCCGTCGGCCGCAAGAATTTTGTACGCCTCCTCGGCTGAGAATACTCTTTTAGCCATTTGATGAGGTGGCACTGATGGCAGATTGCACTGGCAGGTGGCACTGGTGGCAGATGGGACTGGTGGCAGATGGCACTGGCAGGTGGCACTGATGGCAGATGGCACTGACAGGTGGCACAGATAGCACTGACGGCAGATGGCACTGACAGGTGGCACTGGCAGGTGGCACTGGTGGCAGATGGGACTGGTGGCAGATGGGACTGGCGGCAGATGGCACTGGTGGCAGATGGCACTGGCGGCAGGTGGTACTGACAGATGGCACTGGCAGGTGGCACTGGCAGCAGATGACACTGGCAGCAGATGGCACTGGCAGATGGCACTGGCAGATGGCACTGGCGGCAGATGGCCCTAGCAGGTGGCACTGGCGGCAGATGGCACTGGCAGGGACTGTGGGCACTGTTTTTTACTTGTGTAATGTGTTTTGCAAAACTCACTTTTACAGCTAAGAGCACAGATCTCTCTCCCTCCTCACACGCTGTCTCTGTGTGAGGAGAGAAAGCCGGCAATGAGAGATGATCTCATATGTTTACATTTGAGATCATCTCTCATTGGACAGTGAGATAGAGTGCTGAATGGCCTCTGTGATTGGCCATTCAGCACGATCTGTGATTGGCTGTGTCCAAGGGACACGGCCAACACAGATTTTCCCCGATGCGCGCTCGCGGGGGCGCGCGGGGGGGGAGGAAAGAGGAAGATGTCCATGGACGTCCTGTCAGCACTTCGGCGCCGCAATGCAGACGTCCTTTGAGCATTGCCCGGGCACGAAGTGGTTAAGAGTGTCCTGTGCCCTGTCCCCTCTCTCCCACACTTTTTCTGTTCCCCACTGACCGCTGAATGTAAACAAAGAATTCCGGCAATAAAAAAACAAAAACAAAAAACAGTGCAGGGCCCCCACCATCCAAGTCTGGATTTGAAAAGGGAACCCAACACCAAATTTAGAAAAAAAATGGCGTGGAGTCCCACCCAAAATCCCGACCCTTATCCAAGCATGCAGCCTGGCAGGTCAGGAACAGGTGAGCACCTCTCCTCCTGAACCATACCAGGCCACATACCCTCAACATGAGGGGGGTGCTTTGGGGCAGGGGGGCTCTGCCCCCTTGTGGCGCTGGGTCGATGACATCACAAGGGGTCACCGGGTAATGTCAGTGTGGCCCTGCCCCTTAGTTATTTTAGAACTGTCAGATGATGGGCGCCTTTGTCGGGTGCAGAGGTCTTTTTTTTATTTCGAGTTGACAGTGAAGTTCATCGTCATTGACGCTGGATTTACATTGTTTTTGTTTGTTTTTTTATTAAAGAAATTGTCAAAACTATCTCTGTGTCTTTATTTATTTTTGACAATTTTTTGGTGAAAGAGTAGGGGTACAATGTACCCCATACTGATTTACATGGGGGAGGCTGGGATCTGGGGGTCCCCTTGTTAAAGGGGGCTTCCAGATTCCAATAAGCCCCACGCCCGCAGACCCCCACAACCACCGGCCAGGGTTGTGGGGAAGAGGCCCTTGTCCCCCTCAACATGGGGATAAGGTAATTTGGGGGAAGCAGAGCCTGCCCCAAAGCATGTCCCCATGTTGAGGGCATATGGCCCAGTATGGCTCAGGAAGGGGGACCCCAATCTGTTTTGTTTCAAATTTCGGCATGGGGTTCCCCTTAAAATCCATACCACAACCAAAGGGCCTGGTATGGATGGTAGGGGGGGGAGGGGCTCAATTTTTTTTTCTTTATTTATCATTACCAGCAATCTTTTGTTTACAGCTGATGAGCCATTGGTTGTTAAGAAAGTGGCGGCTGGCTTCCTGGCCCACTCCTTAACAACCAGCTACTCTTCACACAGAATTCGGATTAGTCAATAAATTTTCGACCGATTGGACCAGTACCACAGACTGTACTGACCTGTTGGAAGATCCTTGGGGCCCAGGTGAAGGAAAACCAAAAGACACGGATGACCCTTCGACTCCAGTGAAGATTATTTTGTACAGTATAGCTAAGATTATCCTGGAGGGCTCTCTTAAAGCTTCTACAATATAGCTCTGGATTATAGTCCCAGGTAATGGTGGTGGATTCTCCGTGAAGATAATAGTGGTGTTTAATTAAAGGTTACTAACACTGGAGTGTTAGTATTGAAGGGAAAGGCTTCCTTCTATACTTGAATATGTGCCATGCTGGAGCCTAGAGTAGGGTGACCAGACGTGCCCCCGGTTTCCGGAGAAGTCCCTGGACTCAGGACGCTGTCCCGGAGCCCATCTGTCCCCGGATCTGTAATCTCAGCATGGGGGCCCGGTGGTAGAGCAGGCGGGGACTCCCAAATCCTGTCCACCAACGAGCTAATCCCCTGCAGTGCAGATAATTAGAAAACAAACGTCTCCGGGCCTCCTGTGTTCAGTGGGAGCTGGGGGACAGTGTGTGGACTATTTCTTTATTTTCGGGTATAGGCAAATTATTCTGCTGCAGTGCACTACCACAGTTGAAGCTTGGCCTCTTCAATATGAATACACCGCGGCTGGACGGGAGCGCTGCCTAAACCTGAAAATGAAGACATAGTCCGCTCTCTGTCCCCCCACTGAACACAGGTGGCCCGGAGATGTTTGTTTTCTAATTAGCTGCACTCCGGGGAATTAGCTTATTGGTGGACAGAGTATACAATCATTCCATAAACACATACCACATACACTGCATATATCATTTGAGGAGAATATGCTTGTAAAATAGTTTACCATTTGCCAATAATAAAAAAAATATGTCCTCGGATTTCATTTTAAAAATCTGGTCACCTTCGCCTAGAGCAGTGGTTCTCAACCTTTCTAGTGCCGTGACCCCTTGATAACATTTCCCAAGTTGTGGGGACCCCTAACAGTAAAATTATTTTCGTAACTTGGGTTGTCAGCACCCAAGGCAAGACAAGTAATTTGCGCCCCTAACCCACGGACATTTAGCGCTCCCTGAGTCCCTTCCACTCTTACAGTATTAAAACCCCTTATGGTACATTTTGGGATGTACCAATCTCTTTGTTCTCCTTTCTTTCCCTTTTATCTCTATCCTAATTTCTTGCTTTTTTCCCCCCCCCATCCCTTTCTCTAGCCGCCTTTCTTGTTCTTTCTCTTTCTCCTCCTTTTTCTTTGTTACTCCCCCTCTTTTCCTCTCCCTTCCATGTATTCTCTATTTTTATTCCTTCTCTTACTCGTTGGTGAGGAGTAGGGATGAGCTCGATGTTCGAGTCGAATGCATGTTCGACTCAAACATCGGCTGTTCGCCGAAACCAGAACTTTGTGGGCCGTTCGTGCCAAATTCGTGTGACGCAAACGGCCCACAATACACTGCGCCATCGCAGTGCATTGCCGGCGCTGTGATTGGCCAAGCATGCACTGTGACCCCGCATGCTTGGCCAATCCCAGCGCCGGCAGTGAGGAGAGCCATAATTAGCCACAGGCAGGATGCCTGTGGCCAATCATAGCTCAGGGGGGTTTAGTACACGCCCCACACTATAAAAGGCCGCCAGCGCGGCGGCCTTGTCTAGTGTGTTGGCGTGCAGGGACAGAGAAGGATAGGCAGGGACAGTGTCAGTGACATCCTTTGAAACCTTGTGAATTTACAGTGTGTTGGCGTGCAGGGACAGAGAAGGATAGGCAGGGACAGTGTCAGTGACATCCTTTGAAACCTTGTGCATTTACAGTGTGTTGGCGTGCAGGGACAGAGAAGGATAGGCAGGGACAGTGTCAGTGACATCCTTTGAAACCTTGTGCATTTACAGTGTGTTGGCGTGCAGGGACAGAGAAGGATAGGCAGGGACAGTGTCGGTGACATCCTTTGAAACCTTGTGCATTTACAGTGTGTTGGCGTGCAGGGACAGAGAAGGATAGGCAGGGACAGTGTCAGTGACATCCTTTGAAACCTTGTGCATTTACAGTGTGTTGGCGTGCAGGGACAGAGAAGGATAGGCAGGGACAGTGTCAGTGATATTCTTCGCTAAACCTCCTGCACAGTATACACCTGAAGCTACCCCTTATTGCTCGTCGTGGTGTTGTTCTGTTGTGTAACACAGACAGGCATCTGCAAGCAGTTACAGTGGGTGTAGGTGCCTCCTGCACAGTATACGCTACCCCTTATTGCTCGTTGTGGTGTTGTTCAGTTGTGTAACACAGACAGGCATCTGCAAGCAGTTACAGTGGGTGTAGGTGCCTCCTGCACAGTATACGCTACCCCTTATTGCTCGTCGTGGTGTTGTTCAGTTGTGTAACACAGACAGGCATCTGCAAGCAGTTACAGTGGGTGTAGGTGCCTACTGTACAGTATACGCTACCCCTTATTGCTTGTGGTGTTGTTCTGTTGTGTAACACAGACAGGCATCTGCAAGCAGTTACAGTGGGTGTAGGTGCCTCCTGCACAGTATACGCTACCCCTTATTGCTCGTGGAGTTGTTCTGTTGTGTAACACAGACAGGCATCTGCAAGCAGTTACAGTGGGTGTAGGTGCCTCCTGCACAGTATACGCTACCCCTTATTGCTCGTCATGGTGTTGTTCTGTTGTGTAACACAGACAGGCATCTGCAAGTAGTTACAGTGGGTGTAGGTGCCTCCTGCACAGTATACACCTTAAGCTACCCCGTATTGCTGGTTTTCCCATCTCCCTGCAGACCATTTGAATGTCTGGAAGGCCAACAAAGAGAGGCAGACAGTCACTAGCCAATAAAAGAGGGCAAGCAGGCTCTGTGTCTGGGGGCAACAGTGCTGGTCGTGGACGCGGTGCATTGTCATCAGCACATGGCCATGGGACACGCTTGTCCTTATTTTCGGCAGCTGGACGTGTTGAGCTGCATCATGCCAAAGACTTGGTAGAGTGGATGATCAAGCTCTCCTCATCCTCCTCATCCTCTCTCACCCTGGCTCAGGGTACTGGCAAAGCAGCTGCCAATGCGTCCTCTTCCCTCGTATCAATGTCATCATCAGTAACTCCTTCCCTAGACCCACCATGTCCTCCTGAGGAGTCCCCCGAACTGTTTGAGCACAGTGTTGGGTACATGCTCCAGGAGAATGCCCAGCGTTTTGAAGGGTCTGATGATGATACCCAGCTAGAGGAAGGCAGTAGCGTGAGCGCAGAGAGAGGGGATGCTCAAGAAGGACAGCAATCTGGCAGTCATGTTCCAGCAGCTGCAGCATACTGCCAGATTGGCTCCAGTGATGAGGAGGGAGGGGATGATGAGGTCACTGACTCCACGTGGGTGCCTGATAGGAGAGAGGAGGAGGATGATGAGGAGGAGGCACATCTCCAACGAGGCAGGATGCCCTCCGGGGGCCAGCGTAAGGGCAGCACACCGACTGAATCACACCGCAGAGCTCCACCTGTGCAGGGCGCTGCCTCTGCCCGTTATTCCAAAAGTTCTTTGGTGTGGGCCTTTTTTGAGTCGAGTGCATCAGATCACACCGCTGCTATTTGCAACATATGTCTCAAGCGTATCTCGCATGGCCAAAACATCAGCCGCTTGGGCATCACATGCTTGACCAGACATATGTTGACCTGCCATGCAGCTCGTTGGCAAGCGTACCTTAAAGACCCACACCAAAGAACAAAGCGGACCTCTCCTTGCTCCTCATCAGCTGGGATCTCCAACCCCACTATACATTCAGTCCTCTCTGAAACCTGCACTGAGAGGAATGAAGGTGTAGAATTAGGTGTGTCACAGCCAAGTACTTGCGGGCACTCTGCTAGCAGTACACCGACGTCCGATTCTAGCAGGCAAATTTCCCTGCCCCAGCTGCTGGACCGTCAAAAGAAGTTCACTCCCAGCCATCCACATGCCCAGCGGTTGAATGCTAGCTTGGCTAAATTGCTAGCGCTTCAACTGCTGCCTTTTCAGTTGGTAGACTCGGCCCCCTTCCGTGAGTTTGTGCAATGTGCGGTTCCTCAGTGGCAGGTTCCCAAACGCCACTTTTTCTCACGGAAGGCGATTCCGGCTCTCTACCGGCATGTGGAAGGCAAAGTCCATGCCTCGCTGGACAGGGGGGTCAGCGGTAAGGTGCATATTACTGCTGACTCATGGTCCAGCAGGCATGGACAGGGACGTTACCTTTCTTTCACGGCCCATTGGGTCACTCTTTTGGCAGCTGGGAAGGATGCAGGACAAGGTGCAGTAGTGTTGGAGGTTGTTCCACCGCCACGCCTCCAAAATGCTACTACTGGTGGTGAAACACCTCTCTCCTCCACCCCCTCCTCCTCTTCTTCTTCCTCCATGGCTTCTTCCTGTGCTTTGTCTCCGGAACCAGCGGTGCTCCGTAGGCGTTCAAGGGGCTACGCAAGTACGCAGGCAAAAAGATGCCATGCCGTGCTTGCGCTGGTGTGTTTTGGGGACAGGAGCCACACTGGGGCAGAGGTTCTGTCAGCTCTGCAGTGGCAGGCCGAGAGGTGATTGACGCCACGCCAGCTTAAGCCAGGAATGGTGGTTTGCGACAATGGCACCAACCTCCTCTCCACCCTCCGACAGGGACAACTGACCCATGTGCCCTGTGTGGCTCACGTCCTTAACCTGGTGGTGCAGCGGTTCTTGGGCAGGTACCCGGGCTTACAGGATGTCCTGAGGCAGGCCAGGAAAGTCTGTGTGCATTTCCGCAGATCATATAATGCCAGTGCTCGGCTGGCTGAGCTGCAAAAGGAGTTGAACCTGCCCAAGAACCGCCTTATATGTGACATGCCCACCAGGTGGATCTCAACGTTGGCCATGCTGCAGCGGCTGCACACGCAGCAGAGGGCCATCAATGAGTACCTGTGCGACTACGGCACCAGGACAGGGTCAGGGGAGCTCGTTTTTTTTTCACCACGCCAGTGGGGCATGGTCAGGGATGCATGCACTGTCCTGGCACCATTTGAGGAGGCCACGAGGATGGTGAGCAGTGACAGTGCATGCATCAGTGACACTGTACCTCTTGTCCACCTGTTGGAGCATACGCTGCGTAGAATAATGGACAGGGCACTTGAGGCAGAACAGAGGCAGGAAGAGGAGGACTTCCTTGCCTCTCAAGGCCCCCTTCTGTCCCACCCATGGCACAGGAAGAGGATGAGGAGGAGGAGGAGGATTGTGTCAGCATGGAGGTAGAACCTGGCACTCAGCATCAACAGCAGCAGTCTTTTAGGGATGATTTACAGTCCTAAGAAACCCGTAGACTTTTACGTGGCTGGGAGGAGGTGGCTGCGGATCATGTCATCTTTAGTGACCCAGAGGACTACGCACCGAATGCCTCAGCTAACCTACGCTGCATGGCCTCCCTGATCCTGCAAAGCCTGCGGAAGGATCCTCGTATTCTTCGGATCAAGGAGAGGGACCATTACTGGCTGGCCACTCTCCTTGATCCACGGTACAAGGGTAAGGTTGCGGACCTTATCTTGCCGTCGCAAAGGGAGCAGAGGATGAGACATCTCCGGGAGGCCTTGCAGAAAGGTCTGTGCAACACGTTCCCAGAGACTGGGAGGTTACAAACTCCTGGTCCTGGACAACGAGTTGCTGAGGCTTCGGTCAATCAAAGAAGGAGCGGTGGGGAAGGTGGCCGTCTGACCGATGCGTTCAGACAATTTTTTAGTCCGCAGCCCCAAGGTATGATCGGTTCCAGCAACCATCGCCAGCGTCTGATATACATGGTGCAGGAATACCGGAATACCTAGGGGCAAGGTCAGACTTGGACACCTTTCCCACCGAAAATCCTCTGGCTTACTGGGTCTTGAGGATGGATCACTGGCCAGAGCTTGCACAGTATGCAATTGAGCTACTGGCCTGTCCTGCATCCAGCGTTTTTTTGGAACGCCCATTAAGTGCTGCTGGAGGCTTTGTCACGGATCACAGGGTGCACCTGTCCACCGACTCGGTTGATCGACTGACCTTCATAAAGATGAACCAGTCTTGGATCACCACCAGCTACCAAGCACCTGAAGCTGATGTAACAGAATAATTTATTTTGAAATGTCACATCCCTTTCAGACTGCTTATGATGATGCTGAGTGACTGTCCTGTTATGTTGACTGACTATCCTCCTCCTCCTCAATGATCCGATTCCTGATGATAGCTTGGAAGAACATTTTTGTTTCTGGGTGCCGCCACCAGTGGCTAAGGCCGAATTTTTCAGCCCCTGTTTAACAGGGGCATGTAATTACAATTTTTTATGCAATGTTTTGCAGCAGGGCTCATTCCTGCACTCCAACTAGAGTATTTGGGAGAGGTTGCAGTGTCGTGGCACCAGCACCAGTGCCTAAGGCCCAATTTTCCAGCCCCTGTTTAACAGGGGCGTGTAATTACAATTTTTGATGCAATAATTTGCAACAGGGCTCATTGCTGTGCTCCAAGTACAGTATCTGTGAGGGGTTGCAGTGTCGTGGCACCAGCACCAGTGCCTAAGGCCCAATTTTTCAGCCCCTGTTTAACAGGGGCGTGTAATTACAATTTTTGATGCAATACTTTGCAACAGGGCTCATTGCTGTGCTCCAAGTACAGTATCTGTGAGGGGTTGCAGTGTTGTGGCACCAGTGCCTAAGGCCCAATTTTTCTGCCCCTGTTCAACAGGGGCATGTAATTACAATTCTTGATCTAATAATTAACAGCAGGGCCCATTCCTGCACCCACCAAGAGTAACTGTGAGGGCTTACAGTGTTGTGGCAACACCACCACCACCACCACCACCAAAGGCCCAATTTTTCTGCCCCTGTTCAACAGGGGCATGTAATTACAATTCTTGATCTAATAATTCACAGCAGGGCCCATTCCTGCGCCCACCAAGAGTAACTGTGAGGGCTTACAGTGTTGTGGCAACACCACCACCACCACCATCACCACCAAAGGCCCAATTTTTCTGCCCCTCTTCAACAGGGGCATGCAATTACAATTCTTGATCTAATAATTTACAGTAGGGCCCATTCATGCGCCCACCAAGAGTAACTGTGAGGGCTGACAGTGTTGTAGCACCAGCACCACCACCACCACCAAAGGCCCAATTTTTCCTACCACTGTTCAACAATAGCATGTAATTACAATTCCTGATATAATAGTTCACAGCAGGACGTTCCAGCGCCCACCAAGAGTAACTGTGAGGGCTCACAGTGTTGTGGCAACACCAACATCTAAGGGGCAAATTTCAGCAGAGTATATACAGCAGGCCCCTACTTTCAAATATCCAACTTACAAACGACTCCTACTTGCAAACGGAAGGAGACAACAGGAAGTGAGAGGAAATCTACCCCTAGGAAGGCAAATTCTCTCCTGTAAGAGTTAATATGGGGAAAAGGGTGTCTCCTCTCTACTGATGCTTTATCACCAATCCTTGTTTCAATAAAAAACCCACTTTTCCAAAAACATTTGTCATTGGGACGGAATGTGAGGGGAAATGTTCTGAACAGGTGCACAGACAGCAAAACAAATGTTACAGGGGTGATAACCCTTCCCTATGTTTTCCAAAAAGCTTAAAAATATATTTAGGTCAGCACTCTCAGAGTAGATAGAGTGCATAAAGCAAATTGCTTTGATACCACTGGAATCACTACAGGGGTATATAGTTAAATTTGGGTAGCGAAGCCCATTTCGATTTGTTTTTCCTTGTTGGGTGTTTTTTTTTTGTTGTTTTGTTTTGTTGGTATTCTTGTTAAATATGACGTCAGATGGTATAGTAGTGATGTCCCTGAATGCTAAGGGTCTTTTAATATACCTGAGAAACGACATATGCTGCTACAGGACTTAAAACGCTCTGGTAATGACATAGCTTTTATTCAAGAGACACATTTTAAGATAGACAGATCACAATATCTGCAAAATAGATTTTATCCATGGACTTACCATTCTATTAATCCGACAGCTAAATCAAAAGGTGTTTCAATATTCATTTCTAGTAAAATCCCATGGCAATATCAAAGCTCGGAGATAGACCCTATGGGCCGATACCTTTATATTAAGGGACTCCTGGGGAATAGACAGATGACATTAGCAACAATTTATGCTCCCAATAAAAATCAGGCATCTTTTCTGGATGAGGTATTGAGGAAACCCTTAGATTTTATGGAGGGGCAGTTGATACTCGGAGGGGACTTTAATATACCTTTGAAACCATCAATAGA
Source organism: Rana muscosa (assembly GCA_029206835.1). NCBI lineage: Eukaryota > Metazoa > Chordata > Amphibia > Anura > Ranidae > Rana > Rana muscosa. The sequence continues at coordinate 380,740,420 of CM055118.1, forward strand.
TACCTCTACAGGTAAATCATCTATCCCCCTGAGGCAATCCAAAGGGATCACAAAATTGCTACATAGGACCCAGTTAATTGACGTTTGGCGATTACAACATTCCGGAGAAAGAGATTATTCGTTTTATTCTCCTCCACATAAAATCTACTCCAGAATTGATTATTTTATGGTTCCCCATACCTAGCTACATGGCAATATCACATGGTCAGATCACGCACCTGTGTTCATGACGTATGACCTAGCGGGAACACAATCATCTACACATCGTTTTTGGCGACTGAATGAAAGCCTCTTGCAGATACCGGAAGTTTTAGAAGATGTGACTAAAGAGCTGACATCATATTTTCAGATGAATGACTTACCAGACTGCGACCCAGGAGTCCTATGGGAAGCACATAAATCAGTCCTTAGAGATATTTTGATTAAATATGGTGCTCGAATTAAATGGGAGCGAAAGAAACAACTTTCCGAATTACTGAGCAAACTAGCAAAGGTGGAACTTAGGCATAAACATGCCCCTAGTCAGACCTTAGAAATAGAACTTACAGGACTTAGGAAACAAATTATGGATCTGCTTCATTAGAAAAGCAAAAGCAGCACTACAGTTCTGCCGCAAGGCGAACTATGAACTAGGCGATAAGTGTGGAAAAGTACTTGCAAGAAGGGTCAAGGAACATAAGTTAGCAACATACATACCTCAAGTTGTTAATAGCGCTGGTCAAAAGATAACATTACCAACACATATCACTCAGGAATTTAAAGAGTACTATGTACACCTATATGATCTATCATTACCCATACCATCTCGATCAGCCATAGATGAATATATTCAAGCGTCCCAAATGCCTTCTTTGACTAGTGCAGTAAAGGAGGAACTAGATGCCCCCATATCTTTAGCGGAATATCAACAAGCATTAAACTCTATGAAAACAGGGAAAGCCCCAGGCCCTGATGGGTTTACGGTACAATATTATAGAACGTTATCAACAATACTAGGCCCGCGCTTGATTAATCTATTTAATGCGATAGATTCCGGATGCTCATTTGCTAGGGATACTCTGGGAGCTCACATTGCCCTAATACACAAAGAGGGGAAAGATCCCACTTCATGTGGCAGTTACAGGCCTATCTCATTACTAAATGTAGATCTCAAATTGTATACTAAAATTCTAGCTACCCGTCTGGCGAACCATCTACAAAACTTGATCCATTTGGATCAAGTTGGATTTATTCCCACACGGGAAGCAAGGAATAGCACATCTAAAGTGTTAAACTTACTCTATGTAACTCGGTCTACAAATACCCCTTGTATATTGTTAAATACTGATGCGGAGAAGGCATTCGACCGGGTAAATTGGTCATTTATGTTTTCCGTACTCAGACATATTGGGTTAGGAGAAGTAATGATAGGCCGGATAGCCAGAATATATTCAAACCCGACCGCACAAGTGAAAGCAAATGGTGTGCTCTCAGAGTCGTTTTCAATTAAGAATGGTACTAGACAGGGATGTCCCTTGTCCCCCCTTTTATATGCTTTAACTTTAGAACCTTTTCTTTCCACAATAAGGCTAAACTCTGATATACAAGGAGTGATGGTAGGTAACAAACAATATAAGGTCTCGGCTTATGCTGATGACCTGTTATTTTCTTTAACAAACCCAATAGTCTCATTACCAAATCTCCTTAAATAATTTGAGTTGTATGGAGCTCTATCCAATTTAAAAATACATTTTTTGAAGTCAGAGGCGATGGGGGTTGGGTTACCTCCACGAATCCTGGAACAATTACGAGGGGGTTTTCATCTCAAATGGACTTCATCGGCATTAAATTACCTAGGTACAAATATCTCAACAAGTATAATTCGTACTTATGAGCTAAATTTCCCTCCTTTGCTTATAAAAGCTAGGCTATTACTGGAAAAGTGGCATATAAATTTTTATTCGTGGTTCGGTAGATGTAACTTAATAAAAATGTGTATCTTGCCTAAATTCCTGTACCTATTTCAGGCTCTACCGATATGGATACCGCTATCTTATTTTAAACAAGTACAGGCAATGTTCACACGATTCGTTTGGGCCCATAAGAAACCACGCCTGTCTCGTACCTTATTAACACTGCCGAAGCAATACGGGGGCCTGGCATTGCCAGTTTTTCGGCGATATTATCAAGCAGTACACCTTAGCAGAGTAATAGACTGCCAACGCAATAATGACCTGAAGCTATGGGTGCAAATAGAACAGCATCAATCCCCCATACCATTAGAGAGAGCATTATGGTGTTGGGAACATGTACCATCAGAGTTGAAATCACACCCCCTGATAGGGAACACCTTGAAACAATGCTCACAAGCTATTCTACATGCGGGCCAAACGACTAAAACATCCCCTTTGACCCCGATTATTGGGAATCCTAAATTTCTACCAGGTCTTTCAATGACACAATTTTTGACGTTACGAGAGACTGAGCAAATGAGCGCATCACAATTTGTGAGAGGAAATAGGTGGGCCACCATGGAGGAGCTGACAAACTCCATGGGTCCATATAGACTCACATTTTGGAATGCAGCTCCACTTTCTACAGACCATACCAGATCCGCAGGCATATACTAGGCAACTAACCAAATTTGAGGAGCTTTGCTCTGGAACAGAATCTCTACCTCATATTCTTTCTAAGACATATGCGTTACTTAATTCCCCACGAGAACAGCCAGAGTTAACATGTATATTAAAATGGGGTGAAGATTTACATTGTACATTTACTGCAATACAAGTTCAATCTATGATTGGTCTCTTTTATAAATCTTCAATTTGTACTAAGGTACAAGAGACCAACTATAAAATATTAACGAGGTGGTATATGACGCCCAGTCGACTCCATACAATGTTTCCTGATACATCAGAATATTGTTGGAGATGTGGCAAAGACAGAGGAACGATGTTACACATATTCTGGATGTGCCCTAAGTTAACGGCCTTTTGGACAATGGTCCGTACTATATCTCAGAAGTTCAGTGATTTTCAGATCCCAAACGATCCGGCGTTATTTCTTTTACATGTCTCTACCATATCAATCAAAAATTACAAAAAAGTCTATTCTGTGTCATCTACTAAATGCAGCTAAATCTTGCATTCCTCTATTATGGAAACAAAAGACCCCCCCGACCATAGCTTTATGGCTGAGGAAGGTAGAAGACATTAGAAGAATGGAAGATCTGATTTTGACAGCATCTGATAGACAGGAGGTGTATAGAGAGACCTGGACATCTTGGAATCTGTTTATCCAATCAGAGGAAGGGATATCCCTTCTAGGGACATAAAATAGCTACAGGAATTTGGGCTGTGGGAATATATATTCAGGTGACATCTTTGTTGATATATTTATTTATTTATTCTTTTTTTTTTTTTTTTTTTTTGTGTTCTGTTTTTGGTTTAGCTTAATTTGATTTTGTTTTAACCTAAAGTATAGGGAATGAGGAGGGGAGTTATATTATACAAGGTGATATGAAGAAGGAGATAAAAGTTAGTGCAATAAGAGGATATTCTTGTATTAAATTTAGTATATGTTATATCTGTAATCTAATTAATGTTATGTGTATAAGTGAATCACCTTAGAGAGTTAATAACCACCTATTGATAAATTATGTAATGTCATGTTAACCCTGTTCATTTCTGAAAAAAACTAATAAAATTCATATTTGAAAAAAATATATATATATATTTTTTGTCTGGAGCTACACTTAAACAACGTACCTGTTCAAAATTACAAACAGATTCTACATAAGAACAAACCTACAGTCCCTGTCTTGTTTGCACCGCCTGTATACTGCTGTTCAGAGTATATAGGGCCTTTTTTTATTTTGGGTGCGGGGTTCCCCTTAATATCCATACAAGACCCAAAGGGGCTGGTAATGGGCTGGGCTGGGGGGGGGGGGGGGGGTAATGGGGTAGCCTGGCCATTTTTCTCAAAGATTCTCATCCATATTGCCAGGACAAGACATTACATTATAGCCGCAAGCAGTTTTAAATGGCTTTTTTTACTTTTGTGCAGGGACAGTTCTAAACACGGGAAACACGCGCCACTTCACAGGCATACTTTAGACACCCCCCAGGTACGATATTTAAAGGAAAATTTTCACTTTTTTTTTTTCACTTTATGCATCATTAAAATGACTGCTCCCGAAAAACGGCTGTTTTTAAAACTTCTTCTTTTTGCATTGGTACATGTCCCCTGGGGCAGAACCCGGTTCCACAAACCTTTTTTGGGACAATAACATGCATTTTATCCATTATAATTAGCACTTTAGATTTCGAACGTTCGCGTCCATTGTATTTAATAGGGATCTAACGTTCGCTGCGAACTTTCGGTCCATTCGAAGGTTCTGGTGCGAACCGAACCGGGGGGTGTTCGGCTCATCCCTAGTGAGGAGGTGGGGAGAATGGGATAAGTGGCAGTGCTGGCGGAGAGTTGGGATGAGTGGCAATGCTGGGGGGAGTTCTGATCGGCCAATTTAGGTGCTCTTTATCAAGGTCATCTGCTGATCTGAGATCTGTAGTGGGGGCTTTTAATGGCAACTATAATCACGGGTAGTGTTACTCACTGTGTCTCTGGCCTCACTGTGTCTCTGACTTTGTGGTGTCTCCTATGCTGAAATCAGGAGATAGGGTCTCCTCCAGTCCCTCTCACTTCACATTCCTCACCAGTCAGCTGACCTCTAGTCTCTGCCCCCCCAGTCATGCCGTAAATTAAATGGGCGGCTGCGAAGAGGCTGAGTGGGTAGCCGCGGGCTCCAGGAACAGACTAGCTGGGCTGCCACAAAAAGGCTGGGAGAACAGTGCGGGCTTCAGGAACAGCCCAGGATTCGGAGACCCCTGGCAAATCATCATTCCACCCCCAGGGGGGTCCCGACCCCCAGGTTGAGAACCACTGGCCTAGAGCATCTGTGAGATATACCCTTTTCTCTCTGGACTGTACGTAACAAAGCTACTTTCTGTTTTTATCTATAAGTGACTGGTGCCCATTCTTCACAATCAAAGCCAGGACTTCCCCTTGATAATTGAATGTCAGCCTCTCTGCACACTCCTGGATGGCACTATCTGCTTCCGGAGGGGGAGTCGGGGTGTAGAGGATCTACAAGTAGAACAGTTGTTCAAGGAACAAGCACATAGACTTCCATGTCTACTGTTTAACCTCTGAGCATGAATTATTGTTTGGATTTTGTGTCTTCTAAAATGAGCCGTGTTTGTAAATGTGCTGAGACAGTACAGCTCAGTGACCTATCACATATCGTTTTGTAGAAAAGCACAATCGTTCCCTCTTTCTCTCTCTTCTAAAGTAGGGAGGTGTGATTATCTTTACTGCTGCGGAAAATGTCTCCCCCTCTTACTGATCCAGCCCATCCTTGTCCTATGTAGAGGAATGTGACCCCTCCCAACTGCATTCTTCTCCTGAGTCAGGGACTTTCAGTTTCATTTCTCTGCTGTCAGCGATGGCGTCTGCAGACCTGAGAGCTGAGCTGGAATGTTCCGTCTGTCTGAACATTTATACAGATCCTGTAATGCTGAAATGTGGTCACAACTTCTGCCGGGTCTGTATTGATCGTGTGCTGGATACACAGGGGGGGTCTGGAGGATATTCCTGTCCTGAATGTAGAGAGAAGTCCCCGGATCGTCCTGCACTGCACAGGAACATAACACTACGTAACATAGTGGAGAATTTCCTGTCTACTCAGCCAGAACAGGAGTCCGGGGTCTTCTGTACTCACTGTGTGGACTCTCCTGTACCTGCTGTTAGAGCCTGTCTACACTGTGAGGTTTCTCTGTGTGATAAACACCTGAGAGTCCACAAAAAGTCCCCAGAACACATCTTATGTGACCCCTCCTTGTCCATGGAGAGCAGGAAATGCTCCGTCCATAAGAAGATCCTGGAATATTACTGCACTGACGATGATACCTGTATTTGTGTGTCCTGCAATTTGGCTGGAGAACATCGAGGACACCAGGTGGAGATGCTGAATGAGGCTTCTAAGAAGAAGAAGGAGACACTGAGGAATGTTCTGCAGGAACTTCTGACAAAGAGAGAGGAGACGGAGGACAGAGTCCAGAGTCTGCAGGAACACAGGAGGAAAGTAGAAGAAGAAGCAGCTGGAGACACCAAGAGAGTCACTGCCCTGTTTAGAGATCTCAGGAGATGTCTGGAAGACCTGGAGAAGAGAGTCCTGAGGGAAATCTCCGGGAGGGCAGAGCGGATCTCCATCTCCATCCGGGATCTGGAAATAAAGAAGGAGGAGCTGTCCAGGAAGTTGCGTCACATTGAGGAGCTGTGTAACGTGACGGATCCACTGACTGTCTTACAGGAATCAGACACAGGTGACATGTGTGATACTGAGGATGGAGATAATGAGGACAGAGAGAGACATGAGAAGCTCCTCCATGATGGAGGGGGTCTGGATGTGGCGGGGGTCTTACACACAGGATTATCTGATATAATAACAGAGGTAAATGTATACTTATATATACAGGAACCTGCAGACATATTACTGGATGTAAACACAGCACATAATCTTCTCCATATATCAGATGACAGGAAAACTGTATCCAGGTCAGATTTAAACCAGAATCGGGCCAAAACACCAGAGAGATTTCTGGGTTGTGCTCAGGTGTTGAGCAGTCGGAGTTTCTCCTCAGGGAGACATTACTGGGAAGTGGATGTCGGGGTATCTGATAGATGGACAGTTGGGATGTGTTACCCCAGTATAGACAGGAGAGGAGTGCCATCACTGATCGGATGTAATAACAGGTCCTGGGGTTTATATAGTCATGATAATCAGTATTCAGCGATACATGATAGTAATAAGATCCGCTTACCCGCCAATACCTCCAGTAACAGAGTCAGGATATATCTGGATTATGAGGCCGGGCGGATCTCATTTTATGATCTGTGTGACCCGATCCGACACCTCCACACCTTCACCACCACCTTCACTGAGCCCCTCTATGCTGGGTTATATGTATATAAAGGTTGTATAAAGATCTGTGAGGGGGAATTGGGGGACTTGAGAACCCTGCCCAGAAACTAGTGAAGACAGTGAGAAGGGCTTCAAATAATATTTTATTGTGTGAAGAAATTCAAATGAATAATAGATCTACAAATAGATAGAAAGAGATGAAAATCGATGTATAAAATCTCAGAGGAAAAATATGAAGAAATGATCTCGAGATTTATAACTAGTGAAAGAAAAATTAGATTTATCACTAATATAATGATATAATATAATAATGCATGATTACTAGAACTGAAATGTGTCCCCATAGAATGGGTCACCAATAGAATTCTATGGGATCACTTTTTTAATGGATCCTAATATAATGTGTCCCCATAGAATGGATCACCAAAAGAATTCTATGGAACATGTGAAGTGTTGGTGATTAGAGACAACCGTTCTAACTATGGCGGTGTTACTGCCAAGTCACCAAGAGAGGACATTCCATGTGGAAGGGACTATAAGAGAAAATACATGGTACAGACACACCATAGTGGAAAAAACAGAGTTTCCCCCTATTTTATGACTTCAAAGGCATAAGATAGTAACAAATGGTAATGTTAAAATTCAACATTTTAATTGTGTTACATTTGTTTACAAAAAAGTAGAAAAACCCATTAGTGCTCCAAAAAAGTACAATACCACGATTAAAAGGGATGGCGAACATATTCCTGCACCATATTTATACATAACATCTATTCAGTGTTTATCAAGAGAGTTGCATCAACAATATTGGCGCGTTTCAGAGTTATCTTGGCTCCTTCCTCGGGGGAAGTTTTTTTGCATATATTGTAGGTACAGTCCACAAAATAAAAGTCATGTTAAAACCATTCATCAAACTATACAAATTGGTGACTCCTATAGCACTAGATGGAGTTAGGGTGTGGTACTTACAATGTACAACTCTAAAGACATGCTGGTAAGTTAATTGGCTCCCGTCTAAACTGGCCCTAGTATATGTACCAGCGCGTCGAGATCCTACGGGGTAAATGACGGCGCTATATCAAGATGCAACTCAACTCAACTCAATGTCCTCATGACCCAGTGCTGATCAAATTAGGCAAAACCATGAAAGAAACAGAAAAGTGCCAGCCAGGTTAACATGCATAGAAAGGCCCAGGAGAAATTGTAGGGGGGAGTGTGAAAAGATCTCCAGAAACAGATCGAGAGGGTCTCCAACTAGGTACACACTGGAATCAAATGGCGTCACTGAAGGGAAGGTCAAAAATCAACATGGTATCAGTATAGTAAGTATACATTTTCCAATAAACATGGAAAAATACTCGACCCTCCCTTTCACGCTGGTCCTTCTGGTTCGGGCGGACTCTTTCATTCACCATCCACATCTGATAGCCCAGGTTTCCCCTTCCGGTCGTTGTTCGGCGACATATGTGTCGGCATTGGCCCTTGGGGGGGGCGCTGGACCTCCGAATGCGGATTGGCTGTCCCTCGGCTCAGCACAACATCACGGAGAGGTCACTATCTCTCCTAGTGTTGCCTAGCAACGAGTGCACCGGCACATGCGTGTCGGCGGGCCCTCGGGCGTGATGTCACCCTGCCCGCACGCCGTTCCCCCTGGGGGATCAGGACAATGACGGTGGTGGGGAACCAGACATTCCTACATGTGGGGCTCTCTCTCCACCAACTTGAGAAGAGGACTACCTGTATGCATGCCATATCAAGACAACAGGATAATGCATAACTTTGAGTGACCATTGCTCCTCTGCATGCCAGGATGAGGGTGTAAAAGGTAGACCAGCTCAGGTATGTCCTTTGCTGCAACTTTGGTTAACGGGCAGCGATACAATTCAAGCTGCGTGGATTATTCTCATGGGGATGGTATTCATTTATTATTCCATCCACTTTGCACAGCTTTATGCATATTGAGGGACAAGTGTGTCTGAGCGCGGCAAGCGTTGCAGTCTACTTCACTGGACGTTTCTATCATTATAGTTTGGATTGAGAACTCTTTAGGTAGGTTTACTCTATAATTTTAGGTGTATGATGAAATAATGTTACTGCCATGTTAGCTACTGGGGCCTACATGCACTTATTGCGATAGACTAACTCGGGACAGAGGCTTTTGGAGGGGACTGAATTCTAGCCCCTTGCCTACTGACTAGGCTCTCTGGCATTTGAGGGAGCTGCAAGCATTTGGAAGATGTTCTGTTATGTAATGCAAAAGGACATTATTAAGGAGGTCTATTAAGGATGGTCTCTGCCAGCTTGGGACTCATAGCTGATGATGATGTCATCAGCAAGCCACCTGTCTGGGGCCCCCTGCCATAATGTGTTTATTGTAAGTAGGTCTAGTGTGCTGCCTAAAAGGTCTTTCACCCATTGTTGTTTGTGCTAATTAACTGCTATTGTCTGAAGGTGTTCTGTGTTTATACTTATGATAATGTGTATTGTAGTTTGTGAGCTCGGAGACGGCAAGTCTGACCTGGAATGTCAGACCTCTGAGTCATCCAGGGGGTTAATTAGCGTCATGTTTATAGTAGATGTCTTTTGTTGTAATTATATTCCTGTGTGCAGTTTGTATTGTTAGGGTAATCTCATCAGAAGGGGGGGGAATGTCCTTCTCAAGTGTATAAAAGCCTGTATACTTGTTCAAATAAACAGTTCTTTTTCTGGTTTACTCCAAAACTGGTACTGCCTAGTTCTTGGGGTAACTTAGCTAGATCCACTGTTCTCGTGTTCCAGAGCTTAGGAAGCGATATGCTGATGGAAGCACTCAATCGGAGTCCATCTTATTTTTATTTTACCCACTAGAGCAGGGGGTCTCAAACTGGTGGCCCTCCAGCTGTTGCAAAACTACAAGTCCCATCATGCCTCTGCCTGTGGGAGTGATGCTTGTAACTGTCAGCCTTGCAGTGCCTCATGGGACTTGTAGTTTCGCAACAGCTGGAGGGCCGCCAGTTTGAGCCCCCTGCACTAGAGACTAGATTCCAAGCTCCATCCGGGCCTCTCAATGGTCCTCTTGAATTTTTATGCGCTTCCTACACCTCTATGTGTTTGCTTTGACATAACTTGGCTGGATACAATCCCCGTTTCAATCATAGGTATGTAGTCTGATGGGACTATAGTTCACTTTTGTCCTTTTCCACATTTATTGGATATACTGTATATACTTACTACACTGATACCATGCTGATTTTTGACTTTCCCTTCAGTAAAACCATTTGATCCCAGTGTGTAACTAGTTGGAGACCCTCTCGACCTGTTCCCAGAGATCTCTTCACACTCCACCCTACAATTTCTGCTGGGCCTTTCTATGCATGTTAGCCTGGCTGGCACTTTTCTATTTTTTCATGGTTTTAACTAATTTGACCAGCATTGAGTCATGGACTTGAGGACATTTGTAAGTATCGCATCCTAACTCCACCTAGTGCTATAGGAGTCACCAGAAAGTTTGCATAGCTTGATGAATGGTTTTAACATGGCTTTTATTTTGTAGACTGTACCTACATTACCTGCAAAAAAACTATCCCTGAGGAAGGAGTCAAGAGAACTCCGAAAGGCGTTGGATATGTTGATCCAACTCTCTTGATAAACATTGAATAGATGTTATGTATAAATATGGTGGGCGAGAATATGTACCTCATCCCTTTTAATCGTGCATTGTACTTTTTTGAATGTTTTTCTACTTTTTGTAAACAAATATGACACAATTAAAGTTTTGAATTTTAACGTTAACATTTGTTACACTCTTATGCCTTTAATGTCCCATCATTTTTTCCAACGATAGGTGGAAACTCTGTTTTTCCATACATTTTTAGGCATGTGGCTCTGCTATAGCAGATAAGTGAACCTCCGCTTTTTTGAGACACTCCATAGTGAAGCATTAAACCAGGGCTTGACAAATTTGCTTGGAATCTAGGAGCCAGCTAAAAAAGTTAGGAGCCAGTTTTTTTTTTTAACGACCAATGCATGCAGAAGCGAACGCATACGTGAGTAGCGCCCGCATATGAAAGCAGTGTTTAAATCACACATGTGAGGTATCGCCGCGATCGGTAGAGCGAGAGCAATAATTCTAGCCCTAGACCTCCTCTGTAACTCAAAACATGCAACCTGTAGAATTTTTTAAATGTCGCCTATGGAGATTTTAAAGGGTAAAAGTTTGTCGCCATTCCACGAGCGGACGCAATTTTGAAGCGTGACATGTTGGGTATCAAATTTACTCAACGTAACATTATCTTTTACAATATAAAAAAAATTCGGCTAACTTTACTGTTGTCTTATTTTTTAATTTAAAAAAGTGTATTTTTTCCCTCAAAAAAGTGCGCTTGTAAGAACGCTGCGCAAATACGTTGTGACAGAAAGTATTGCAACGACCGCCATTTTATTCTCTAGGGTGTTAGAATAAAAAATATATATAATGTTTGGGGGTTAACTTCTAAGTAAAGGGAAGGAGATGGGCGGGCAGTGAAACAGGCAAGCATTGCTGGTTGTCTTGTCATACCAACGGCCACCACAAGATGGCGCCAGATTACAGAATGAAGCCTAGGACTGCAGAAGGCCGCAAAGCCGCGGCCTAAATTACCGGCCGGCGCGGTCCGACGAGATCACGTGATCGCGCCGGGGGGGGGGACGACGACGACGCACGGAGATACAGGTAACCTCAGCTGTGCTGCTCCAGGCGCCAGGTCGCTAATTCTAGTTGCATTTGCGACCTGGCGCCCGGGGATTGTCGAGCCCCGCATTAAACCATAATACATTTATTGAATAAAAGATAAAATTGCACTCACAAAGGTGGGAGGGCAGATGGGCATGTACATAATGTGTGTCAGGAAACCGTCAGTCAAAGTGGACTCCCAGACTTGGCCACCAGCAGGAGGCTGGACCTGGATGGCAGCACTGTGATGATCAGAAGTGTGGGCGCCCCTTGTGGAAGGTGTATGATGCATGTAGAATTAAGCCGTAAGCCAAAGTTCTTCTCTGACTCGGAGGCTGAAGAAAAGGCATGATAGCCTCGAAACATGTTTCCAACTGTGCATGGCTCACAGGTGAGGAGAACTGTGGCTTACGTCTTCATTCCTGAGGCATTGCACACCTTCCACAAGCAGCACGGACACTTGTGATCATCACAGCGCTGCATTCTAGGTCTAGTCCATGTCTCCATGCTGGTGGCCAAGACTGGGAGTCTTTGACTGATGATTTCCTGGATCACATTATGTACATGCCCATATGTCCCCTCCCCCCCACCCTTGTGAGTGCAATTTTATCTTTCATTCAATAAATTTATTATGGTTTAATGCTACACTATGGAGTGTCTGCGCCATGTCTTTTCTCTTTTAGAAAAACATCATATATAATAAATACACTATATTACCAACAATTTTAATAGCATCCCAGTCTTAGTCCGTAGGGTTCAATATTGAGTTGGCCCACCCTTTGCAGCTATAACAGCTTCAACTCTTCTGGGAAGGCTGTCCACAAGGTTTAGGAGTGTGTCTATGGGAATGTTTGACCATTCTTCCATTTGTGAGGTCAGGCACTAATGTTGGACGAGAAGGCCTGGCTTGCATTATCTGCTCTAATACATCTTAAAGGTGTTCTATTGGGTTGAGGTCAGGACTCTGTGCAGACCAGTTAAGTATCTCCACCCCAAACTCGCTCATCCATGTCTTTATGGACCTTGCTTTGTGCTCTGGTGAGCAGTCATGTTGGAACAGGAAGTGGACATCCCCAAACTGTTCCCACAAAGTTGGGAGCATGAAATTGTCCAAAATGTCTTGGTATGCTGACGCGTTAAGAGTTCCCTTCACTGGAACTAAGGAGCCAAGCCCAACCCCTGAAAAACAACCCGACATCATAATCCCCCCTCCACCAAATCATTTGGACCAGTGCACAAAGCAAGGTCCGTAAAGACATGGATGAGCGAGTTTGGGGTGAAGAAACTTGACTTGCCTGCACAGAGTCCTGGCCTCAACCCGATAGAACACCTTTGGAATGAATTAGAGTGGACACTGGCCTTCTCGTCCAACATCAGTGCCTGACCTCACAAATGCGCTTCTGGAAGAATGGTCAAACATTCCCATAGACACACTCCTAAACCTTGTGGACAGCCTTCCCAGAGTTGAAGCTGTTATAGCTGCAAAGGTTGTGCCAACTCAATATTGAACCCTACGGACTAAAGCCTCGTACACACGGTCGGACTTCCATCTGACTTTTCCGTGGATTTTTGTCCGAACGGAGTTGGTCAGGAACACCCATAGCATACACATCACAGGACTTTTCTGCAAACGTTCTCAAAACTTTTTGCAACATCACGTGGTTTTTCTGCTCTTTTCTGCTCTTTACCGCCACCCTTTGGTCAACTTCTGCTATTGTTGGTTGATTTTAACATTAGTTGTTTTGTCCATCGGACAAAAGTCCGATGGTTTTCTGTACACACGGTCGGACTTTGCTCCATCTGACTTTTGTTGGGCAAAAGTTTGTCCGTTTGCAGACCCAACTTTTGTCCGATTAAAACAAGAAAAAAGCAAAAAAAAGTTTGTCCGATGGAGCGTACACACGGTCGGATTGTTGGTCCAACTTGCTCAAAATGAAGTTTCTTGGCCAAAAGTCTGACCGTGTGTACGGGGCTTAAGACTGGGATGCCATTAAAGTTCATGTGTGTGAAAAAGGCAGGCGTCCCAATACTTTTGGTAATACAGTGTATATAAATCTGCGGTAAGTTCGTAGTCCTAAAAAGCAGCCAGCTACAAAACGTGATAACAATTACCTGTATAGATAAAGAACATAAGCAGCGCTAAAATCTAAATTTCTAAAGTGTCATAAGTGAATTCTGCAACATAAAGTGCAATATGGAACAGCAAAAGTAGATGCACCTACATCACTTAAAGTACATTGCGTGTAGAATATGAAAACCCATATACAAAGGTGCGTTTATAAACTATGCACATGTGCCTCAATCAACACTTTTAAAAATAAATATAAATAAAACAGTTCATAAGTGCAACATGTAACCTAAAGTGCAATAGGAAACAGCAAAAATAAACATACAAATGCACACATAACATATATAATATGTTTCATGTAACAAATGGAGAGAAAATGCAAAGGTGCGTTTATAACCTGTGTATATGTATCTCAATCAACGTATAAAAATATAAAAAAAAAACAAACAGTTCATCAATGAATAAAAAGTCCCATCTTTAGGAAAAGTAGATGTGTGATCCTCCAACATGAAGTGCACAGGAGGACACCCGCCACCAATTAGTGATGATAATCACATGGACTCTTACCAGATAAGGTGGACCAAACATTATAATGGCCAAATACGCATGGGTTATCTCATAGACACCGCTACCGCCAGGAAACGATAGTCTCCACTTCACCAACAGTTATGGTGCAATGCCGGGAAAGAAGGACCGACATCCATCGCAAAGTCTGCAAATTACAATTTATTAAACGTACGCTTTAACTGGCGCGATCATGTGTAAGACAGATACAGCAGATAAAATCCCGCAGGCTGATAGAGCCAAAGAGCACAAACCAATGCTTTGGTAACAAGTGCGCGCGGACGCCGAGGCTGGCCAGCCCCCCCCTCCCTGACGCAGCGTTTCGTCAGCAATAACGTCTTCTGGAGGATTGGTCTTGTTACCGAGCGTTGGTTTGTGCTCTTTGGATCTATCAGCCTGCTGGATTTTATCTGCTGAATCTGTCTTACACATGATTGCGCCAGTTCTTCAGACTCGGCTGATCACAGAGCAGGGTAAAAGGCCAATCACAGCAAGCCCTTTAGCACATGATCAGCTGTCAGCCAATGACAGCTGATCATGGAAGTACAGCTGTCAGCGTGTCAATGCCGGTAACTGACTTCTGTTAGAGGGACATTGGTCCCCCTAAGTGTCAACCAGTGCAGCTGCTCAGTGCACTCCAGTGCTGCAAATCTGTGTCCACCAGTGCCATCTATTAATGCCCATCAGTACTGCTAATCAGTGCCCACCAGTGCCACCTATTAGTGCCCATCAGTACTGCTGATCAGTGCCCATCAGTGCCTCATCACCAGTGCCTCCTGATCAGTGCCACCTATCAGTGCCCATCAGTACTGCTAATCAGTGCCCACCAGTGCTATCTATCAGTGTCCATTAGTGCTGCCAATCTGTGCCCATTAGTGCCTCATCATCAGTGCCTTCTGATCAGTGCCCACCAGTGGCACCTATCAGTGCCCATCAGTACTGCTAATCAATGCCCATCAGTGCCTCATCACCAGTGCCTCCTGATCAGTGCCCACCAGTGCCACCTATCAGTGCCCATCAGTGCCTCATCACCAGTGCCTCCTTATCAGTGCCCACCAGTGCCACCTATCAGTGCCCATCAGTACTGCTAATCAGTGCCCACCAGTGCTATCAGTGCCCATTAGTGCTGCCAATCTGTGCCCATTAGTGCCTCATCATCAGTGCCTCCTGATCAGTGCCCACCAGTGGCGCCTATCAGTGCCCACCAGTGGCGCCTATCAGTGCCACCTATCAGTGCCCATCAGTGCCACCTATCATTGCCACCCATAAGTGCAGCCTCATCAGTGCCTCCTGATCAGTGCCCACCAGTTCTGCCTCATCGGTACCCATCAGTGCCACCTATCAGTGCCCATCAATGCCACATATCAGTGCCCATCAGCGCTGCCTATCAGTGCCCATCCGTGGCACATCATCAGTGCTCATCAGTGCCACATCATCAGTGCTGCCTATCAGTGTCACCTATCAATGCCACCTATCAGTGACCTACAGTGCCACCCATCAGTGCAGCCTCCAAAGGCAAATGCTTTAAAAGCCTTTACAGGTTACAAGTTTGGAGTTACACAGGAGATCTGTCACTCGAATTATTGCACTCGGTCTGATTTCTATGCAGTGTTGGCCGCTCTATATGGGGCGCAGGGGTGCCACCCCCCTAATCCATGCGCCCGGCACCTAATTTACATGCAGGGCGCGGGACGCATGGATTTCAATGGATTGAGGCTCTAACCGGCTTCAAGAAAGGGTGGGCTTGGGGCGCAGAGCACTGACTGGACACAGCAGGAGCCAATAAACGGGTCCGGCTGCTGTGAGGCCCGCCGGTCACCCATGATCGTTCAGAGGAAAGGCAGAAAGGTGGTCTGCCTATGTAAACAAGGCAGATCGCCATTCTGTGGGGGAGGAAAATGGAGATCTTGTCTTTCTGCTAAGCAGAAACCCGGATCTCTGTTTTCCTCCAGTCACAGCATTCCCCCCACAGTTAGTAAGCACTCCCTAGGAGCACATTTAACCCTTTGATCGCCACTGATGTTAACCCCTTCCCTGCCAGTGTAATTTATAGTGACAGTGCATTTTTTAGCACTGATCGCTGTATTGGTGTCACAGGTCCCCAAAAAGTGTCACTTAGTGTCCAATTTGGCAGCCCACCTGCGTGAAATCACGTACCTGTACCCACTGGATCTAGGGCGTGCACATGCGGCGCCGCCGACCCGCTCCTGCTGTGATTGGACACAGCGGGAGCCAATCAGCGGATCCGGCAAGCGCGATGTCCGCCCGTACCAGCCGATCGTTCTCAGGAGAGGCAGAACCGCAGCCTGCCTATGTAAACAAGGCAGACCGCCGTTCTGTGAGAGGGGAAGACAGAGATCTTGTGTTTCTGCTAAGCAGGAACACGGATCTCTGTCTTCCTCCAGTCAAAGCACCTCCACCCCCAAAGTTAGAAAGCACCCCCTTGGAGCACATTTAACCCTTTGATTGCCCCTGATGTTAACCCCTTCCCTGCCAGTGTCATTTATACAGTGACAGTGCGTTTTTTTAGCACTTCTCACTGTATTGGTGTCACAGGTCCCCAAAAAGTGTCACTTAGTCACGTAGTGTCCAATTTGTCTGCCGCAATCTCAAAGTCACAGCTAAAAATCGCTGATCGCCGCCATTACTAGTAAAAACAATAAAAAGGTCATAAAAATATCCCATAGTCTGTAGACGCTATAACTTTTGCGCAAACCAATCAATATACGCTTATTGGGATATGTAGCAGAATACATATTGGCCTAAATTGATGAAGATGATTTCTTTACATTTTTTATTGGATGTTTTATAGCAGAAAGTAAAAAATACTGTTTTTTTTTTCAAAATTGTCGTTTTTTTTTTGTTTATTGCGCAAAAAAAACAAAAACGCAGAAGTGATCAAATACCACCAAAATAAAGTTCTATGTGTGGGGAAAAAAGCACATCAGTTTTATTTGGGTACAGCGTCGCACGACCGCGCAATTGTCAGTTAAAGCCGTATCGCAAAAAATGGTGGTCTGGTCATTGGGGGGGGGGGGGGGTAAATCTTCTGGAGCTGAAGTGGTTAAAGAGAAAAGACCGAAAAATGAATACTACTGGGCAAATTATAAAAACCTATTCATCTCCTCATCGGGATCCCCTCTCCGCCCATTAGCTTTTTAGATCTGTTGATCAGAGATCCGGCTCCCCCCAGCTAAATATGCCCTACCTGACCCTGCTTCTCCCTTATTTTTGACACTCCAAAATTACCGGGCAAATTAACCCCCGCTCATAGGAGCCAACCTCAACATGTTTCAGGTCCGTAGCTTGCTACTGTTCGACTTTTGTAACGGAAGTATGATACGAACTGTTCTTTATTACACTATTGTCTTATTGTTGTTACCTGAATTTTTACAATTTGGGCTGCATCCCTACTGTCTCTACTGTATGTTATGTAATCCCTATCCTTCTCCATTATTGGGGGGGGGGGACCTCCCTTCTTTGACTCTGTATTATGTACCTTTTTGTTCTCCTTTATTGTATTCTCCAATAAAATGTTTGAACAAGAAAAAGCCTAATTCATCTCATAGTTATCCAATAGGCATTTGTGATCCCATGCATGGCAAGTAGGCAAAGTTGGGGAGGGGGGGGTGCCTCCCTTATATGTCCCCAGTGTGTTCTGGAGCCCAAGGTGGTCCATCTTCGACATCATTTATTTATGGAGTTAATATTTTTATTTAGAGGAAGGTTTATCTGTGATTTTTAGGAAGCCACGGCCTGGTAAGGCCAGTTATTTCCATCCCAGGGGACTTTACATGAGAGACATGGCATGGTAATGCCATGTCTCTCCATCCCAAATCATTTGAGGAGAGGAGAAAAGGGGGGCGGGACTTTGAGTGAAGCATGTGTAAGAAAAGGCATAATAAGGTAAAACAATGGGAATTTATTTCATATTTCAATTTGAACACGCATACAAAATTGATTACATAGACATCAGTTAGTCATAGAATATACAGTTACTATAATTACAACGTGGTTGAGCATGGCAAGTTCATTCCACAGACATCATTAGGTCATGGAATATGCAATGAGTAAAAAAGTGGCAAAAGTTATATCATTGTACATCCAAATGAAATTCCATAGTTCACCAGAACACATTAAGGTAAAAGCATAAGAGAGAGTAGTGCCTGCAGGGCCTATGGCCTCTCTGATCCTAGAAGGGTAGGGAAAAAATAATACTGTAATAGCTGGGTATTGATTGTAAAGAAACGGCTTCAGGTAGCTTGACGCGTTTCATGGCTTCACCGCCAATCATCAGGAGCAAGCCAGTTATCTAAAACAAAATAGATATGGATAAGCCAATAAATAAAATTAATGAAAGGGCATGGGCAAGAGTGGGTTATAAATAACCACAGGTCAAGTGCATGCTGACTTACTGGGGTTCGTTCATGCTTCACTCAAAGTCCCGCCCCCCTTTGCTCCTCTCCTCAAATTTATTTATGGAGGTAGGTAGGTGTCTCCTTTATTCATCTATTAATCTTAATTGTAAGTATATATTGTTCACTATTTATTAACAAAAGGGGTTTGCATACTTCACAAAGTCAGTGCCCTCTGTTTTCTTTTTTTTTAGTTGGTTTGCCTATTCAGACCCCCCGGACTGTACATGAGCTACCTGCTAAGGCATACAATGGAAACAACCAAATTATCCCTTACATTGGAGAAGAGAGAGTATTCCTAGTCTTGCTGTGTTGCTTAACATTTCCTATTTCTGAATAGCTCCTTGTCTGATCTCTTGGTCAATCTTCAGTGATATCCGGTTTCTTGCTGAACTCTGAACTTTTTGCTCCTCCCATGAACTTCCCTTTTAAGCCACGCCTTTGAACTTCCTGTTTGCCATATTATTGTCAATATGCTAGTATGTGGGCCTACTTCACTCTGCACGCGGGGGTGCTTCTCACATGGAGCACGCTCATCAATGCTGGGCACCAGATGGAGACTGCGGTCATGTGAAAAATCTAACTTTAAGGCAGTTCCCCAACTTAGAGATAAGCCTTCACTGGGTGCAGTAAAAGTGAAGTACTGGCAAAGTACTTTTTAATGTCACTACACACTGTATCTGATGTATGTTGCGTTAGGAGGAATGCGCTGAGATTGTGCCCTCTCCACCAGTCTAGTGTACCTCACTCCCAGTAACAGAATGGGGTCCCACCGTGCACCTAGCGTAGGGTTGCCACCTTTTCATCAAGTCAAACCTGAACACTTTAGCGGCGCACAACAATTTTTTTTTGTTTATAGTATAAACTATACATATATTTGCATTTAAATAACATTTCTAATCATATGAAGTTAATTACAGGAGTCCCCCTTTAAATCAGAGTCCACAGAGTGGACTTTACATCTTTACATCTGAACTCGCAGAGTTCCCTTTCACTGTAAGGGGGGACTCGGCAGACTCGGATGTAAGGGAGAACTCTGGGGACTCTAACATAAGGGATCCTCTGGGCACACTGATTTAAGGGGAACACTGAGAACTCTGATGTACCGAGAGGACTCTGATGTAAGGGGGAAAACTGTGGTCTCTGGTATAAAGGGGAACTCTTATGTAAGGGGTGCTCTGAGAACCCTGATTTACCTTACTGTACTCACTCAGAGGCAGGAGAGAGAAGGGGGGAGACTTCAGTCACAGACAGGGATGGATGGTGAGCTCACTCACCCATTGGTAGTCTGCACCACCTCTCATCCAGATGTATCTGAGGCTGCTGAACTTCAAATTTCCCACCCCCACTTTATTTTTCTGAGGCACAGCGTCGGGGATTGGAGTGTGGGCAGACACAGAGGGGGAGGGGCGTGAGGAAGAGGTGCATATCAAGCCCTCTCTCCTCTCCCGTTTCTGTGTGTGTTTGGGGGGGAATTGTTAGTGTTGGCTTTGGGCAGTGTGGAAGAGTGTAACAGACACTCTCAGCAGCCAGCAATGCTGCTGGGAAGCCATAGTCCCGTCTGAATAATGCTCTGCCCCCACCTCAAAGCACCTTGTCTGCATGTTGATGGGGACAAGGGCCTCTTCCCAACAACCCTGGGCTGTGGTTGTCGGGGTCTGCGGGCAGGGAGCTTATCAGAATCTGGAAGCCCCCTTTAACTTTTGTCCAAATTTTTAGTGATGGATTTACATCGCGGGACACTTTTATTTTTACTTTTATAAAGAAATTGTCAAAAACTGTCTGCTGTCGTTTTTACTTTTTTGACAATTTTTTGGTGAATGGGTAACCCATACTTATTCACATAGGGGGGGCGGGGATCTGGGGGCTCCCTTGTTAAAGGGGGCTTCCAGATTCTAATAAGCCCCCCGCCCGCAGATCCCGACAACCACAACCCAGGGTTGTCGGAAAGAGGCCCTTGTCCCCATCAACATAGGGACAAGGTGCTTTGGCGCGGGTGGCAGAACTCACCCCCCATTCCCCCATTTTAAGGGCATGTGGCCTTGTATGGTAGGGTTGCTCGCTCACTCCCCTTTCCTGACCTGCCAGGCTGCATGCCCGGATAAGGGTCTGGTATGGATTTTTTTTTTAAATTGGCGTGGGGTTCCCCTCCAAATCCATACCAGACTCGAAGGACCTAGTATTGCTGGGGGGGGGGCGGGGGAACCCCACGCCTTTTGTTTCTCTATTTTTTTTATCTACACTGTTTTTTTTATTCAACTGTCAGAGGGGAAAACCAATGACAGCTGATGACTTATTGGTTGTTAAGGATGCCACGGCCGGCTTCCCAGCCCCGCTCCTTAACAACCAACTTACACTGCATGCTGATTGGGCAAAGCACAATGTACTGCAGGGCGCAGAATGTACTGTGCAGCGCTCAGTGCATTGCAGGGTGTTCGTTAGGGCGAACACCCTGCAAATGCAGGTGTTCGGCGAACAGCCATACAGGCAAATGTTCGACCTGAACTCATGCTCAGGCCGAACCGTTTGCCAATCCCTAGACAACTTGGGGGTTTTGTAGCTCAAAGCCTGGCAGTGCAGAAAGAGTGAGTTTACTCCATGCCAGAAGTGTCTTTTCAGGGCTTTTCTGCCCACTTTTATTTAAACAAAAGAAAAGTTCACAAATGAATAGCTTCCCACGCAGGGGGTTCTCACCATCAATATGACAAAACATAGTTGTAGCACCCTCTAGTTTGCTACTAGTGTTAGTGCAGGCAAACTTAAGTTATGCCTCATAGTTAGTTTGTAAGTTTAAAATTGGGTCAGGGTTACTGAAAGTCAGGCTGGATGGCTCCACAGAGGCAGGTCTCCCCTGTATCTAGAAGTTTGGAGAAGCTTCTAGAAGTTAGTGGGCGGAGGCCAGGAGGGACTGATTTGCATACTTGAGGGAGCAGGGGTTAACACAGGACAGTCTTTTACCCCAGCCACTGTTGGGCAGCTGGGAGACATTTGTAATCCACATAAATAGGATGGCCTGCCATGGTTGCTATATGCAATAGCATGTAGATCAACAAAATACTCACAGAAATGGGCGGGTTGAAAAAATAATAGTCTTTAGCTCCAGCCACTGTTGGGCAGCAGGAAGACATTTGAACTCCAGCTATGCGATGGCCCGTCATGGTTGCTACAGGAAACAGCCCAGGTAACGGCACACTTTAACAGGTAACAGATATAGACAGTTCCAGAAAGCAGACAGCAAAAAAACGTCTCCTCTCTCGCTTGCTTGGCAATAATTTACAATCCTTTCACTTGGTGGCTGCCAGTTCCTACTGGCAACAGCTGTGCAGGTTACTTTAGGGAAATCCTGGAATACGAGCCCCCACATGTAGCGCTACCCCCTAGAGGACCACTGGATTTTTGGGTCCCACTAGTTTTGCACAGCCAAACAACATGCATTTCCCAACTTTCTCACAGAGTCAGTAACCAGTCCATGGGCCTGTTTTTGTTGTTTTATTAAGGAAAATAACTTGGATGGGGATAAAGGGAATATGGGATGCTCAACTTGACTTAGTAGGACAACTTTAGGACAAACTTCCTTCACTATGTACACAAAAATGGATTCTGGACTGTACTCCCTCCAGAATAATATTATTCTCTCATGGATCAGTAGCAGTGTTACTCTTTCCAGAGCACTATGCCCCTTAATGAAACTCTCAAAGCTCCAAGCTTGCAGTAAATACCAGCCCACCTGGCGGCCTTGAAAAGTGGCCCAGAGCAAGGGATTTAGGTTAGCTGTGACACTGTTCTAATGAAAGCATACTGGATATTGCATCTGGCAGCCTTGTCCCTTGTAGGCCCTGGGGGTGTAGAGGTACTCACACTGTCCCTTAGAATAAAGCCTCGTACAAACGGTGCGATTGTTGGACAACCGACCGTCTGACTTTTGTCAAAAGGGCGTGTGCCACGATCTTGTCTTGCATACTAACGTTACACAAATTGTCCTGCCACAAACACGAACGTAGTGACGTACTACGAGGAATTTCAGCTCTTGAGCACCACCCTTTGGGCCCCTTCTGCTAATTTTGTGTTTGGTGAGTAATGATTCTGAGCATGCGTGTTTGTACTTTCGACTTTTGTTTGACGGATTTGTGTACTGACCATCAGAAATTCTGACGTGGAGCTGTCATTTGACAAAAGTTTACTAGCCTGTCATCCATCATTTGTTGGCGGAAAATTGGACAACAATTGTCAAAAGGAGCTTACTAACGGTAAGAATTTCGGACAACAGACAATCCCCTTTCAACGATCGAACCGTGTGTACGAGGCTTAAGACTGCTGTTCAAGCCTTTCGCTGTGCAAGTCTTCCTATATTTGGAAAGGTGTCTCTGGTATAAGACTGCAGGGTAGTGAAGATTCCTCTCTCCAGCTACCTTTCCTTCTCTTCACAGCTCCAGCCTGGAGGTAGAGTCCCCTTCCCTGGGGTCCTGTCAGGGAAGTTAGCAGACCAGACTGTGTGGACTGCACAGAGGAAACCAAAAATGCATGTGAGTGAAAATATAATAATAATTTATTTAAGTAAGTAAATATGAATACAACCACCTCAAATAAACCCAGTGCAATAACCAACCCTAAAACCAAGACCCACAGATAACAATAGACATATATGTACAATGATGGGAGATACCGTAATCGTAAACAAGCCAGGCTGAGGTCATACACAAGGAGATCAGAAGATAGGTAAGGACGGGAGATCAACAGGAACAGGGAGAGGATGGATGGATAGGCTGCAGAGCAGGGATCCAAGGTAATCAGGTAACAGGGGGACAGGTATCCAAGGTAATGGGGAAGCAGGAGGGACAGAACCAGGATGGGCTCGGGATAGGGATCAGGTCGGACCAGATCAAGTCAGATACAAGTTTAGAAGTAAGGATCGCAGGGTCAAGGTCAGGGAGAGAGATACCAAGGCAGACATGTGAGGGCTTGCCGGGTATTTAAGTATCTGCCAGTGATTAGGCTAGGTGACACCTGTCCGCAGGAAGAGCAGTCCGCTCCACACTGCCAGGATCCATCCGCTGGTGGAGACCAGTACTGCGTCCCAAAGATGATATAACACCAGCAGGGAGAAGTTCTCCTGACAGTTCCAAACTGCCAGGAGTAACCTGCTGGTGGACCACAGTACTGCAAGCCAAATAATAAATATTACCAGCGGATGGAACCTTTCCTGACAGTACACATCCGACTGGAAAGCAGGCACATCCGACTGGAAAGCGGGCACATCCGGGCAGACAGTGGGCACATCCGGGCAGACAGTGGGCACATCAGACTGGAAAGTGGGCACATCCGGACAGACAGCGGGCACATCCGGGCAGACAGCGGGCACATCCGGGCAGGCGGCAGGCACATCAGACTTGAAAGCGGGCACATCAGATTGGAAAGCGGGCACATCAGACTGGAAAGCAGGCACATCAGACTGGAAGGCAGGCACCAGGACATCAGGCTGGAAAGCGGGCAAATCAGCCTGGAAAGCAGGCACATCAGACTGAAAAGCAGGCACATCAGACTGAAAAGCAGGCACATCAGACTGAAAAGCAGGCACCGGGACATCAGGCTGGAAAGCGGGCACATCAGCCTGGAAAGCAGGCACATCAGCCTGGAAAGCAGACACATCAGACTGGAAGGCAGGCACCGGGACGTCAGGCTGGAAAGCGGGCAAATCAGGCTGGAAAGTGGGCACCGAGACATCAGACTGGAAGGCAGGCACCAGGACATCAGACTAAAGGCAGGCACCAGGACACCAGACTGGAAGGCAGGCACCAGGACACCAGACTGGAAGGCAGGCACCAGGACACCAGACTGGAAGGCAGGCACCAGGACACCAGACTGGAAGGCAGGCACCAGGACACCAGACTGGAAGGCAGGCACATCAGACTGGAAGGCAGACACTGGGATATCAAGCTGAGTAGCAGGTATGGGCACATCAAGCTGGGTAGCCGACAGGAACACATCAGGCTGGGCAGCAGACAGGAACACATCAGGCTGGGCAGCAGACAGTGGCTCATCAGACTGGGCAGCAGACAGTGGCTCATCAGGCTGGGCAGCAGACAGTGGCTCATCAGGCTGGGCAGAAGACAGTGGCCCATCAGGCTGGGAAACGAGCACCACAACCTCAGGCCGGGAAACGGGCACCACAACCTCAGGCCGGGAAACGGGCACCACAACCTCAAGCCGGGAAACGGGCACCACAACCTCAAGCCGGGGAAACGGGCACCACAACCTCAGGCCGGGAAACAGGCACCACAACCTCAGGCTGGAAAGCTGGCTCTAGCTCTTCAGGCTGCAATGCTGGTATTGGTTCCCCAGGCTGGAACGCTGGCACTCTGGGCTGGAAACATTGGCACCTGGGGCTGGAACACTGGCACCTCGGGCTGGAACACTGGCACCTCGGGCTGGAACACTGGCACTCCAAACCGGGCAGCAGTTACTGGAGTTTCAGACTGGGTAGTTGGCAATGGGACATCAGGCTGGGTAACAGGCACTGGGACGTCAGGCTGGGTAACAGACACTGGGACGTCAGGCTGGGTAACAGACAGTGGCTAATCAGGCTGGGCAGCAGACAGTGGCTAATCAGGCTGGGCAGCAGACAGTGGCTCATCAGGCTGGGCAGCAGACAGTGGCTCATCAGGCTGGGCAGCAGACAGTGGCTCATCAGGCTGGGCAGCAGACAGTGGCTCATCAGGCTGGGCAGCAGACAGTTGCTCATCAGGCTGGGAAACGAGCACCACAACCTCAGGCCGGGAAACGGGCACCACAACCTCAGGCCAGGAAACGGGCACCACAACCTCAGGTCGGGAAACTGGCACCACAACCTCAGGCTGGAAAGCTGGCTCTAGCTCTTCAGGCTGCAATGCTGGTATTGGTTCCCCAGGCTGGAACGCTGGCACTCTGGGCTGGAAACATTGGCACCTCGGGCTGGAACACTGGCACCTCGGGCTGGAACACTGGCACCTCGGGCTGGAACACTGGTACTCCAAACCGGGCAGCAGGTACTGGAGTTTCAGACTGGGTAGCTGGCAATGGGACGTCAGGCTGGATAACAGGCACTGGGACGTCAGGCTGGGTAACAGACACTGGGACGTCAGGCTGGGTAGCAGACAGTGGCTAATCAGGCTGGGCAGCAGACAGTGGCTCATCAGGCTGGGCAGCAGACAGTGGCTCATCAGGCTGGGCAGCAGACAGTGGCTCATCAGGCTGGGAAACGAGCACCACAACCTCAGGCCGGGAAACGGGCACCACAACCTCAGGCTGGGAAACGGGCACCACAACCTCAGGCCGGGAAACGGGCACCACAACCTCAGGCCGGGAAACGGGCACCACAACCTCAGGCCGGGAAACGGGCACCACAACCTCAAGCCGGGAAACGGGCACCACAACCTCAAGCCGGGAAACGGGCACCACAACCTCAGGCCGGGAAACGGGCACCACAACCTCAGGCCGGGAAACGGGCACCACAACCTCAGGCTGGGAAACGGGCACCACAACCTCAGGCCGGGAAACGGGCACCACAACCTCAGGCCGGGAAACGGGCACCACAACCTCAGGCCGGGAAACGGGCACCACAACCTCAAGCCGGGAAACGGGCACCACAACCTCAAGCCGGGAAACGGGCACCACAACCTCAGGCCGGGAAACGGGCACCACAACCTCAGGCCGGGAAACGGGCACCACAACCTCAGGCCGGGAAACGGGCACCACAACCTCCGGCCGGGAAACGGGCACCACAA
The DNA here is from genome assembly GCA_029206835.1 of Rana muscosa. Taxonomy (NCBI): domain Eukaryota; kingdom Metazoa; phylum Chordata; class Amphibia; order Anura; family Ranidae; genus Rana; species Rana muscosa. The sequence goes on from CM055118.1 coordinate 380,766,881, forward strand.
CCTCAGGCCGGGAAATGGGCACCACAACCTCAGGCCGGGAAACGGGTACCACAACCTCAGGCTGGAAAGCTGGCTCTAGCTCTTCAGGCTGCAATGCTGGTATTGGTTCCCCAGGCTGGAACGCTGGCACTCTGGGCTGGAAACATTGGCACCTCGGGCTGGAACACTGGCACCTTGGGCTGGAACACTGGCACCTCGGGCTGGAACACTGGCACTCCAAACCGGGCAGCAGGTACTGGAGTTTCAGGCTGGGTAGCTGGCAATGGGACATCAGGCTGGGTAACAGGCACTGGGACGTCAGGCTGGGTAACAGGCACTGGGACGTCAGGCTGGGTAACAGGCACTGGGACGTCAGGCTGGGTAACAGGCACTGGGGCGTCAGGCTGGGTAACAGGCACTGGGGCGTCAGGCTGGGTAACAGGCACTGGGGCGTCAGGCTGGGTAACAGGCACTGGGGCGTCAGGCTGGGTAACAGGCACTGGGGCGTCAGGCTGGGTAACAGGCACTGGGGCGTCAGGCTGGGTAACAGGCACTGGGGCGTCAGGCTGGGTAACAGGCACTGGGGCGTCTGGCTGGGTAACAGGCACTGGGGCGTCTGGCTGGGTAACAGGCACTGGGGCGTCTGGCTGGGTAACAGGCACTGGGGCGTCTGGCTGGGTAACAGGCACTGGGGCGTCAGGCTGGGTAACAGGCACTGGGGCGTCAGGCTGGGTAACAGGCACTGGGGCGTCAGGCTGGGTAACAGGCACTGGGGCGTCAGGCTGGGTAACAGGCACTGGGGCGTCAGGCTGGGTAACAGGCACTGGGGCGTCAGGCTGGGTAACAGGCACTGGGGCGTCAGGCTGGGTAACAGGCACTGGGGCGTCAGGCTGGGTAACAGGCACTGGGACGTCAGGCTGGGTAACAGGCACTGGGACGTCAGGCTGGGTAACAGGCACTGGGACGTCAGGCTGGGTAACAGGCACTGGGGCGTCAGGCTGGGTAACAGGCACTGGGGCGTCAGGCTGGGTAACAGGCACTGGGGCGTCAGGCTGGGTAACAGGCACTGGGGCGTCAGGCTGGGTAACAGGCACTGGGGCGTCAGGCTGGGTAACAGGCACTGGGGCGTCAGGCTGGGTAACAGGCACTGGGGCGTCAGGCTGGGTAACAGGCACTGGGGCTTCAGGCTGGGTAACAGGCACTGGGGCGTCAGGCTGGGTAACAGGCACTGGGGCGTCAGGCTGGGTAACAGGCACTGGGGCGTCAGGCTGGGCAACAGGCACTGGGACGTCAGGCTGGGTAACAGGCACTGGGACGTCAGGCTGGGTAACAGGCACTGGGACGTCAGGCTGGGTAACAGGCACTGGGACGTCAGGCTGGGTAACAGGCAAAGAGTTGGTAGATTTAGGTGGGTCATCAGGTTCAACTGGCGTGAACGCAGGCTGGAGCAGGTTGGTCGGTGTGGAGGCAGGTTGGGTTACTGGCAGCATTGTGTGGGTCGGAAAGAACTTTTGTCTCTTTTTTGGCTTAGCTGCTGCAGATTTGTAAGCAACTGGAGAAATGTAAGTGAAGGATGTAATTGGGCAAAAGGAAGGGCTGGAATGCGGTGGAGACACAGGTACAGTGGCTGGAGGAGATTTTTGTGGAATAGTTACAGGTGGAAGGAAAAAGGCAGGTGGATTGAAGGCAGGATAAGTGCAGCAAGTAGAGACTGGGTAATAGTACTTGGTGGGAAGCTGAGTATACTGGGCTGTAGCTGGGGTTGCCATGGGTGACAGGGAGATAGATTCTTGGGAAGGCAGGTGACTAATGGCAGGGCTGGGTTGTTGTGGCTTGGCTAAATACAGGAGATCTGATCATGCCTGTAGCACAGGTTGAACAAACGCTGGTTCACACACACCCTGTCTAATCAGAGATTGTACTGAACAAATGCAATCAGATAGCACCTGCTGGGAACAGGAGGAATAATGTTCATCAAAAAAGGCCAGATCGTCCTCCAACAACCATACCAGGGATTCAACTTGGTCACGACTGAAGGGAGGAGAGAAATCATCACTTCCTTCGGGAACACATGACAGGGCTGGCTTTACACATAACTGTATTAGAGGATGAACATCCTCAAATAACATATGACCCCGATCCACTAGGGAATGAGCTGATCGGATGGCTTCGATCAGCTGGTCACTAGTCCACTCTTTTAAAATCTGGCGACAATATTTACCATCCTCTGCTGCCAGCAGAGAAAAGTAAACGATTGCATCGAAATCCATATCAGCAAAAACACACAACACCAGGATGCTTCCTCTATGCAGCCACGTCTGATCAGAGATGGCCTTGGTATACTGTCATATATATGTACAAGGATGGGAGATACCGTAATTGTAAACAAGCCAGGCTGAGGTCATACACAAGGAGATCAGAAGATAGGTAAGGACGGGAGATCAACAGGAACAGAGAGAGGACGGATGGATAGGCTGCAGAGCAGGGATCCAAGGTAATCAGGTAACAGGGGGACAGGTATCCAAGGTAATGGGGAAGCAGGAGGGACAGAAGCAGGATGGGCTCGGGATAGGGATCAGATTGGGTCAGATACAGGCTCAGAAGTCAGGATTGCAGGGTCAAGGACAGGGAGAGAGATAGCAAGGCAAACATGTGAGGGCTTGCCGCGTATTTAAGTATCTGCCAGTGATTAAGCTAGGTGACACCTGTCCGCAGGAAGAGCAGTCCGCTCCACACTGCCAGGATCCATCCGCTGGTGGAGACCAGTACTGCGTCCCAAAGATGATATAACACCAGCAGGGAGAAGTTCTCCTGACAGTTCCAAACTGCCAGGAGACACCTGCTGGTGGACCACAGTACTGCAAGCCAAATAATAAATAATACCAGCAGATGGAACCTTTCCTGACAGGTCCCTTCCCATGCCCCACGACTCCAGCCTCAACACTCCATATTCCTCCTGACAAAAACCCCTTGCTGGCCAGGCTCTTCAATATTTATGGGCCTCCCTGACCACCCTACCAGGCCCTCTGCCTGGGGATTGGTCAAACTCCCATAAATATTCAGATCCCTGCCTCTGTACCTCCGCCCACTAGTTTCTGGAAGCTTCCATGAACCTCCAGAACCAGGGGGAGATGACAGAGGCATGATCAGCAGAGCACTCCAGCCTGACCTTAATCTGAACCCACAGCAACATAAGTTGGGTCAACATAAATGTTCCTACCCTAACTGTACACTAGAGGATGCTACATAAGTTCCCCATCCTCACATATCTAAGAGCATTGTCCAACATTCATGCACAGTTTGTTACAGAATTCATAAAGTGTTCTTCTACCGCAGGTAAGTTTAGTCTTTGCTTTTTCTGTACACAGGGAGTCCAGTTTGTCCCTGAGGGCTTGGAGCTGTTCCCCAACTTGTATAGTAAAGGATTTCTTGTGCCCAACCTCCAGTGTTCGGATTTCATATATTAAGGTATCTATCAGGGAGTTGAGGAGTTTCATAGGATTACCCTTAATGACACACAGAGGCAGAAGGGGTAAGTTTCATCAGTGGTGTTGGTGGTGAAGAATGGATCACATTCTTTTTGGATTTGGCGTTTATATTTAGGTTCCTGAATGAGATATTAATTTAGTTTCCAATGCCATGGACTTGGTACAGTTTCCCCTTTTGGATAGGGAACAGCGTGCAGGGGCGTGGTCAAATTGTGTAAAAGAGCCTATTGTTAACATAGATAACAGGGGAAGCACTTTTTTGTAGAATAAATACAATGCCTTGAAAAAGTATTCATACCCCTTGAAATTTTCAAAGTTACAACCAAAAACGTAAATGTATTTTATTGGGATTTTATGTGATAGACCAAAACAAAGTGCCACAAAATTGTGAAGTAGAAGGAAAATGATAAATGGGTTTCAATTTTTTTTTACAAATAAATATGTGAAAAGTGTGGGGTGCATTTGTATTCGGCCCCCTGAGTCAATACTTTGTAGAATCACCTTTCCCTGCAATTACAGCTGCAAGTCTTTTTGGGGATGTCTCTACCAGCTTTGCACATCTAGAGAGGGACATTTTTGCCCATTCTTCTTTGAAAAATATCTCAAGCTCTGTCAGATTGGAGGGAGAGCGTCTGTGAACAGCAATTTTCAAGTCTTGCCACTGATTCTCAATTGGATTTAGGCCTGGACTTTGACTGGGCCATTCTAACACATGAATAGGCTTTTAATCTAAACTATTCCATGCTGTATGTTTACGGTCGTTGTCCTGCAGACTCTAAAGCCCCGTACACACGATCGGTTTGACTGATGAAAACCGTCCGATGGACGGTTTTCATCAGACCAACCGATCGTGTATGGTACCCATCGGTCTTTTTTCCATCGGTTGTAAAAAATAGAACTTGTTTTAAAATTTTCCGATGGATAAAAAACCGATGGGAATTTCCGATCGTCTATGGGCAAGTCCATCGGTTAAAAAACCCACGCATGCTCAGAATCAAGTCGACGCATGCTCAGAAGCATTAAACGTAATTTTTCTCGGCTCATCGGAGTGTTTTACGTCACCGCGTTTGGAACAGTCGGTTTTTTGACTGATGGTGTGTGGCCAAGACTGATGAAAAACAGTTTCATCGGATTTCCGATGGACAAATCCATGGGACGAAAATCCATAGGTTACGGGGCTTTACAGGTTTTCTTCTAAGATTTCCCTGTATTTGTCTTCATCCATCTTCCCATCAACTCTGACCAGCTTCCCTGTCCCTGCTGAAGAAAATCATCCCCACAACATGATGCTGCCACCACCATGTTTCACAGTGGGGATGGTGTGTTCAGGGTGATGTGCAGTGTTAGTTTTCTGCCACACATAGCGTTTTGATTTTAGGCAAAAAAGTAAAATTTTGTTCTCATCTGACCAAAGCATCTTCTTACACATGTTTGTGTCCCCCTCATGGCTTCTCGCAAACTGCAAACAGGACTTCTTATGGCTTTCATTCAACAATGGCTTTCTTCTTGCCACTCTTCCATAAAGGCCAGATTTGTGGAGAAGCACCACTAATAATTGTCCTGTGGACAGATTATCCCACCTGAGCCGTGGATCTCTGCAGCTCCTCCAGTTACCATGGGCCTCTCTGATTAATGCTCTCCTTGCCCGGCCCGGTCAGTTTAGGTGGACGGCCATGTCTTGGTAGGTTTTCAGTTGTCCCATACTCTTTCCATTTTCGGATGATGGATTGAACAGAGCTCCGTGAGATGTTCAAAGCTTGGGATATTTTTTTTATAACCTGTCCTTGCTTTAAACTTCTCCCTGACCTGTCTGGTGCTGTTTGTTCACGAAAGGTTCTCTAACAAACATATGAGGGCTTCACAAAACAGCTGTATTTATACTGAGATTAAATTATACACATGTGGACTCTATTTACTAATTAGGTGACTTCTGAAGGCAATTGGTTCTACTAGATTTTAGTTAGGGGTATCAGAGTAAAGGGGGCTGAATACAAATGTACACCCCACACTTTTCACATATTTATTTGTAAAGAGTTTGAAAACCATTTATGATTTTCCTTCCACTTCACAATTATGTGCCACTTTATGTTGGTCTATCACATAAAATCCCAATAAAATACATTTACGTTTTTGATTGTAACATGACAAAATGTGGAAAATTTACACTATATAGTTAATCCTAGTGTACATTTGGGGAAAGGCAAAGTAGAATGTATAGTCTTTGTCTAGTGTTTTAATGGTCCTGAAAGTGTCAACTAATATGTAATCATGGAATGCCTTCATGGCTCTTTTCAATTTTGAGTAAGGTAGATATGATTTAAATTTAGAGGCATCCAATATTGCAGTCTCCTCTGACAAGAAGAAGACCTTCTGGATGATGCTGTATCTTGGTCAGAAGAGTTTATAAAGTTGGAATCTGATTCTCATTTTGCTAAGAAGATGCTGACCAAGGCGATCTTTCTCAATAGCCTTACCATTTGACATATTTCAGCTATGGCACTTATGTTACTATCCTGCCATCCAGAGTTTTTAGTCAGAAACACTTCCTCATAGAAATTGATGTTGTTAGGAAGCATAAAGGGTTTACGCCCATGTGGGATGGACTTTCAATTTCTAGATAAAAAGGCCAGCAGCACAAAGGTGAGAAGAGGATTCCACACGACTCTGCCAAGGGACAACACTAGAAGCCACACTACAAGAAAGGGCAAGATTGGCAAGACATAGAACCCATTTTACTGCAATCTCATGAAATGTCTGGAGTCCTGTTTGCTCCAGAAATCTTGGATAGCAATATTGGAAGCAAAGTGACTTTTACTGTATCCCTATTGTATACAGATCAGTGCATTTGCTAGGAAATGATAGCCAGAGTGTACCCGCGTGTATGTATACATTTCTTCATAGAAACTGGTGTAGGAATAAAGCGGAAATGGTTTACGCCCGTGTGAGAAGGACTATAAACCTTCTAGATAAAAAGGCCAGCAACACAAGGTGAGAAGGGGACTCTGCAGGACTCTGCCCAGTGACAACACTAGAAACCACACTACAAGAAAATGAAAGGCTGGCAAGACCAAGAACCAATTTTACTGTAATCTCATGTCTGGAGTCCTGTTTGCTGCAGAAACTGTGGACTAGCAATAACGGAAGCAAAGTGACTTTAATTGTATCGCTATTGCATACAGACCAGTGCATTTGCTAGGAAATGAAAGGCAGAGTGTACATGTTGTGACAGCAGGAAAGTAAAGTCACCTGGTTGCATCCAGGGGGGTAGATATATTTCGCCCAGATTCAGGCTTTACGCCGACTTATACAACTAGGTGGAGAGTTGTATAAGCCCAGCTAAGGCTAGTGGGCTCATGGATGACTCATACCTCTAGGGAGAGTGCTGGGCGTCGTGCAGACAGGGAGTTGATGAGACCAGCTGAAGCTTGTCAGCTCATTTAGGCCTCTATAAGAACTCCCAGATTCATTAGGTGTTAGCTCATGCCTGGAACCAGACCTGTGTGGACTGTCTAGGGAGAGTGAACCCCTGTGCGGTGAGACAAAGCCTGTGTGGCTATTTGCTTGGACATTTAAAACCAGGGACTTAGGGACTAGGACAGCACTAGGCTGATCCCAGTTGTTAGTTAGGAAACCTGTATGTTTAGTCAGAGGTCAACTTGACCAGGATTTATTTTGTTTATGTTTCTTTGGCTTTGCTGTGTTTTGTCACTGTAAATAGAAAATAAACCGCACCTTTTTGATTTTGAAAACCACAACCTCCGTTTGCTGGGCCTGTTTTGTGTGGGGAGCCCATCCCGGGGGTCACACACACCCGCTGCTGAGCTAACCCCCTCACAGTTGGTGGAGAACCAGTGGCAGTTTTTTTTAAGCCAGCATGGAGGAGATACTGAAGCAGCTGGCTCTAGCAAATGCCAATCAACAGCAGACAAATGCAGGTTTGCAAAAGAGCCTTGCAGCTCATCAACAGAGCCTTGCAGCTCAACAACAGAACTTCGCAGCCCAGCAGCAAGCTCATCAACAGAGCCTTGCAGCCCAGCAGCAGACAAACGCAACTTTGCAACAGAGTCTGGAGGCTCAGCAACAAGCCCAGCAGCAATCTGAGGCCCGCTTCATAGACCTGTTGCAGAAGCAAGAGCAGAGACTACAACAACAGATGGAAGCAGTAATGCAGCAACGTCCGCAGACCAGTGAGGAAAGCCGTCCCACTAATACCGCGTCCTTTGGGGTGAGTCGTTTATTGACAAAAATGACTGGAGAGGATGATCCAGAGGTATTTTTGACCACATTTGAAAGGACCGCTGAAAGAGAAAAGTGGCCTGAGGAGCAGTGGGCTGGACTGGTGGCTCCTCTGTTAACTGGTGAATCGCAGAAAGCTTACTATGACCTAGAGCCTAACCAAGCAAAAGACTATGTGATGCTAAAAGCTGAAATATTGGCAAGGCTGGGTGTCACCCAGGCTGTCCGGGCTCAGCGTGTGCATAACTGGACTTTCCAGCTTGGAAAACCCCCCCAGGTCTCAAATGTATGATCTCATTCACCTGAGCAGAAAGTGGCTACAGCCAGAGACTTTGTCCGCACCAAAGATTGTGGAACGTGTTGTAATGGATCGGTTTTTGAGAGCTCTTCCTACTGCCATCCAAAAGTGGGTAAGCCATGGAGACCCAGAGACGGCCGATGGTCTTGTGGATCGTGTGGAGAAATACTTGGCTACAGAGAACCTGACGGCCTCTTCCAGAGACACTCGGACTTTCCACCCTAAGACCAGACCATCCCCAGGGGCGGATAAGAGGATTCCAAGGGGTAAGGGTGGAGAGAGTGAGAGGGTGGGAGCTCTACCCCAAGTTTGGCGAGAACAGCCTGGGAAATCAGCGGCTCAAGAGGCGGCAAGAAGGATCGTTTGCTACCGCTGCCGGCAAGCGGGACATATTGCAGCCAATTGCCCGGTTGTGGAGGAACCCATGCAGTGTGACTTTCTGACGGGCAGACGTCAGTCGCTGTGTGCGACAGTCGCATGCACTGCCATTCGAGGAACTGAGAAACATTTATGCAAAATGTGTGTTAATGGTAGAAATGTTGTGGTATTGCTGGATTCAGGTAGCCTTGTGACCCTGATAAAGGCTGAGTTAGTTAAAACAGAGGTCTCTGGGAATAGCAAGGTAGCTGTTATTTGTGTGCATGGGGACACCCGAGAGTATCCAGTGACTACAGTGTGTTTCGAGACCCCCAAAGGTACCCTCTCTCATCCAGTGGGCTTAGTATCTCAGTTACCGCATGACGCCATTGTGGGAAGGGATTTTCCGAAGTTCTGGGAACTGTGGGATGATCCTGAGCCCCTCACTGGTGCCCCTATGTACCAGGAATGTGATAGCCAAAACTCCCCTGAGAGTGGTGAGGACTCTCCGGAATTTCCCTTATCAGTATTGGCAGGGGAGACTCAAGAAACTGGAGAGGAGCCCACCTCCTCAGACGAAAACCTACCGTCTGTGGAGTTTTCTGATCTTGAGGTTCACAGGGAAAACTTTGCCACAGAACAGTTGAAAGACCCCGCCCTAATAAAGGCACGGGAAAACGTAGTGAAAATAGATGGCGAGTTAGTGAACCCAGATAATACCTGCACTTACCCATACTTCAGCGTAGAGAAGGACCTACTGTATCGGGTGGCAAAAAGGGCAGAAGAAACCGTTGAGCAGCTTGTGGTGCCCAAACCTTACAGGAAGTTGGTGTTGGAGTTGGCCCATGGGCACATTCTTGGAGGTCATCTGGGGACAGAGAAAACCCGAGAGAGGGTATTACAGAGATTCTATTGGCCGGGGGTAATGAAGGACGTAGAAAATTATTGTTCCTCCTGCCCTGTGTGTCAGAGGTCGGCCCCGATGCCACATTTCCGTAGCCCGCTGGTCCCTCTACCCATCATTGAGGTCCCGTTTGAGAGGATCGCCATGGATTTGGTAGGTCCTATAATCAAGTCCGCTAGGGGGCACCAGTACATATTAGTTATAATGGACTATGCCACCCGTTATCCAGAAGCGATCCCTCTCCGAAATACCTCGGCCAAAACCATAGCCAAAGAGCTATCTCTTGTGTTTAGCCGGGTGGGTATTTGTAAAGAACTGCTTACGGACCAAGGTACACCCTTTATGTCCCGGGTTATGAAGGAGCTGTGTAAATTATTCAAAGTGACGCAATTACGTACATCTGTGTATCACCCCCAAACCGATGGGCTGGTTGAAAGATTCAACAAAACCCTAAAACAAATGTTGAAGAAAGTGGTGGATAGAGATGGAAAGGATTGGGACTGTCTACTTCCTTATCTGATGTTTGCTATTAGGGAGGTGCCCCAATCCTCTACGGGATTCTCCCCCTTTGAGTTACTGTATGGGAGACACCCAAGAGGGCTGTTGGATATTGCCAAGGAAACTTGGGAAAGTGAGAGTTCTCCCCACAGGAGTGTGATTGAGCATGTCGCCCTGATGCAAGACCGAATTGCACAGGTAATGCCCATCGTGAAGGAACATTTGGCCCAAGCGCAGTTAGCACAGCAGAGAGTGTACAACCGTGGAGCCAAGACCCGTACCTTTTCCCCGGGGGATAGGATACTGGTACTTGTCCCTACGGTTGAAAGTAAATTCCTTGCCAAATGGCAAGGCCCCTACGAGATAATGGAAAAAGTGAGCGAAGTGAATTACAAGGTCAGACAACCAGGAAGGCGAAAGCCCGAACAGATCTATCACGTTAATCTGTTGAAAGCCTGGAGGGATAGAGAGTCCCTAGTCGCAGACACTTGGTCACCAGCTCAAACTGGTTGCGTGATTCCTGAGGTTGGAATAGCAGCCACCTTGTCACAACCCCAACAACAGGAGGTTAAGGAGTTTGTGCTTCGCAACAAGGAGGTATTCTCTGAGCTGCCGGGACAAACATCTGGGGTAGAGCATGACATCATTACCCCGCCCGGTGAAAGGGTGAAGTTAAAACCCTATCGGATCCCAGAGGCCCGACGGGAGGCAATACGGGAGGAAGTACAGAAAATGCTGAACTTAGGGGTGATAGAGGAGTCCCAAAGTGATTGGTCTAGTCCCATCGTGTTGGTGCCTAAACCGGATGGGAGCTGGCGATTTTGTAACGATTTTCGTCAGTTGAACAAAGTTACAAAATTTGACACCTACCCCAGGCCACGTATAGATGAGTTGATCGACCGGCTGGGAACAGCCCGATACATGACGACTCTTGACCTCACAAAAGGGTATTGGCAAATCCCCCTGGCCAAGTCGGCCAAAGAGAAAACCGCATTTGTAACCCCAGACGGGGCGTTCCAATATAAGAGAATGCCGTTCGGGTTACAGAATGCGCCGGCCACATTCCAGCGGAAAATGGACCAGATGCTGAGGCCCCATCGGAAGTATGCTGCGGCTTACCTGGATGACGTAATTGTCCATAGCACAGATTGGGCCTCACATCTGCCAAAAGTGCAAGCAGTCCTGGACTCTGTTCGGGAAGCGGGGTTTACGGCTAACCCCAAGAAGTGTACCATTGGGCAGGAGGAGGCCAAATATCTTGGGTACACCATTGGGAGGGGAGTAATAAAACCCCAACTCAACAAAGTCGAGGCCATCCAGAGTTGGCCACGTCCCAACAGCAAGAAGCAGGTACGAGCCTTTCTGGGAATCGCTGGGTATTATCGGCGATTCATTCCCCACTTTGCTTCTAAGGCTGTGCCCCTAACCAACCTGACGAAGGGGAAAGGGTCGGTCATGATTAAATGGACCCCCGAGGCTGAGGCAGCATTCCAATTCTTGAAACAAGCCTTATGTAGCCAGCCAGTGTTGTACTCACCCGACTTCTCTAAAGACTTTGTCGTACAAAGTGATGCGTCAGATGTGGGGTTAGGAGCAGTATTGTCCCAGGTCTGGAACGGGGAAGAGCACCCAGTCATTTACCTCAGCAGGAAGTTGAAGTCCCATGAGGTAAATTACGCCACCGTTGAAAAGGAGTGTTTAGCGTTGAAGTGGGCTCTAGATTCCCTTCGGTACTACCTGCTAGGTAGGCACTTTGACATGGTTACGGATCACGCTCCGTTAAAGTGGATGGCTCAAAACAAGGAAACAAATAGAAGAGTGAATAGGTGGTTCCTGGCCCTCCAGGAATTCAACTTCACAGTAAAGCATCGCCCTGGCGTTCAAATGGGGAATGTGGATGCTTTGTCTCGAGTACATGAATGCCTGATTGCTGGTGTTCCAACCCCGAGGTTAAAACAAGAGGGGGGGGTATGTGACAGCAGGAAGGTAAAGTCACCTGGTTGCATCCAGGGGGGTAGATATATTTCGCCCAGATTCAGGCTTTACGCCGACTTATACAACTAGGTGGAGAGTTGTATAAGCCCAGCTAAGGCTAGTGGGCTCATGGATGACTCATACCTCTAGGGAGAGTGCTGGGCGTCGTGCAGACAGGGAGTTGATGAGACCAGCTGAAGCTTGTCAGCTCATTTAGGCCTCTATAAGAACTCCCAGATTCATTAGGTGTTAGCTCATGCCTGGAACCAGACCTGTGTGGACTGTCTAGGGAGAGTGAACCCCTGTGCGGTGAGACAAAGCCTGTGTGGCTATTTGCTTGGACATTTAATACCAGGGACTTAGGGACTAGGACAGCACTAGGCTGATCCCAGTTGTTAGTTAGGAAACCTGTATGTTTAGTCAGAGGTCAACTTGACCAGGATTTATTTTGTTTATGTTTCTTTGGCTTTGCTGTGTTTTGTCACTGTAAATAGAAAATAAACCGCACCTTTTTGATTTTGAAAACCACAACCTCCGTTTGCTGGGCCTGTTTTGTGTGGGGAGCCCATCCCGGGGGTCACACACACCCGCTGCCGAGCTAACCCCCTCACAATGTGTATATGTACGCACTTCCACATAGAAATTGGGGTAGGTGAAAGTGTGTATGTATGCACTTCCTCATAGAAATTGGTGTAGGTAAAAAGCAGAAAGGGTTTACGCCCATGGGAGAAGGACTATAAACCTTTTAGATCAGGGGTCCCAATCTGGCGGCCCTCCAGCTGTTGCGAAACTAAAAGTCCCATCATGCCTCTGCCTGTGGGAGTCATGCTTGTAACTGTCAGCCTTGCAATGCCTCATGGGACTTATAGTTTCGCAACAGCTGGAGGTCCGCCAGTTTGAGACCCCTGATCCAGCAGCACAAGTTGAGAAGTGGATTCTGCGGGACTCTGCCAAGGGACAACACTAGAAGCCACACTACAAGTGTAGCGCCCTCACCCGCTTTCTCCCCTTCTCTTGGTGGCTGGTTGACTCGTCTAGGGGTATATGGGAGAAGGGTGAGATGTACACCACCAGCTCGTGCTCTCTGATGTGTGGTATGCAGAGATATGAGCTAAACCATTTACCTTCGGGTCTGTGTTTTAGGCCGGAGCCTCAGCTTCTCCTGTGGAGGATGATTGCCACTGTCGCAGACAGGGCACTTAGCTTCCAGTAACTTGAGTTCCACACCATATGAAGTCCAACACTCTTTTATTCTCTTTGAACAATGGATAGGCTGGTTGAACTTGAAGAACAGACAGAGTGTGGGAAGGAGTAGGTCCAGGCATAATCAAAGATCAAAGTCTCTCCTGTTCCGTTTCGTGCAAACAGGCTTGGCGCACAGTCGCTGCCACCGACTGTGAATTTGGTCTCTGCCACTGACCTGGGTGAAAGTTGAGGCCTCTGCCACAGACCTTAGTGATAGGTCTCTGCCACTGACCTGATTCAGTTGGGTCCCTGCCACAGACCATAAGAACATGGAATACCTTCGTTAGAACAAATGACCCCTGTGAGGGAAAGACATCCATCCGGACGGTCTCCAGAGGCCCACACCATCACCGGCATTATGCTGGTACCAGCTCTTCGGGAGGGTCACATCTCTGGTCCCTTACACCCTGGATTCAGGCACCCATTCCGGGGACACCTTAGGAATGCCTCATCCCTCGCGGGACCCAGTTGAAGGTACTGGGCCCCAGGCCTTCTGGTAAAGTACCTCACCCCAGGCCTAAGGTGCCTGGGATGGAACTCGACTCCACGCGCCCAGGCCAAGGGCACCTAGGCACAGACGGACAGACAGTAGCCCCCAGGCTGAAGGTGCCTGGGGCTCGGACCTCGTGTGTAAGATGTCCACCCCTTTTATATCCTTTCCCAGCAGGCACAGCGGGTTCCTCGCCCCGCTGTACTACTGCCGCGAGGGGACACAAAAGGCACGGCTCTCCAATAGTGGTTCAACCCCGGCCCAAGGCGACAGCGCCACCCAAGGGCCGTAGGGAACTGAACACCATTGATATCTCCAACGAATCAAAACAGCCATAAAACCATAATAATCAATGCATCTGGGCCATGCTACCGCCCAGACACTGCCCCTAAATGTTGATACCCGCTACACAAGAAAGGGAATGACTTCCAAGACCAAGCACCAATTTTTCTGCAACCTCATGAAATGTCTGGAGTCCTGTTTGCTCTAGAAATTATGAACCAGTTATAATAGAAGCAAAGTGACTTTTATTGTATTCCTATTGCATACAGACCAGTGCATTTGCTAGGAAATGATAGGCAGAGTGTACCTGTGTGTATGTATACACTTCTTCATAGAAATTGGTATAGGAATAAAGTGGAAATGGTTTACGCCTGTGTGAGAAGGACTATAAACCTTCTAGATAAAAAGGCCAGCAGCACAAGGTGAGAAGGGGATTTTTCAGGACTCTGCCAAGTGAAAACACTAGAAACCACACTACAAGAAAGGGAAAGGCTGGCAAGACCAAGAACCAATTTTATTGTAATCTAATGTCTGGAGTCCTGTTTGCTGCAGAAATTGTGGACTAGCAATAACGGAAGCAAAGTGACTTTTATTGTATCGCTATTGCATACAGGCCAGTACATTTGCTAGGAAATGATAGGCAGAGTGTACACGTGTATACATATGCACTTCCACATAGAAATTGGGGTAGGTAGGAAGTGTGTATGTATGTACTTCCTCATAGAAATTGGTGTAGGTAAAAAGCAAAACGGGTTTACGCCCATGTGGGAAGGATTATAAACCTTCTAGATCAGGGGTCTCAAACTGGCGGCCCTCCAGCTGTTGCGAAGCTACAAGTCCCATCATGCCTCTGCCTGTGGGAGTCATGCTTGTAACTGTAAATTTTTCTTGTGTACTTTTACGCATATAAAAATATGCACATTGTTTTGAGATGTTTTCTTTTCTCTGTTGTTGCATTATTAGATAATACAGCTTATCTTTAATCACCCCTGGAAAAGGAATCTAACAATTAACTCCGAAACATGTTGGGATTTCTGAATTTCATATGATTTATTTGGCCTTCTACCATGAGACCCATCCTATGATTCAGAATTTAGCTGTATATTTTTGTAGCATGACCACTGTTTTTGTTTTTATAACAACCATTTTATGTAAACACATGTTTGTATACTAATACAATTTTGTAATATTTCTTTAAACTTGTTTCATACTCTTGTATTTGGTTCTATCCCTTGCCCATACAATCCTTGGGGCACCTTTTCCATTTTTCTTCTTCAAATTTGGGATGTGGCTTGGGTTTCCAGCTTTCAGACCTTTAGGTAGCTCTTAATACTATTTTTCTGCTTGTAACTGTCAGCCTTGCAATGCCTCATGGGACTTGTAGTTTCGCAAAAGCTGGAGGGCTGCCAGTTTGAGACTCCTGATCCAGCAGCACAAGGTGAGAAGCGGATTCTGGGGGACTCTGCCAAGGGACAACACTAGAAGCCACACTACAAGAAAGGGAATGACTCCCAAGACCAAGCACCCATTTTACTGCAACCTTGTGAAATGTCTGGAGTCCTGTTTGCTGCAGAAATTATGGACCAGCAATAACAGAATCAAAGTGACTTGTATTGTATTCCTATTGCATACAGACCACTGTATTTGCTAGGAAATGATAGCCAGAGTGTACACGTGTATATGTACGCACTTCCTCATAGAAATTGGTGTAGGTAAAAAGCAGGGATGAGCCGAACACCCCCCTGTACGGTTCGCACCAGAACCTGCGAACAGACAAAATGTTCGTGTAAACTTTAGAACCCTATTAAATACAATGGACTCGAACGTTCGAAATCTAAAGTGTTAATTATAAGGCCTCATGCCCACTGGCGTTTTTACAGCTGCGTTTTTGAGCGTTTTTTACAGCTTAAAAACGCCTGTCCATGTTATTGTAAATATTTTTTTATTTTTTTTTTTTTTTTTTTTTGGAAAAAAAAAAACGTCGGAGCTAAAAACGCGACCGCGCGTTAGTGCGCGTTTTTTGCGCGTTAGTGCGCGTTAGTGCGCGTTTTTGCGCGTTTTTTGACGCTCGCGTTTTTTCCTGCCTAGTTCTGACGCTGAGGAACGCACTGGCCCTGGGTTTTTTTTACAGCTTACAAACGCCTATGCTCTTTACAGCTCAAAAACGCCTAGGTGGGCATGAAGCTATAGACTAACATGGACAGGCGTTTTTAAGCTGTAAAAAACGCTCAAAAACGCGGCTGAAAAAACGCCCGTGGGCATGAGGCCTAAAGGCTAATATGCAAGTTATTGTCCTAAAAAGTGTTTGGGGACCCGGGTCCTGCCCCAGGGGACATGTATCAATGCAAAAAGAAGTTTTAAAAACGGCCGTTTTTTTGGGAGCAGTGATTTTAATAATGCTTAAAATGAAAAAATAAAAGTGAAATATTCCTTTTAATTTCGTACCTGGGGGGTGTGTATGATATGCATGTAAAGTGGCGCATGTTTCCCGTGCTTAGAACTGTCCCTGCAAAAAATGTCATTTTTGAAAGAAAAAAATGCATTTAAAACTGACTCGCGGCTATTAATGAATTGTCGGCTCCCGGCAATACATACAAAAGTCATTGATAAAAAAAAAAAAAAAGCGTGGGTGTTCCCCAGAATTCAATTACCAGGCCCTTCAGGTCTGGAATGGATATTAAGGGGAACCCCGCCGCAAATAAAAAAAAAAATTGACGTGCGGTTCCCCCAAATATCCATTCCAGGCCCTTCAGATCTGGCATGGATTTTAAGGGGAACTCCACCCCAAATTTAAAAAAAAAATGGCGTGGAGTCCCCCTAAAAATCCATACCAGACCCCTTATCCGAGCACGCAACCTGGCCGGCCGCAGGGGAAAAGGGGGGGACGAGAGAGCGGCCCCCCCTCCCTCCTGAACCGTACCAGGCCACATGCCCTCAACATGGGGAGGATGTCCCCATGTTGATGGGGACAAGGGCCTCATCCCCACAACCCTTGCCCGGTGGTTGTGGGGGTCTGCGGGCGGGGGGCTTATCGGAATCTGGAAGAACCCTTTAACAAAGGGGACCCCCAGATCCCGGCCCCCCCCTATGTGAATTGGTAAGGGGTACATTGTACCCCTACCATTTCACGAAGAAAGCGTAAAAAAATGTTTAAAGAAACACAGAAACACCTTGAAAAAGTCCTTTATTTAAAAAAAAAAAAAAAACATTTCAGCGGTGAAATCCAGGGTCCCGCGGCGATCCCGATGTCCAGCGCTGTCCTTCATTGGTTGTGCCTGAGTGGACCTGATGGGGAACTCCCTCTCAGTATTTTAAATGTATAGACCCGCCCCTTCTAAAGTTCCCCATCAGGTCCGCTCAGCGGACCAGATGCGGAACATGAGAAGGGGCGGGTCTATACATGTATTACCAAAGTGAGAGCAGTTCCCCATCAGGTCCGCCCCCTCGGTATGTCAGACCCGCCTACGTCATTGGCTTGAGCGGGGAACTTCCTTCACTATGTAAATTTAAATTACACAGTGAAGGAAGTTCCCCGCTCAAGCCAATGACGTAGGCGGGTCCGACATACCGAGGGAGCGGACCTGATGGGGAACTTTAGAAGGGGCGGGTCTATACATTTAAAATACAGTTCTAAGCACGGGAAACATGCGCCACTTCACATGCATATCATACACACCCCCCAGGTACGAAATTTAAAGGAATATTTCACTTTTATTTTTTCATTTTAAGCATTATTAAAATCACTGCTCCCGAAAAAACGGCCGTTTTTAAAACTTCTTTTTGCATTGATACATGTCCCCTGGGGCAGGACCCCGGTCCCCAAACACTTTTTAGGACAATAACTTGCATATTAGCCTTTATAATTAACACTTTAGATTTCTCCCATAGATTTTTCGAATTTGCCGCGAACACCCCAATTTGTTCGCTGTTCGGCGAACGGGCGAACAGGCAATGTTCGAGTCGAACATGAGTTTGACTCGAACTCAAAGCTCATCCCTAGTAAAAAGCAGAAAGGGTTTATGCCCATGTGGGAAGGACTATAAACCTTCTAGATCAGGGGTCTCAAACTGGCGGCCCTCCAGCTGTTGCGAAACTACATGTCCCATCATGCCTCTGCCTGTGGGAGTCATGCTTGTAACTGTCAGCCTTGCAATGCCTCATGGGACTTGTAGTTTCGCAACAGCTGGAGGGCCGCCAGTTTGAGACCCCTGATCCAGCAGCACATGGTGAGAAGTGAATTCTGCGGGACTCTGCCAAGGGACAAGACTAGAAGCCAAACTACAAGCAAGGGAATGACTGCCAAGACCAAGCACCCATTTTACTGCAACCTCATGAAAAGTCCTGTTTGCTGCAGAAATTATGGACCAGCAATAACAGAAGCAAAGTGACTTTTATTGTATTCCTATTGCATACAGACCAGTGCATTTGCTAGGAAATGATAGGCAGAGTGTACATGTATGTATGTATGCACATTTGTATCACTCTGAACGTCTTGTATTGTATTCCTGTAACTATAAGGGCTCATGCACATACTTGTGTAAAGTGGTGCATGCGTACAGATGTAATGAACTGAATGCAGACTATCTATGTTTGCAGACTTACGTCTGTACTAATGTGCCACTTAATGCAGGTAGCAGCTTATACCCGCGTACAGCTGCCTGCACCCATTTATGTCTATTGATGGCAGTACGAAACACCAGTTTTTTGGGCTTTATTGCAAGAATTAGACAAACAGCAGGAATTAAGAAGAGATACCCATCTTTCTGTGTCATGTAAAATTAGGAGGTATGCATACCTTTACACCTGCAAAGAAAAAAAAACTCCCTTGTCTGTGCTTTGATCTCAGTTTCATATATTACTGATCTGGCCCAAACTTGCACTTCGTAGAAGAATGTGACCCACCCACTTCTCTCTTCTGCTGTCAGCGAGTGAGTCGGCTGCTCTGAAAGCTGAGCTGGAATGTACCGTCTGTCTGAACATTTATACAGAACCTGTAACCTTGAGATGTGGACACGTCTGCCGCATCTGTATTGATCGTGTGCTGGATACACAGGAGGAGTCTGGAGATTACTTCTGTCCTGATTGCAGAAAAGGTTTCAAGAGTCATCTTGCACTCCAGAGGAACATAACACTGAGTAACATAATGGAGAATTTCCTGTCTGCTCAGCCAGATCAGGAGGAGTCCGGGGTCGTCTGTACTTACTGTGTGGACTCTCCTTTACCTGCTGTTAGATCCTGTCTGCTCTGTGAGGTTTCCCTGTGTGATAAACACCTGAGAGTCCACAAAAAGTCCCCAGAACACATCTTAACTGACCCCATCTTGTCCATGGAGAGCAGGAAATGCTCCGTCCATAAGAAGATCCTGGAGTATTACTGCACTGAGGATGATACCTGTATCTGTGTCTCCTGCTGTCTGATTGGAGAACACAAAGGACATGAGATGGAGTCAATGGATGAGGCTTCTGAGAAGAAAAGAAGGAAAATGAGAATTGTTCTGCAGACAAAGATAGAGGAGATGGAGGAAATAGTCGAGATTCTGCAGGACCACAAGAGGGAAGTAAAAGAAAAAGCAACTAGTGACACAGAGAGAGTCACTGCCCTATTTAGAGATCTCAGGAGACGTCTGGAAGACCTGGAGAAGAGAGTCCTGAGGGAAATCTCCGGGAGGACAGAGCGGATCTCCATCTCCATCCGGGATCTGGAAATAAAGAAGGAGGAGCTGTCCAGGAAGATGCGTCACATTGAGGAGCTGTGTAACGTGACGGATCCACTGACTGTCTTACAGGAATCAGACACAGGTGACTTGTGTGATACTGAGGATGGAGATAATGAGGACAGAGAGAGACATGAGGAACTCCTTCATGATGGAGGGGGTCTGGATGTGGCTGGGATTATACACACAGGTTTATCTGATATAATAACAGAGGTAAATGTAATTTTCCATATACAGGAAGCTGCAGACATATTACTGGATGTAAACACAGTTCATAATTATCTCCATGTATTAGATGACATGAAAACGGTATCCTGGTCAGATATAGACCAGAATCACACCGAAACACCAGAGAGATTTCAGGATTATCCTCAGGTGTTGAGTAGTCAGAGTTTCTCCTCAGGGAGACATTACTGGGAAGTGGATGTCGGGGAATCAGATAGATGGAGAGTCGGGATGTGTTACCCCAGTATAGACAGGAGTGGAGATTGGTCATTTATTGGAAATAATGGTAAATCTTGGTGTTTGTACAGGGATGGTAACCAGTATGGAGTGAGATATCGCCACAAACCCATCCCCTACCTTGGCAATATCTGTAGTAACAGATTTAGGATATGTCTTGAATATGAGGCCGGGCGGATCTCCTTTTATGATCTGGGTGACCCGATCCACCCTCTCCACACCTTCACCACCACCTTCACTGAGCCCCTCCATGCTGGGTTATATGTTTATGGAGGTTGTATAAAGATTTGTGGGGGGAATCAGAAGATGTGAGATATCTTCTGAGGCACTATGTATCTGCCCATACCTGTGTGTGCCGAAACCGTGATCCATAGAGTGCCCCCGGTCACTGACAGCTCTGGTCTCGTATTAAAGATCAAGAGCCAGAAGAACTGGCTCCTGTCATGTGATTACTGTGATAGCCTTATCACAGTAATCCCTTGTTTTTGAGCCCTCCCCATATGTCTTTCTCCTCTGTGAGAAGGAAAAGATACATTGTATCTTCGGAGAAATTAAATATATATATAAAATAGCTAAATCTGGTTTTAGACTTAATTCACACTTGTGTGACTTGTCATGTGACTTTGGGCATCAAAGTCGCGTAACAAGTCCTATCCTACGCTTTCCAATGATAACCCTACATATATATGCGATTTAGAGTTGCATGGAAGTTCATGCACTACTTTGGTTCGACTTTCATGCAACTCAGTGCCATAGACTTCAATGTTAACCCTCAAAAGTTGCATGAAAGTCGTACCTGAATGTTTTACATTGCAACAGTGGGTCTGACTTTGCAGAGTGACAACAAGTCACATCCAAATATGGTTGAAATTTTTGTGGGACTTTTTAGGTACAACACAAAGATAATAATCCAGAAATTTCATTAAAGGAATTCAATATTTATTTAACAAGAGATTAAAAGAAAGTATCATATCCTCATAAAAACATATACAAATATGACCCATATGATGCAGTCCTTATGTTTATAGCGGCATTTGTGTAGATCCTGATATGTTTCGCCATGAAACTGGGCTTCCTCAGGGGATGCTATCCGCTTAGGGTAAAAGCCTTCTGGGAGTTCAGAAAGTGTCTCATAAGTCTACAGTCGCTAATGGTTCAAAGATTTGTAAGATGCCAAAACCAACATAGAACTGAAGGCAACCACATAGGTTGGACTTGATGGACTGTTTTTTCGACCTCACCTACTATATGTACATACCTCCCAACTGTCCCTGATTTCGAGGGACTGTCCCTGAATTGGAGCAATGTCCCTCATTCCTCCTCATTTGTCCCTCATTTTGGTCTGATCTATATAGATGTATATAAAATGCACTTTTTATCTATCAGAAAGTGTTTCCCACCTTTCATCTGATTTCTAAATTGCTGTTTTTGTAAATTCTGAAAGCCAATATAAAGGAACAGTAGTCGTAAAAAAGCACTTGTGGGTTTAGCCAATCTTATTTTTTTGTACAATTCTCCTTTAAGGGGGTGTGGCAAGGGGTGTGTCCTATGCCTGCATACTTTTGCTGATAGGTGTCCCCAGGGCTTTTTTTCTCAGACAATAGGTGCAGGAACTCCCCCTTTCCGAGTCAACCCTTTTCTCCGTCCCTACCCACCCCCAAGCACCGTCTCTTGGTTCCATCCCGCACTCACCTCCCAGTACTGCCCCTTTTAGACAATACAAAACCAAGTATCATTTTGTGGTGCTGTGGAATTTGGTAATGATATCAAGAAAAGCAGTAAAATAGAAACCCCCTGCAGCCAGCAACAATAGATCCCCCTAACAGCAATGGACCACCCACAGCAAAATCCCCCCCAGCAACAATAGACTCCCAGCAGCATCAACAGATCTCTGCACAGCCAGTATTAATAGACTCTCCGGCAGCCATCAACAATGGATCCCTCCTCCCAACAGTAGATCTCTTTCAGCAACAACTGACCTCCCAGCAATATAAAACCCACCCCCACCAACAATAGACCTCCTCAGCAACAATAGATCCCCTTCAGGTAGAACAGATCCCCCAGCAGTGAGCATCAATACCCTGCAGCGCACCCCTTGCCATTACATACAGTCAGTCCAGGAGGTGCCGGTACTGCGTTCTCCCGCGTTTCCACTGAAAAAAAGCCCTGGGTGTCCCTCATTCCCATCTCAGAAAGTTGGAAGGTATGTATGTAACCACAGGAAGCAGATCAGGACTGACAGAGTCTGGTCTGTGCTGTGGAATCCTTGCTCTTGTGCCCCTTTCTTACAAACTAGACTCTCTCAGTCCTGATCTGCCTCCTGTGGTCGCCTGCAGCTCTATGTTGGTTTTGGCATCTTACCATCTTTGAACCATTAGTGATTGTAGATTTACTTCTTGAACTCCAGGAAGGCTTTGACCCTAAGTGGATAGCATCCCCTGAGGAAGCCCAAATTCAGGGCGAAACATGTCGGTATCTATACAAATGCCGCTATAAACATAAGGACTGCATATTATGGGTTATATTTGTATATGTTTTTATGAGGATATGGTACTTTCTTTTAATCCCTTCTTAAATAAATATTCGATTCTTTTATTGCGATTTCTGGATTATTATCTTTGTGTTGCACCTAAAAAGTCCCACAAAATTGCAACCATATTTTAATAATCAAGGTGCTGTGATCATGGTGATTTATACACAATAAATTCCATTCCAAGTCACATCCAAGTTGGCACCCATCCAAAGTTGCCTCAAAGTTTCACTCCAAAGTCCCATGACTTTGGAGTCCTACAAGTGTGAATGAAGCCTTTAGTCCAGGTTAGTGTCATAGTTGAGGTCAGGGTCAAGGGTTAAGGTCAGGTTCAGTATGTTTTAGGTTGGATTAAAAATAAAGTTGTTTTTTTTTTTAAAGTTGGGGTCTGAGGTATTGTGGGTGTGTTTAAAGTAGGATAAAAAAAGCAAACTGTGTACTAATGTTTCTGGACCCTACTACGGGTGCAAAGAACAAATGATGCAAACATATACGGTATCGCCAAGAACGTCGGGAGTGGGAGAATTTATTTCAGGGTTTTTATGGTGGTGGGTCATGGCAACAGCAAAAAATATAGAACTAAAAGAAAAGAATCGAAAAGAAAAAAAAATATTTACTATTTTGTGTCAGTTTTCCTCTGAGGATTAAAAAAAGGAAAGATATCATTACCATTCACCACCTCATGAAGGCTCAATTTATCCCAACAATCACAATATAATTAATATGGATACACTGTAATGCCGCGTACACACGATCATTATTCACGGCGGTTTAAAAACCGCCGTGAATAATGACATTTTAAACGAGGGAACAGCTTGTTCCCCACACACGGTCATTTTTCTCGTCATTTTTTAAAATGACGAGAAAAACGATCGTCTATGGGCTCCGCGGCAGTGTTTCCCTATGGGAAACACTGCCGCGGAAGAAATGTCAGGAAAAACGACGAGAAAAATTAGAACATGTTCTAATTTTTCTCATCGTGATTAATGCCGTTTTTCCCATCGGGAAAAACGGCAAAAAGCCCACAGACGATCGTTTTTCTCGTCCAAAGGAAAAAATGAAATTTTTCCCGACGGGAAAAATGATCGTGTGTACGCGGCATGAGTCTATGTATAAAATGTTCCTTTTGCAGATGTGACAAACATTTTGAGCAAAAATCGCCGTATTTCCTCTAATATACATTATATTACCAGAAGTATTGAGACGCCTGCCTTTATACGTACATGAACATTAATGGCATCCCAGTCTTAGTCCATAGGGTTCAATATTGAGTTGGCCCCGCCCTTGCACCAGTAACAACTTCAACTCTTCTGGGAAGTCTGTCCACAAGGTTTAGGAGGGTGTCTATGGGAATGTTTGATCATTCTTCCAGAAGCGCATTTGTGAGGTCAGGCACTGATGTTGAATGAGAAGTCCTGGCTCGTAGTCTGTACTCTATTTTATCCCAAAGGTGTTCTATCGGGTTGAGGACAGGACTCTGTGCAGGCCAGTTAAGTTCCTGCACCCCAAACTCGCTCATCCATGTCTTTATGGACCTTCCTTTGTGCACTGGTGCGCAGTCATGTTGGAACAGGAAGGGGCCGTCCCCAAACTGTTCCCACAAAGTTGGGAGCATGAAA
This sequence comes from Rana muscosa, assembly GCA_029206835.1. Taxonomy (NCBI): domain Eukaryota; kingdom Metazoa; phylum Chordata; class Amphibia; order Anura; family Ranidae; genus Rana; species Rana muscosa. Next base: position 380,790,956 of record CM055118.1, read on the forward strand.
TTGTCTAAAATGTCTCGGTATGCTGACCCCTTAAGAGTTCCCTTCACTGGAACTAAGGGGCCAAGCCCAACCCCTGAAAAACAACCCCTCACCATAATCCCCCCCCCCCCACCACCAAATGATTTGGACCAGTACATAAAGCAAGGTCCATAAAGACATGGATGAGCGAGTTTGGGGTGGAAGAACTTGACTGACCTGACCTAAACCTGGCGGGAACACCTTTGGGATGAATTAGAGCGGAGACTGTGAGCCAGACCTTCTCGTCCAACATCAGTGCCTGACCTCACAAATGCGCTTCTGGAAGAATGGTCAAACATTCCCATAGACACACTCCTAAACCTTGTGGACAGCCTTCCCAGAAGAGATGAAGCTGTTATAGCTGCAAAAGGTGGGCCAACTCAATATTGAACCCTACAGACTAAGACTGGGATGTCATTAAAGTTCATGCGTGTGTAAAGGCAAGCGTCCCAATACTTTTGGTATAGTGTATGTAGCTTTTATAGCATCATCGCCACCTAATGGCCATAAGGCCCCTTTCACACTGACGCGTTTTTCAGACGGTTTAGCGCTAAAAATAGCGCTGCTATACCGCCTGAAAAAATCGTGCCCTGCAGTCTTCAGTGTAAAAGCCCGAAGGCTTTTACACTGAAGCGGTGCGCTAGCAGGACCGCTCCAAAAGTCCTGCTAGCCGCATCTTTGCAGCGGTGAAGGAGCGGTGTGTTTACCGCTCCTTTACCGCTGCTGCCCATTGAAAGCAATGGGAAACCGCGGTAATACCACCGGCAATGCGCCTCTGCAGAGGTGCATTGCCGGCGGTATTAACCCTTTTTCAGCCGCTAGCGGGGGTTAAAATCACACCGCTGGCGGCCGAATATCGCGGTAAAAACACCGGTATAGCGGCGCTAAAAACAGCGCCACTATACCGCCAGCGCACCTCTCCGCCCCAGTGTGAAAGGGGCCTAATGCATTTTTTCCTTCCAAACAGATGCCGTCGAGGGTTGATAATTAGTACTGAATGTAAACCCTTTCTGTGATGGTGGGCATCAGCTTTATTGGACAGCAATTGAGGTTTTGAACTGTAGATACAATGTTGCACAAAACAGGAGACATAAGGGTCTAGTTATATAACATTTGTTGGTCCAATATCAGAACATTTGTTCAAACTGTCTGAAAGTTCTCTGTATTTTTTCAGATAGGTTAATTCCTATATAATCAGCTCCATCTAGTGGCCATCATTGGGGTTTTTTGGAAAGCTATAACACATTTTGGCCACTAGATGGAGCTGAGAGCATAGGAATTATTCTATTAGAAAAAATATGGGGAAATTCCAGCCAGCTTACACAGTTGTTTCTGACAATCAGCCAATGAATGTTTTTTTATAAATATTCTCCATAGAATTCTATGGGATCACTTTTATAATGGATCCTAATATAATATGTCCCCATACAATGGATCACTGTTCTATTGGATCACTTTTAGAATGGATCCTAATATAATGTGTCCCCATAGAATGGATCACCAATAGAATTCTATGGGATCACTTTTATAATGCATCCTAATATAATGTGTCCTTGTAGAATGGATCACCAATAGAGTTCTATTAGATCAGTTTTATAATGGATCCTAATATAATGTATCATTGTGATGGTGTATCTTATAATCACTAGATTAGGAAAGGAGATGTTGATGTGAATAAAGTTTTTTTCTCTATTAAACATGTGAAGTGTTGGTGCTTCTACAATGTGTTTTAATGGAAGCATGCATTATTCATAGTATCTCCTCTAGCAAATTCTGACCTTTTACGAAATGTGTGGGACACTCGCTGCCACACTCAGACAGGAATGTAACAGGATTAAAACTTGGTAGACCTTTGAGTGATTGGTCCTTGTGGATGACTCACAATTACAAAGTTTCAGTGGTAAGTGGGAGCCCAGAATTGCAAATGCAGCCATCTTTTCAGGGCTCCTTAAAGGGTGTTTGTAGGCAGGTAGAATGTTATGCTGCCCCGGTCGGGAGGGGGAGTGTTAAAGGTTTTCCCTGGTTCTTTCTTGGCAGGCTTTTCTGGGTCCAACCTACTGGTTCTGTGTGATATAAATGGGACAGGGGTCTGGACCCATGGGGGGGCCTGAGTTAACGAGAGATATCGGTTTGCTGCTGTAGGTTGTTCTTTGCTCTGTCCGAGGTACTGTTGCTGGGGTCCATCCTGCTAGCCTGCTGAAATATGCCGATTCTAGAGTGCCAGCCAATGAACAACTGGCCTCAGGATCATTCTACAGCATAGGGGTGTAGCGATACCCCCAACTTAAGAGAGCCGCTGATATTGTTTTGGGCCCTGTACACAGCACTGCCAACCCCCGGCAATCTACTCGACCCTCCCCTGGCACAGCTAGTCTAGGGAATGATAGACTGGTAATGTCTCTACGATCATCTATGACACAGTCCCACAATAAAACAAACAGTGATAAAGTACAGTAATTGACACTGATACCGGAGTACTTAACTATAGCAACTTTACTTTAGTATAAAAGTTAGGTAGAAGTACAGTACATCATAACACATGCAGAGCCCTGCAATATTAGTGACACTTAGCAATACTGTATAGAAATAACTAGCACACCACGCTGCAGCTATCCTCCCCGCGAGCAATATGGCGCCCAATAATGTTCTACGCTACCCAGTCAGGCCTGACTTAAAGTAAGGTACAGTCTTAGGGTGAAGAATCTTCGCATGCAAGGAAAACGGTGGTGCACATCAGAAACAACAATTTGTAATGCAACGGGACTGTAACTCAGCAAAGTAACAACTCCCAGGAGACTATCAAACCCAGTTCTGGAAATAGTCTCCTGCTAGGATAGTTGATATAGCACTGTAACGAGCCCCTTTGCTCGCTCGGCTCCGCTCTCCCGACACTCCTCTGCTCTATTGGATCATCCGGTGCTCCAGGATTCCAACTACCGCTATGTGCCATTCGAATCCATTTGTGGTCGGTCAGAACAAACACCAGGCAGGCTGTATGTAAGTTCAACCAAGAGAGACTTTATTAGCACCAAAATCAAGTCTTATATACAGTAACAGAGGAAGTAACCAGAACATAAATTAACATGCTAATTAACTAAATCCTTTAGCCAGCCAAGGGTAGACATCCCGTCTCCGGTCTTCACCTGCTATACAATACACATTCCTAAGGGTAAACATCACACATTTAGCAGGATCAAATTAGCACAGAGGACAGACAGATGGCTGGAGGTGATTGCATTCGCATATCCTTAGAGTGAAGGTGTGAACGTCCCAACAGTATGAATCAGTCACTGTAATATGGCATATCCAGGGTCCCCAGATTCTGTGTGTCTTGGGGGGACATGGACCTGAATCCAAAGTAACAACCCCCCCAAGGGTCCCCAGGCATACAGCTCACAAAGAGCACCGTTCCCCCAAATGCCAGGGCCCATGGTCGCAGGGCAAGAGGCTTGCATTCAGTCCCCTCCAAAAGCCTCTGTCCCGGCCAGGTCCGTCACACATCTCCCCTTTCGGCAGGAAACTAACATAGGAGGAGACCCCAAACGGGTTGACTCCGAAGTTAGTCCATAGTTCTATTCCCCCAATGCCGGTATCCACACAGTACCCCAAACAAATTGCTCCAAACAGAGAATCACTTACCCAGCCAACCTCTGCCTCTCTCAGAGAACACATCCGCCGCTGGGGGGAGGCCTGGACTGGCCCTTCTCCCTGGAGTCCTTTCTGCCGCTGGAGAGAAGACAGGGTGACTGGGCTCAGTCCGTCATGCTGTTGGGGATCTGGGTCGACTGGCCGGCCTCCCTGGGGTATACAAGTGGAGACTGAAGTCCCATCCACTTGTGGTAGGTGAAAATCTCCCAGTGCTTGCAAAGCAAGGCTGACATCCTCCTGTCTCAGTGTCACACCATTTTCTGGGGTTGTGTCAGTGAGGACTGAAGTCCCATCCAATACCACAGGAACTCCCTCTTCTGTTAGTTGGGAGCCGAGGCCCGTGGCGCTCGGCTCTGTTGCCAGCTCTTCTGCTGGGTTTCTGTGAGTGGAGACCGCAGTCCCATCCACCGATATCCGCTCAAGTGGCAGTTGTGTGCAGCGGCCAGTAGCATTCTGCCCTGCTGCCAGTGATTCAGCTGGGGGTAAAAGCTTTACCACCTCAGCTTGTTGCTGGGGAGAGGGGCCAACTGCCCCAGCTCCCTGAAACTCCACAGTGGTTTCCGGTGCTGGGCAGAGGTGGGTATCACTCTGCCCTGTTGCCAGCCCTTCTTCTGGGGACTCCACACCTTCTGCTCTGGTTAACTGTTGGGGGGGGGAGATGGCCTGCTTCTCCTCCCTGCATCTCTCGCAACCTCCTTCCGAATTCCTCTTCCCTGGCGGCTGGTTCTTTAGGCGTTGTCTCCGATTGCCGTATTACCGCCATTCTCCACTCATGTTGCCGCTCTAGTTCTCTCTTTTGTCGCTCTCGTTCTCTCTCTCTTGTCGCTCTCGTTCTCTCTCTTGTCGCTCTCGTTCTCTCTCTTGTCGCTCTCGTTCTCTCTCTTGTCGGGCATCCTGCAGCTGGATGTCTTTAATGGCTTCCTGTATGGCGGTCTCTGATGGGTTAGCCCCATATAATGCCAACCGCTGCCGCACTCGTTGCTGAAACAAATCTTCAACTGACCGGGGTCCTGCATCACCCTTCTTCTGGTCCATCTCAGCTCTCAAGTAGGTCTTTCAGCGTGACTTTCCTGCAGGCTGCATAGCTGGTCATTCACTGTGGTGGTTTGGAGTGTCCCAGTTACTGGAGAGAAAATCCCACCGCTGCCAACCAATGTAACGAGCCCCTTTGCTCGCTCGGTTCCACTCTCCCGACACTCCTCTGCTCTATTGGATCATCCGGTGCTTCAGGATTCCACCTACAGCTATGTGCCATTCGAATCCATTTGTGGTCGGTCAGAACAAACACCAGGCAGGCTGTATGTAAGTTCAACCAAGAGAGACTTTATTAGCACCAAAATCAAGTCTTATATACAGTAACAGAGGAAGTAACCAGAACATAAATTAACATGCTAATTAACTAAATCCTTTAGCCAGCCAAGGGTAGACATCCCGTCTCCGGTCTTCACCTGCTATACAATACACATTCCTAAGGGTAAACATCACACATTTAGCAGGATCAAATTAGCACAGAGGACAGACAGATGGCTGGAGGTGATGGCATTCGCATATCCTTAGAGTGAAGGTGTGAACGTCCCAACATTATGAATCAGTCACTGTAATATGGCATATCCAGGGTCCCCAGATTCTGTGTGTCTTGGGGGGACATGGACCTGAATCCAAAGTAACACCCCCCCAAGGGTCCCCAGGCATACAGCTCACAAAGAGCACCGTTCCCCCAAATGCCAGGGCCCATGGTCGCAGGGCAAGAGGCTTGCATTCAGTCCCCTCCAAAAGCCTCTGTCCCGGCCAGGTCCGTCACAAGCACTAAGGGCCAAAGCAGTCAGGAGGCCTAAACAAAGTACTTGGCTATAACTTTGAGCAAGTGCTCTCTCACCACACCGGACTTAGTCCCCGTCCGTAACTTCCACCGCTGTGTATCCACACACAGGGTCTGCGATAGCCAGGTCTTCGGTCCTCCTGATGTCAGTGAGGAACAAATGGAGATCAGGTGCCACACAGGCTCCGCAGTGGAGTGGAAGGCTCTTTGGAAGTGCGCAAGGCCCAGGCTTCAGGCCTTGCACCAGCAGCCAGTCCGCACAGGGGATCCTCTTGCTAGAAGCGCGGTGTCCAAAGAGGCCGAGCTTAGCCTCCCCTTCACCTTTATATCCCACCCCATGAGTCTCTGCGGTTGGCAATGCACCTTGGGTGCTAAACGGGGTTCTGGGTATCGTAGTCCTGAGGCCTTAAAGGAGACCCCCGCTACAGGGGGATTGCTCGGACCTGCAATCCAACCTAGAGATGCCAATCCTGGATACTACCATTATGGACTCTCTACTGTGCAAGAAGTATGCTGGGGCAGCCACAAGCCTGAGTTAGGGACTAGTTTAGGAAAAGACTGTTGCCTTTGTGTTACCGTCATGCCACATTATTTAAGTAAAGCTTCTGAAACCTTGCCTTTGCCTGGCCTTAAGTTACTAAAGGGGTGTAATGCAAGTAACCGGCACATATAGTCTACAGTCGGGTTAAACACATTAGGGTATGAAGACATCAGTACAAGGGTTTAAACAGTGTGATGATACAGTGGTTACCAAGCGTAACAAAGGTTTCTCTAGCAGTCGATCATAAGCCTGTACATGTGGCAGGTAGGATAGCCTCTTATAGGGAGGGAATTGTTGTCTGCACTCTCTCCATGAGCAGTCTGCTCCCCATTGCAACCGGAGCAGATCAGCACCAGAGAGGTCCTCAGCCTGTGCACTGTTACAGAAGAAGTACAGCCAATGTTCAGTTTGTTCTACACTCCTGTGACCCGTTTTCAGCAGACAGCGGGCTGAAGTCCAGAACAGGTACAGACAATGGAGTCGGGATTCACCCACATGCCTGGACAGGCACTCAGTTCTCCCTCTCAACGAGTCACTGAGAGCCTAAGCCGGCCGCTTCCACCCCTCCACAGCCCAGCACTCCATTGAGTACGGGGTGGGCAGAGCAGAGAGCTGTTCACTGACAGTCACTAGCTCTCTGCTCAGGGAGCTCTGAGAACTGAGCGATCTGCAGTGTTTGATCGCTCGGTTCTCAGTCTTAGAGGCACCGGGGGGACAGACGCAGCATCCGATCAATGCTGCATCCACCTAGGTAAGTATGATATCTAAATAAAAAAATAAAAAAACATACTTCCCTTTTAAGGGGAAGCATAGCCAAAGCTTGTTTGACTGTACTACTCCTGGAGATCACAGTTCATTCTGCACTCTTGTGACCCGTTTTCAGCCGACAGCGGGCTGAAGCCCACTGTCGGCTGACCCCACTGAGCCTGTCCAGGCTGGGGAAAGATGGCAACCATATGAACAGGATTCCCCCAAGAACCTGGACCAGTACCTGCTCAGCTTCTCAGCGAACCCACCGCTCCAGCCCCCTCCACCATAGCCCAGTGCTCCAGTGAGCAGGGGGGTGAGGGAGGGCAGAGCAGAAAGAAGTGACTGACAGTCACCAGTTCAATGCTCAGGGAGCTCTAAGAACTGAGCACTCAGTTCTCAGTCTCAGAGCTGGCGGGCGACAAATACAGCATAAACATATGGTCTGGTATGGTATGGATTTTGAGGGGAACCCCATGCCAAAATAGCGCCCCCCTCCTAAACCATACCAGGCCACATGCCCTCAACATTAGGGGTGCTTTGGAGATGCTTCTCTTTTAAGCGAGTGCACGCATGGCTCAGCGCTAGGTGCATGGAGGGACTCCATTCTGTTACTGGGATTGAGATAGCGGCAATATACTGGACAGATGGAGAGGGTATTGGCTCTGTGTGTCCCTCCTAAATGCAGTGACTGTAGTAATATATGTTGACACCAGCAGAGTTTGTTAAAATTAAGTCATCTGTTCAAGCAAAGGTACCCCATATGTAAGGTAGTGACCCAATTGAAAGTGCCTAGCGTAGCCCAGAAGAACCCACCCCAGGGCAGGACTCTTATTAGACACTTGCTTGGCGCCCAACCAGTTGCGTCACTAGGGTTGGTGTCACCTGGTGCGGAAAAACATGGTGTCACCCCTCCCCCCCATCGTTTAAAGAGCTATGTGTGGAGTGACCCTCACCCCCATATACCCCCTTTCCAGCGCAATTCCTCTTTCTCCTTCCCCCTGCTTAGCACAACCCCCCCAATATTCCCCCTCAGAAAAAATCTTAACCCCCCCATATGCCCCCTTTCAGTACAAATACCCCCTCTCAGCACTACTTCCCCTCCATTTCCTCCCTTTCAGCAAAAATCCCCCCCTCTCAGCACAAATCATCACCTTCATTTCCCCCCTTTTAACACAAATACCTCCTTTCAGCACAAATCATCACCCTCATATACCCCCTTTCAGCACAAATCCCCCTTCTCGGCACAAAATGCTCCCCATATCCCTCCTCCCAGTATAAATCCCCCAAAACCCCTCCTTCTTATACAAACTCTTTTACCCCCTCTCAGTACAAATCATCCCCTCTTCTCCCCCTCCCTGCACAGATCTCCCCCTCTCAGCATAAATCCACCAAACCCCTCCTTCTTACACAAATGATCTTAACCACCCCCCAAATCTCCCCTCTGATCACAAATCCACAGTAATAAACCCCTCTATTTACACAAATTCTCTTATTGCCACCCTCAGCACACATGGTTTTATTTAACCCTTCCCCGCCAAATCCCCCCTACAAGCACACCCCCCCCCCACCCCAATACAAAGGCACTCACCTCCAGATTTTCCCAGAAAAAAAAAAAACCTTAATCCCTCCCAGCATAAACCCCTCTTCCTCTTCTTGTAGAAATGCTCAGATTCCTGCACAGACTTCCCAGTTACCAGGACCTCAGCACCGGGAGATCTCCTTCCCAGGCTCCTCCTCCTGTCTTGTCAGAAGACACGTCAAAGCAGAGGAGGAACCTGCGGGAAACTTCCCTCTGCGCTCTGACTCTTATACTATTATATACTATTATAAACATGCAGCCGGCTGGGACAGGTACCGGCTGCTAAAGTGTCGGCAATCACTGCGCTTTATTTTTTAACTAACTGGATGCCGTGAGTCATTTTAAATGGGATTTGACTCATTTTGTTTTCTTTAGAAAGGTCATTTTGCTGCGGCATGTTCTATGCATGCTATAGATGCACCACTTTACAGGCAGAATAAGGGGACCCCCCAGGCACTATATTTAAAGGTATTTTTCCTTTCTATTGCACTTTGAGCATCATTAACCCTTTCATGACTAAGCCTATTTATGACATTTGTTGCATGCAAGTTAAAACCTGTATTTTTTGCTAGAAAATTACTTAGAACCCCCAAACATTTTATATATTTTTTTAGCAGAGAATCTAGAGAATAAAATGGCAGTCGTTGCACTGTATTTGCGCAGCGGTCTTTCAAATGCAATTTTTTAGGAAAAAATACACTTTCATGAATTAAAAAAAAAACTAAACAGTAAAGTTAGCCCAATTGTTTTGTATAATGTGAAAGATGAAATTACGCAGAGTAAATAGATACCCAACATGTCATGCTTTGAAATTGCGCACACTCGTGGAATGGCGACAAACTACGGTACCTAAAAATCTCCATAGGAGGCGCTTTAAAACAAAACAACAGTTACCAGGTTTGAGTTACAGAGGAGGTCTAGTGCTAGAATTATTGCTCTCGCTCTGACAATCGTGGCGATACCTCACATGTGTGATTTGAACACCGTTTACATATTCGGGTGCGATTTACGTGTGTGTTTTTTTTGCTGCGCGAGATCGCGGGGACTGGGTGCTTTAAAAACATTTTTTCTTATTCATTTTTATTTTTTAACATTGTTAATATAAAAATAAAATATTTGATCACTTTTATTGCTGTCACAAGGAATGTAAACATCCCTTGTGGCAGTAATTGGTGGTGACAGGTACTTTTTATAGAGGGATCAGAGGTCTAAAAGACCCCAAATCCCTCCTTTGCACTTCAAAGTATTCAGATCGCCAAAAACTGCGATTCTGAATACTGTCATTTTTTAAAACGGCGCCATTGGCAGCCGAGTAAATTGGAAGTGACGTCTCTTCCGTGTTTACAGAAAGAAAACTGTAAGGAAGCCGTTTCCTTCCAGTCTTAAAGTGGTTGTAAACCCATCTAAAAAATTTTTTTTTTGTGGCTCACCTGCAAAACAAAGCTATAATGAGCTAGTATGACTAGCATACTAGCTCATTATGTACCACTTACCTTAGATCGGGGCCCCCGAAGCCGTCCGTGTCCCTCTCCGTGTCCCTCTCTCCAGCCGCAGCCATCGCTGCGGCGATAGCCGGAATGTTACTTCCGGGTATCGCCGCTTCAGCCAATCACAGGGCCGCTCTGGCGCTGTGATTGGCCGGAGCGGCGAAGACGTGACTCCGCGCACGCGCGCGGGAGCTGTCAAATTCGCCTAAGCCCAATGATTGCTGGGAACTAGCCGAATTTGTGAATGGGATTAACCCCATGAATGCGCCGTTGTCTACGGCGCGCATGCACCGTAGACAGCGGCGCCTGCCATTTTAGTAAATATCTCCTAAACCGTGTAGGTTCAGGAGATATTTCTTGCACCTACAGGTAAGCCTTAATCTAGGCTTACCTGTAGGTGCAAGTTGCAAAAGTGGGTTTACAACCACTTTAAGCCTCGTACACACGACCGGTTTTCTCGTCAAGAAACGACAAGAAAACTGTTGGGAGAGCTTTCTTGCCGAGAAAACCGTTGGTGTGTATGGTTTCTCGTCGAGAAAACTGCTGGGAATCTTGACGAGAAAAATAGAGAACCTGCTCTCTATTTTCTTATCAGGATTCTCGTTTTTCTCGTCGGGATTTTCATCGGCCTGTTTCCCGACGAGAAAACCGGTCGTGTGTATGCTTTTCCAAGTCTTAAAAAAATTGCGCATGCTCAGAATAAAGTATAAGACGGGAGCGCTCCTTCTGGTAAAACTAGCGTTCGTAATGGAGATAGCACATTCGTCACGCTAAAACGAACTGAAAGCACGAAGACTGAAAAGCGCGAATCGTCTCTCACCAAACCTTTACTAACACGCGATAACACGAGATCAGCAAAAGCAGCCCAAGGGGTGGCGCCATTGTAATCGAACTTCCCCTTTATACTGCCGTCGTACGTGTTGTACGTGACCGCGCAGAACAACAACGAGATTTGGAATTGACAGTGTGTATGCAAGGAAAGCTTGACAAGAATCTCGTCAAGAAAAACTACGTTTTTTTTTTACGGCGAGATTCTCGGTCGTGTGTACGAGGCTTAACTCTAGCCGGCGGAAGTGCAGGATCGTATCTCGGTCTCCTGGTGGGACGGGAGGCCCGGGAAGAGCGTCGGAAGGCGGCGGGGGGCGTCCCCTATCGCTCGCTCCTCCGATATAACAACCGAGCGGCTTTTAGCTGTATCGGTTGTTATCCCTGAAGAGCCGACCGCCCAAACTAAAAAACGGTACCGGGATGATGTGTGCAGTTGCAACTGCACACATCATCCCCGGTATAACCCCTTAAATCCGAGGCCGCATATATGCGTACGGTTGGCGGGAAGGAGTTAAAATCACTGCTCCTGAAAAAACTTTTTGCACTGATGTCCCCCATGACAGTACCCGGACCCCCATACACCTTTTATGGCCTATTACTTGCATATAAGCCTTCAAAATGGGCACTTTTCCCTGTTCGGCTCCCATAGACTTCAATGGAGTTCGCCGTTCGGGTTAGAACTTTTCTCCTGTTTGGCAGTTCTCCTGCAAAGCGAACAGGGGGGTGTTCAGCCCATCTTTAGCCAGATACAGAGGCATCAATAGCATTGGCAGAATATAATATAATGATGGCCACTAAAATCAGGCAGAGAGGATGAGTAAGCTCTAACGAGCAGGGAACCCCGGATTTCTCCTGTATTGTATTGTAATTGTACTGTTCCCGATGTTGTATAGCGCTGCGCAAACTGTTGGCGCTATATAAATCCTGAATAATAATAATAATGAGGTCCTGTGCCAATATTTTGGGGTACAGTGAAAGCTGTTTTGCAAGGTGGACCGGCTACTTTTTTCTGGTAATGATATTTATGAGTCTATATGTGATATATTCTTTCTTCCTTAACTACCAGACATAGGGCATTACAAGTCTGTATAGACTAATAAAATTGTGACCTTAAGCCTTGTGTACTACGTCATATAGAAGAGATAAGAGAAATGTGATCGCTTGTACATCGCCACATCTTCGGTCCTGATACAGAGACAGCAAAGTTCAAGCTTTATGAAAGCAGAAAATGGGGATTCTCCCATCACACTTTATTTCTATAACCAAAATAATATCCCACAGACACAACAGTATGAAAAATTCTGGAGAAGAGTGGAATACAATGATTCAGGATGCAAAAAATCTGAGGAAAACGCTTGGACAGCCGCACTCCAAAAAAGGTTCTTTTATTTAAAACAAAAGCACAAACAACATGCCACAGCAAAAAACAGCGAGTATGAGCTGATGTTTCGCACTGCGATTCAGTGCTTAATCGTAGCTATGATTAAGCACTGAATCGCAGTGCGAAACGTCAGCTCATACTCGCTGTTTTTTGCTGTGCCATGTTGTTTGTGCTTTTGTTTTAAATAAAAGAACCTTTTTTGGAGTGCGGCTGTCCAAGCGGTTTCCTCAGATTTTTTGCATTGTCATATGCATTGCCTGCACCCACGGCTCTGGATCTTGTGAATGAGTCACCAGTCACATCTGAGCGGTAACTCTCTCACAATGATTCAGGAGGTTACCAATCTACTGGGTAATTGCCAAAGCAGTCAGGAAAAGTCCAGTAGGGGGCAAAACCAGAATAAAACTCTGTGCTAATATAATAAAGTAATTTTGCAGCAATCATACACAAGACAATATCTACTTGGCGACTACTTCACTGCTACAGGGCGGCTGCTCTGTGCAGAATCATGTACAGTATCTCACAAAAGTGAGTACACCCCTCACATTTTTGTAAATATTTTATTATATCTTTTCATGTGACAACACTGAAGAAATGACACTTTGCTACAATGTAAAGTAGTGAGTGTACATCTTGTATAACAGTGTAAATTTTCTGCCCCCTCAAAATAACTCAACGCACACAGCCATTAATGTCTAAACCGCTGGCAACAAAAGTGAGTACACCCCTAAGTGAAAATGTCCAAATTGGGCCCAATTTGCCATTTTCCCTTCCCGGTGTCATGTGACTCGTTCGTTTTACAAGGTCTCAGGTGTGAATGGGGAGCAGGTGGGTTAAATTTGGTGTTATCTCTCTCACTCTCTCATACTGGTCACTGAAAGTTCAACATGGCACCTCATAGTTACATAGTTACATAGTTAGTCGGGTTGAAAAAAGACACAAGTCTATCCAGTTCAACCACAAAAAAAATAAAAAAATAAAAATAATATCGTACAATCCCATATACCCAATTCTATACCCACAGTTGATCCAGAGGAAGGCAAAAAACCCCAGCAGAGCATGATCCAATTTGCTACAGCTGGGGAAAAAATTCCTTCCTGATCCCCCGAGAGGCAATTGGATTTTCCCCGGATCAACTTTACCTATAAATGTCAGTACCCAGTTATATTATGTACATTTAGGAAAGAATCCAGGCCTTTCTTAAAGCAATCTACTGAGCTGGCCAGAACCACCTCTGCAGGGAGTCTATTCCACATCTTCACAGCTCTTACTGTGAAAAAACCTTTCCGTATTTGGAGGTGAAATCTCTTTTCCTCTAGATGCAAAGAGTGCCCCCTTGTCCTTTGTGATGACCGTAAAGTGAATAACTGAACACCAAGTTCACTATATGGACCCCTTATATATTTGTACATGTTGATCATATCCCCACTTATTCTCCTCTTCTCAAGAGTGAATAAATTCAGTTCCTCTAATCTTTCCTCATAGCTGAGCTCCTCCATGCCTCTAATCAGTTTGGTTGCCCTTCTCTGCACTTTCTCCAGTTCCCCAATATCCTTTTTGAGAACTGGGGCCCAAAACTGAACTGCATATTCCAGATAAGGTCTTACTAATGATTTGTACAGGGGCAAAGAACTCTCTGAGGATCTTAAAAAAAAGAATTGTTGCTCTACATAAAGATGGCCTAGGCTATCAAGATGGACTAACGGACTCTATAAGAAGATTGCCAAGACCCTGAAACTGAGCTGCAGCACGGTGGCCAAGACCATACAGCGGTTTAACAGGACAGGTTCCACTCAGAACAGGCCTCGCCATGGTCGACAAAAAGAAGCTGAGTGAACCTGCTCAGCGTCATATCCAGAGGTTGTCTATTGGAAATAGACGTATGAGTGCTGCCAGCATTGCTGCAGTGGTTGAAGGGGTGGGGGGTCAGCCTGTCAGTGCTCAGACCATACGCCGCACACTGCATCAAATTGGTCTGCATGGCTGTCATCCCAGAAGGAAGCCTCTTCTAAAGATGATGTACAAGAAAGCCTGCAAACAGTTTGCAGAAGACAAGCAGACTAAGGACATGGATTACTGGAACCATGTCCTGTGGTCTGATGAGACCAAGATAAACTTATTTGGGTCAGATGGTGACAAGTGTGTGTGGCGGCAACCAGGTGAGGAGCACAAAGACAAGTGTATCTTGTCTATAGTCAAGCATGGTGGTGGGAGTGTCATGGTCTGGGGCTGCATGAGTGCAGCTGGCACTGGGGAGCTACAGATCATTGAGGGAACCATGAATGCCAACATGTACTGTGACATACTGAAACAGAGGATGATCCCCTCCCTTCAGAGACTGGACCGCAGGGCAGTATTCCAACATGATAACGACCCCAAACACACCTCCAAGATGACCACTGCCTTGCTAAAGAAGCTGAGGGTAAAGGTGATTGACTGGCCATGCATGTCTCCAGACCTAAACCCTATTGATCATCTGTGGGACATCCTCAAATGGAAGGTGGAGGAGCGCAAGGTCTCTAACATCCACCAGCTCTGTGATATTGTCATCGAGGAGGGGAAGAGGACTCCAGTGGCAACCTGTGAAGCTCTGGTGACCTCCATGCCCAAGAGGGTAAAGGCAGTGCTGGAAAATAATGGTGGCCACACAAAATATTGACATTTCGGGCCCAATTTGGACATTTTCACTTAGGGGTGTACTCACTTTTGTTGCCAGCGGTTTAGACATTAATGGCTGTGTGTTGAGTTATTTTGAGGGGACAGAAAATTTACACTGTTATACAAGCTGTACACTCACTACTTTACATTGTAGCAAAGTGTCATTTCTTCAGTGTTCTCACATGAAAAGATAGAATAAAATATTTACAAAAATGTGAGGGGTGTACTCACTTTTGCAAGATACTGTATATGCTTTTGATTCTGCTCTTCCGGGTAGGGGGCGTGAGTGTGCGTCACTGGCGCTCCACTTGTGCTGTGATAAGTCACAGCAGAAGCCAATGAGCAGGTGCTGGCCAGATCACCAGGGGAAAATAAACAAATAAAAGCCTGTGAAAAGAAAACGAATGCAGCCACCACATCTAATGCCGCGTACACACGATCGTTTTTCATGACGAGAAAATGCCATTTTAAAAAAAGGGCATTAAAAACGGTGTGTATGCTCCAGAGCATTTTTAACGACGTGAAAAATGGCCTAAAAAAATGAGAACCTGCTCTTTCACGTCGTTCTTTTTAACGCCGTGAAAAACGGTCGTGTGTATGCTTTTACGAGGGGAAAAAAAATGCGCATGCTCAGAATCAAGTATGAGACGGGAGCGCTCATTCTGGTAAAACTAGCGTTTGTAATGGATATAGCACATTCGTCACGCTGTAAATTATTGCATCGGTTAATGCAGAGTATTCAATTCTTCTTTATATAATGCTACAATAATGAACTTCTTTTGCTAATGAGTTATGACAAACTTGTTTATTAGTGATTTTTAGTGATCTCATGAATTTTAGTTTTTGTTGGAAAGCCAGATCTCCGTAATAGATTATAAATTGATTTAAAATATCTTAATTAAAAGATCAGCCTTTTTTTTTTTTTTTCTTTTGTGTGTCAAGTTACCACAACAACATTATAAATTTGTATTATTTCTCCTCAAGGAGGTTGGTGTCCCTTGTTAATTTTCAAATGTATTTTTTAAATGTCCCTGCCTACTCACTAGCAAACTCTCTTTTTGAATTAAAAACACATGGTCAAGTATTTACCTTTAAATCAAAAAAACATTTATTCTGGCACATAACAAATTAAAGGGGAAGGCAGCACTGGAGACCCTGCTTGAATTTGTGCATCCTTTGGACCCCACAGCAAACATCAAAGAATAGAACACCAAAATATGGATTTTAAAAATTAAAAAAAAGATTAGGAGCTCAATCTTGTCCTGGACTCCCAGAGGTCAAGAAACAGCAGCAGGTAAGTGAGATATATGTCCCCAGTTTGTGGTACTAGAACAGTCTGTGCCTTCTGTCAGACCATCCAGAAGCAAGGCCATTATTTCTTTCTCTTCCTTGTAGCCTTCTCTCCAGCCTTCTCTGCAGCCTTCTCTGCAGCCTTCGTTAAGCACTTCCTCGGAGGCTGTGTCTCAGGAGGAGAGCTTGTGACAGGAAGAGGAGGAGGAGGAGGGGCGACCTCTGCTAGGTCAGTGAATTGGGTTAGTTCGCCCAGCAACCCCCTGTTGATGACCTTCAACATTAGGTTCTCACTAAAGAGCCGTTGCCTAATGTCCATTCTGGTTAGTTTGTGTGCCAGTACTGCGGCATAGCCCTCTTCAACGGAGGGGGGCTCTCTGAGGGCCGCAGTAGCCTCTCGAATAAAGGCACGTGTTTCCTCCTCCACCTGGCTAACCCTCCTGGGCATTCTTGGTTGAATTTTGAGGGGAGGCATCTGGGCTCTTGTGCTGGGCCTGACCTCCTCTGTGTGCCACTGGGCCCTGCCTCCTCCTGTGTGCCACTGGGCCCTGCCTCCTCCTGGTCTACAACGTCACCCTCTTCCTGGCTCAGCTCTGGCTGTGTATAAAAAAGGGACATACTTATAATTTTAGCTTCATCAATCACACACATTTTTCACCTCATGACATTTGCAAATTGAATGCTAAAATAAATTAAAAAGACAATGATTCTGACCCCTGCATATTTTATTATTGTCCCCCTCATTTTTGACCACTACTGTCTATTGATATTTAAAACACTTTTTGTTCAAGCATTAAATAGTTAGCAATAGTTTAACATCTATTTTACATCATTAATTTTATTACCAAACAGCTATGTGTGTCTCACCCTCCTTCATGTAAGCTTGCCTCTCCACTGCAATCGAACCACCGCAAACTCCCGTCCAAACACCAAATTGTATATTTTCGACGAGTGGTCGAAAGATCCGAACACTGCACACCATGGGAGGAGCTACACGACAGTCACCTGGAATGGGAGGAGCTACACGACAGTCACCTGGTGTGCAGCGTTCGGATCTTTCGACCACTCGTCGAATATACAATTTGGTGTTTGGACGGGAGTTTGCGGGGGTTCGATTGCAGTGGAGAGGCAAGCTTACATGAAGGAGGGTGAGACACACATAGCTGTTTGGTCCGCCGAGACCGCAATACATCGCGTCTGCCTGTTGTATACTTGCCTGGCATTTGGAGAAGTTTTATTGAAGTGCTTGATTTTTATCTGCCTAATGTGAGTTTAACCATTGTGGAGTTTATTCGGTCCACCGGGGGGAGAAATTCCCCTTGCCGGCGGCGTTCCCGATCACTTCCGAACGTTGCAATGTCGTCCGCGCATGCAAGGTATTATACCTTGCATGCGTGCGACTTCACAACGTTTCGCATTTGCGGCGGAAGTGACGGCAGCGGCCGGGGATTTAAGTCTTTCCAGGATGCTGAGGGAGCCACCCAAGGAGAGCCGCCATTGCGGTTTGGTTTCCTCGGCCTAGCAATGTGTGGATGGGGGCGGGGCGCCTGCGGGAGGGGCTCGCCTTGGAACATTTTTTCCCCATCAAGGGCAGTATAAATGTATGCAAGGAGCTAGGTGGATCACTATTCACACTAATCCCACACTATCCCATCACTCTCACACCATGTTCACATACTCACTCATCACCCACCCACCCACCATCATCACACCACTCATGCACACTAACTTATGTAGGTGCGTTTTTGTATTCCCCTCTTACCTTAGTATTATCACCACTCTCATGTAACACAATTTCATTGTCCTATACCCAATGAATGGGCACCTTTTTCCTTTTATAGGTACACATTTATATGTAGCGATACCTCCAACTAAGAAGGCCGCAGATTTAGTTTGGGCCCTGATGGCAGCTCCGTCAACCCCCGGCAATAGGCTCTACCCCCTACTGGCACAGCTAGTATTGACAGTAAATTGTATATCTTATACTTTATGAATAACTGAGCATTGAGACAATACTAAATTTAAATAAGTATAAGGTTTTACTTAAGCTCTTGGTAAGAAGGATATAACAGTAATCACAGTTTACAGAATAATCAATGGTAATGCAGAGCCCTGCAACGCTAACACACTAAAGAGCTGACATGCAACAAGTGCGCCACACGGGCGACCGTTTGTTAAGTGCCCTATGGCGCAGTAACCCAAAACACATTAGAAACCCCACCAGGCCTGGTTTCTGAGATCTATAACTTAGTCCTTTTTCTTCACCGGCAGATCTTTAACGGTGGTGCACATTAACAGAGTACAAACTTTGTAATCCAATGGGGTAGGTAAAGATGGGTGGGAACTTGGCTATACGAACTGTAAGTTCAGCTATGGTACGGCTCTTCAATAAGGGTATCAGGAACAACTGGTGGGCCACGACAGTCTATAGGCCTATATGTAGTAACAGTATATCGTTTGGGCGTATGCCCTCTCACCCGCCCGGACTACGGTCTCAGTCCGGGAAACTTCCACCGACTGTGTCACACACACACTCAGTCTCTCCAGCGATCGGGTCCCCGATCCAACAAGGCTGTAGCTGAGCAAAGTCAGATGCCACCCAGGCTCGCAGAGGGGGGTGGAAGGCTCTTTGGTGCTGAGCAAGGCCTCAGGCTTCAGGCCTTGCACTCCGACACATCCGCACAGGAGGATCAGTCTGTGTAGTCTCGTGTCCCAAAGAGGCCGAGCCCAGCCTCGCCTCCTCTTTTTATAACCCCTCCCATGAGTCTCTGCGGCGGAACATTGCCGAATGGGGTTCTGGGTAATGTAGTCTCTTTTGCATTAAAGGGGAACACCCCGCTACACACTCCCCCCACTTGAACTCTTTGGTCCCCAAAGATAAACCTTAACAAAGACTATGTACAACTCTAGACAATTCTTCAAACGATGTTGGCATAGGGAATTCCCACCAAAACTGAGGAGTAGAATTTCCTTGCCCACAGGTTGTCATGGATATGCAGTAGTGTTTGTCTGTCAGCTTACCTTCCTTCCCATGTATTCATCTTAGAGGCCTGAGCCCTTTCACCTGGCTTCCTTTATAATCTCCTCCCAGCCAGACTCCACCCCAGGCCCTATCACAGAACACTATATTAACCTGTGCACTGCAAGCCTGCTTTGCTGATCAACGTGTTTGTTAGGCATTGTGTGTTTGGGTTCCTGCCTGCCGTGTGCTACGTCTGTCTCTCTGTTACGTTATTGGCTTGTCCCCGACTATCCCTGTCTGCTCGTGACCATTGACCTTCGGCTCGTTCTTTCGTTATCCTTGTCTGCTTGTGGCCCCTGACCTTCAGCTTGTTATTCGGTTCTCTCTTATCTCGTGCTGCTGCTTCCCCTCTTTTCCCCTTATCCTACGGGGCGTGAGCTAGGAAACTCCAGGGGCCGCGACCTGGTCCCAGCCTGCAGCATAACATCCTCACCACTAGAGGCCCTGGAGAAGACCAGCTGGGTTTTAGACTCCGCGCCCTGGGGAATCTTGGCTCTAGCTTCCGTTAGGATCCCGGTTGTGCTCCTCTGGTCCCGCTTTCCACAACCACCCAGTTTCCTATCCGCAGAAGCCAGCCATAGGGTTCACTACCTCGCGGTGCACTCCTGTCCCCCTACGGTGTGCATCTGTCACCTGGCCACAGGTGACCTTGACAGTTTGATCAGCCATGAACCCGGCTGACATCCCGCTACCCGCGGATGATCCATTGCAGGGCATAGTTTGCAGACTTGAAACCCAGGAATTGAATCAGACTCAGGTGATGCGATTCCTCCAGGATCTGGCTTCTCGCTTCGAGCAGCTTCAGGCCTCCTTGGGAACCCTGAATCCGCAACCTCAAATACAATCAGCGGCTGCACCTATTGCACCAGTCGCAGCCACACACTCGCTACAACTGCCAGCTCCGTCCCGTTTCTCTGGGGACTCCAAGGCTTGCAGGGGGTTCCTTAGCCAGTGCACGATTCATTTTGAGCTCCAGCCCCAAAACTTCCTGTCTGATCGGGCTAAGGTAGCCTATATCATTTCCCTCCTCTCTGGTGAAGCTTTAGCCTGGGCAGCCCCTCTGTGGGAACTGAATGATCCAGTGGTTTCTAGCCTGTCTGGCTTCTTGAAACTTTTTCGGAATATCTTCGAAGAACCGGCTCGTGTCTCTTCAGCGGCCAGCGCCCTTTTACGTCTCCGCCAAGTGTCTGCTTCTGTGGGACAGTATGCCCTTCATTTCCGCATACTGTCGGCTGAGTTGAGCTGGAACAATGAGGCCTTAGTCGCAACCTTTTTGCATGGCCTGTCTGATAGAGTGAAGGATGAATTAGCTGGAAGAACCATCCCCACTGATCTGGCCGGCGTTATCTCCTTGTGTAACCAGATCGATATTCGCTTTCAGGAGAGGACCTTAGAAAAGCAACGCCAGCACTCCTTGGTTCTTAGTCAGCCTGAGCTCCCCTCTCTTCGACCCGTAGAGCATCTCCTACCAGCTGAGGAACCCATGCAGCTGGGTCGGACCAGGCTATCCCCCGAGGAACGTGCTAGGCGCAGAACTCTTGGTCTGTGTCTTTACTGTGGGGGCAAAGGTCATTTTCGTGACACTTGCTCTCTTTGTCCAGAAAAACGTTCGGGTCCACTTCATCTGGAAAGTGGAGTATTGGACCCAGAAATATCACCTTCCCCTTCTCGTCTTCTGCTTTCTGTGTTCCTTCATGTTGGTGCTTCTTCTCATTCGGTCTCAGCATATCTGGATTCCGGAGCCGCTGGTAATTTCATGGACTGGGAAATCGCATCGTCCATGAGACTTACTCTTTTGCCCCTCACCACGCCATTGGTGGTCTTGGCGATTGATGGTACTGTTCTCCCAGGGGGACCTATCCGCTTCCAGACCCTCCCTGTTAAGATGTCGGTAGGGACACTCCACCAGGAGTGGATATCCTTCCTTATCTTACCCGAGGCCTCAACGCCTATAATTTTGGGTCTCCCATGGTTACAGCTCCATTCTCCTCATGTGGACTGGACTACTGGACAGATCCTGGCTTGGGGTCCCTCCTGTTCCTCATCCTGCCTACCCAAGGTTGCCCCCTGTGAATCTGAGTCGGTCATTCATTCCAGGTTGCATAACCATTTACATTTCTCTGTCCCTAACCACCCTTGGACGCACAGCCAGGCTAGCTTGTCTATAAGTCCTGCAGTCGCTACGTCTTGCGATGCGATTCAGGTAGTCGCTACACCTGACTCAGCTATTCACTCTGCCTCTGTACTAGTTATGCCAGTCCAGCCCATGCCCAGTGAGCCTCCTACTTTTTCTTGTTCGGGACATTCTGCTTGTCCTTCAGCTATTCAGCTTGACTCCGGCGACATGTCACCTTCTAACCAACCTGACTTCAGGGTTCCACTGACATCTGCCCAGTCTGATGGTCCTGTGCAAGATGACCAGTTCCCCTTTAAGGGTCTAGGGGACCCTCCTCAGATTCCTGTTGATCCTCTCATGCCCTTGCTTATTCCTAGAGAGCCTTTGGTCCTCAATAGATCTTCTTGTCATCTCCCTACCTCGTTTTCGGTCTCTGAGGATAATCTTAAGTACGAGGTTAGACAAGTTCTGGATTCTCGGCTCTGCAGAGGCATTCTTCAGTACCTTTTGCATTGGAGAGGTTTTGGTCCTGAGGAGGCGTCTTGGATCGCTGCATCTGATGTCGCTGCACCTCATCTGTTGAGAAGGTTTCATCAGAGATTTCCCTTTAAGCCTGGGTCCAGGCGGGGGAGGGCCCATAAGAGGGAGGGTACTGTCATGGATATGCAGTAGTGTTTGTCTGTCAGCTTACCTTCCTTCCCATGTATTCATCTTAGAGGCCTGAGCCCTTTCACCTGGCTTCCTTTATAATCTCCTCCCAGCCAGACTCCACCCCAGGCCCTATCACAGAACACTATATTAACCTGTGCACTGCAAGCCTGCTTTGCTGATCAACGTGTTTGTTAGGCATTGTGTGTTTGGGTTCCTGCCTGCCGTGTGCTACGTCTGTCTCTCTGTTACGTTATTGGCTTGTCCCCGACTATCCCTGTCTGCTCGTGACCCTTGACCTTCGGCTCGTTCTTTCGTTATCCTTGTCTGCTTGTGGCCCCTGACCTTCAGCTTGTTATTCGGTTCTCTCTTATCTCGTGCTGCTGCTTCCCCTCTTTTCCCCTTATCCTACGGGGCGTGAGCTAGGAAACTCCAGGGGCCGCGACCTGGTCCCAGCCTGCAGCATAACATCCTCACCACTAGAGGCCCTGGAGAAGACCAGCTGGGTCTTAGACTCCGCGCCCTGGGGAATCTTGGCTCTAGCTTCCGTTAGGATCCCGGTTGTGCTCCTCTGGTCCCGCTTTCCACAACCACCCAGTTTCCTATCCGCAGAAGCCAGCCATAGGGTTCACTACCTCGCGGTGCACTCCTGTCCCCCTACGGTGTGCATCTGTCACCTGGCCACAGGTGACCTTGACAGTTTGATCAGCCATGAACCCGGCTGACATCCCGCTACCCACGGATGATCCATTGCAGGGCATAGTTTGCAGATTTGAAACCCAGGAATCGAATCAGACTCAGGTGATGCGATTCCTCCAGGATCTGGCTTCTCGCTTCGAGCAGCTTCAGGCCTCCTTGGGAACCCTGAATCCGCAACCTCAAATACAATCAGCGGCTGCACCTATTGCACCAGTCGCAGCCACACACTCGCTACAACTGCCAGCTCCGTCCCGTTTCTCTGGGGACTCCAAGGCTTGCAGGGGGTTCCTTAGCCAGTGCACGATTCATTTTGAGCTCCAGCCCCAAAACTTCCTGTCTGATCGGGCTAAGGTAGCCTATATCATTTCCCTCCTCTCTGGTGAAGCTTTAGCCTGGGCAGCCCCTCTGTGGGAACTGAATGATCCAGTGGTTTCTAGCCTGTCTGGCTTCTTGAAACTTTTTCGGAATATCTTCGAAGAACCGGCTCGTGTCTCTTCAGCGGCCAGCGCCCTTTTACGTCTCCGCCAAGAGTCTGCTTCTGTGGGACAGTATGCCCTTCATTTCCGCATACTGTCGGCTGAGTTGAGCTGGAACAATGAGGCCTTAGTCGCAACCTTTTTGCATGGCCTGTCTGATAGAGTGAAGGATGAATTAGCTGGAAGAACCATCCCCACTGATCTGGCCGGCGTTATCTCCTTGTGTAACCAGATCGATATTCGCTTTCAGGAGAGGACCTTAGAAAAGCAACGCCAGCACTCCTTGGTTCTTAGTCAGCCTGAGCTCCCCTCTCTTCGACCCGTAGAGCATCTCCTACCAGCTGAGGAACCCATGCAGCTGGGTCGGACCAGGCTATCCCCCGAGGAACGTGCTAGGCGCAGAACTCTTGGTCTGTGTCTTTACTGTCGGGGCAAAGGTCATTTTCGTGACACTTGCTCTCTTTGTCCAGAAAAACGTTCGGGTCCACTTCATCTGGAAAGTGGAGTATTGGACCCAGAAATATCACCTTCCCCTTCTCGTCTTCTGCTTTCTGTGTTCCTTCATGTTGGTGCTTCTTCTCATTCGGTCTCAGCATATCTGGATTCCGGAGCCGCTGGTAATTTCATGGACTGGGAAATCGCATCGTCCATGAGACTTACTCTTTTGCCCCTCACCACGCCATTGGTGGTCTTGGCGATTGATGGTATTGTTCTCCCAGGGGGACCTATCCGCTTCCAGACCCTCCCTGTTAAGATGTCGGTAGGGACACTCCACCAGGAGTGGATATCCTTCCTTATCTTACCCAAGGCCTCAACGCCTATAATTTTGGGTCTCCCATGGTTACAGCTCCATTCTCCTCATGTGGACTGGACTACTGGACAGATCCTGGCTTGGGGTCCCTCCTGTTCCTCGTCCTGCCTACCCAAGGTTGCCCCCTGTGAATCTGAGTCGGTCATTCATTCCAGGTTGCATAACCATTTACATTTCTCTGTCCCTAACCACCCTTGGACGCACAGCCAGGCTAGCTTGTCTATAAGTCCTGCAGTCGCTACGTCTTGCGATGCGATTCAGGTAGTCGCTACACCTGACTCAGCTATTCACTCTGCCTCTGTACTAGTTATGCCAGTCCAGCCCATGCCCAGTGAGCCTCCTACTTTTTCTTGTTCGGGACATTCTGCTTGTCCTTCAGCTATTCAGCTTGACTCCGGCGACATGTCACCTTCTAACCAACCTGACTTCAGGGTTCCACTGACATCTGCCCAGTCTGATGGTCCTGTGCAAGATGACCAGTTCCCCTTTAAGGGTCTAGGGGACCCTCCTCAGATTCCTGTTGATCCTCTCATGCCCTTGCTTATTCCTAGAGAGCCTTTGGTCCTCAATAGATCTTCTTGTCATCTCCCTACCTCGTTTT
The DNA here is from genome assembly GCA_029206835.1 of Rana muscosa. Lineage (NCBI taxonomy): Eukaryota > Metazoa > Chordata > Amphibia > Anura > Ranidae > Rana > Rana muscosa. The sequence continues at coordinate 380,815,328 of CM055118.1, forward strand.
CGGTCTCTGAGGATAATCTTAAGTACGAGGTTAGACAAGTTCTGGATTCTCGGCTCTGCAGAGGCATTCTTCAGTACCTTGTGCATTGGAGAGGTTTTGGTCCTGAGGAGGCGTCTTGGATCGCTGCATCTGATGTCGCTGCACCTCATCTGTTGAGAAGGTTTCATCAGAGATTTCCCTTTAAGCCTGGGTCCAGGCGGGGGAGGGCCCATAAGAGGGAGGGTACTGTCATGGATATGCAGTAGTGTTTGTCTGTCAGCTTACCTTCCTTCCCATGTATTCATCTTAGAGGCCTGAGCCCTTTCACCTGGCTTCCTTTATAATCTCCTCCCAGCCAGACTCCACCCCAGGCCCTATCACAGAACACTATATTAACCTGTGCACTGCAAGCCTGCTTTGCTGATCAACGTGTTTGTTAGGCATTGTGTGTTTGGGTTCCTGCCTGCCGTGTGCTACGTCTGTCTCTCTGTTACGTTATTGGCTTGTCCCCGACTATCCCTGTCTGCTCGTGACCCTTGACCTTCGGCTCGTTCTTTCGTTATCCTTGTCTGCTTGTGGCCCCTGACCTTCAGCTTGTTATTCGGTTCTCTCTTATCTCGTGCTGCTGCTTCCCCTCTTTTCCCCTTATCCTACGGGGCGTGAGCTAGGAAACTCCAGGGGCCGCGACCTGGTCCCAGCCTGCAGCATAACATCCTCACCACTAGAGGCCCTGGAGAAGACCAGCTGGGTCTTAGACTCCGCGCCCTGGGGAATCTTGGCTCTAGCTTCCGTTAGGATCCCGGTTGTGCTCCTCTGGTCCCGCTTTCCACAACCACCCAGTTTCCTATCCGCAGAAGCCAGCCATAGGGTTCACTACCTCGCGGTGCACTCCTGTCCCCCTACGGTGTGCATCTGTCACCTGGCCACAGGTGACCTTGACACAGGTCACATTATCATGGGTGGCCTGCCTAGCTGTGCCAGAGAGTGAGCTGGGGTTGCCCTCCACTAAATGGACAGTGGAGGGATCCGGATTTTCAGCATTCCTCCTAGCAGTAACTACAGAATCCTCTGAGCTATTCCCCATTTGTGGGTAGGTCAGCTTCTTAGGAGGCCGGATGACTCTTCGAGCCCTTTGCTCTTTGGGATTTCTGGCTCTGGTGCCACAGGCTCCTCTTCCTCTGAGTAACCATCATGGGCATCTTCCCAGTAATCTGCTGAAGGACTAGTGGGGATGAACTCTGTGGCTTCTGGGTTCAGTGTTTCATCTGTGGTGTCCTCAGTGGTTGGAGAAGGCCACAGCCAATTAAGTTCTCCATCCTCATTCTCACTAAGTTGAGAGGCCTCTCCATCTTCATCTCGGGAAGCCTGCGACCGAGTGTTCGGCCTAGGAGTATCCAGGATAGAGGCCGGTTCAGGGGAGTCTCCCACGGGAGGTATTCTAACTGCCTCAGCAAGAGGGAGCAGGTGGTTTCGATGCCACGTCTTCAGAGGGCCCACCTTTCCTTCCGGCTTCAACTTGTAGACAGGCAGGCCCGGCAACTTCCTACAGATGACATAAGGTTCAGATCTCCATCTATCTGCAAGTTTGTGCTTTCCAGGGACCCCCAGATTGCGTAACAGTACTCGGTCCCCGGGCTGTAGGTCTTGCACCCGGACCTTCAAGTCGAAGTTTCTTTTGTTTCGAGCTCCCCTTTGATCTGAGGCCGCTTGAGCTTGTTCATAGGCTACTTTCAGGCTGTGTCTGAGCCTATCCACATATCCTTTGTGGGATGTGGCTGAGGAATGGTCCAGAGAAGTGCCAAAGGCCAAGTCCACAGGTAGTCTCGCTTCTCTCCCAAACATGAGTCGATATGGGGAGTAGCCTGTAGCATCACTGATGGTGCAGTTGTAAGCATGTACTAGGGCTGCTATGTGTTTGCTCCAATGTTGCTTTTTCTCACTTTCCAGAGTCCCCAACATGTTGAGCAAGGTTCGGTTAAACCTTTCCGGCTGAGCATCTCCTTGTGGGTGGTAAGGTGTAGTTTGAGTCTTCTTGATTCCCAATGAATCCAGGAGTTTCCGGATCAGTTTACTCTCAAAGTCCCTTCCTTGATCTGAATGAAGTCGCTGTGGCAGCCCATAATGGACAAAGTACTTCTCCATAAGCACCTTGGCTACGGTGGAGGCCTTCTGATCTTTGGTTGGGAAAGCTTGGGCATACCGGGTGAAATGGTCGGTTATCACCAGAACATTTCCTAGTCCACTCAGGTCAGGTTCAAGGCAGAGAAAGTCAATGCACACCAGGTCCACTTTGTAGATGGCCCATTGGGGCAGCTTGATGGGGTAAAGTCTTCCTCTGGATGCATCGTGCACATGAGTGGCAGTACTCTTCTACCTCTGACCTCATGCAGGGCCAATAGAACCGACTTCTGACAAGTTGAAAGGTCCTTTCAGACCCTAGATGGCCATGATTGTCATGCAGGGCAATCAGAACAGTCTCTCGATGTTTCTCTGGGAGGAACAGTTGCCACTTATCTTCTGAGTCATCAGAGGGGCCCCTTCGGTAGACCACTCCCTGATGTACCTGCAACCTGTCCCATTCTTTCCTCAACAGGCGAGCCTCCTTTGAGGGATGACACAGGAGTTTGTTTGTATCCTGATTCTCCAGGGCCTCCAGGACCAATCTCCCCATGGGGTCTTCCAATTGGTCACTCCTCAAATCCTTCTTGGACAATCTCGGCAGGTTGTCTTCGCCCAATTGAGTCACTCCACAGTAGTGTTTTGGGACTCCCACCATGGTAACTCCTATTTCTTCTGCTCTGGAGCCTCCTCTGGCCTGGAATTCAGCTCCTTGACAAAGGGCCCGCACCCCGTCCAGTGCCACTTGGGTCCAATCTTCTATATCACTGGTGGGGGCATGAGACCTCCTGGACAGAGCGTCTGGCCCCTGGCCTATACTTTAGGCTGAAGTTGAATCCAGACAGTGCGGCCAGCCACCTGTGTCCAGTGGCGTCCAGCTTGGCCGTGGTGAAAAGGTAGGTAAGGGGGTTGTTGTCGGTCTTCACAGTGAACTCCGCCCCATACAGGTAGTCTTTGAGCTTGTCTACTACCGCCCACTTGAGGGCCAGGAACTCCAGCTTGTGAGTGGGGTAGTTCTTCTCAGAGGGGGTCAGGCTCCTGCTCACATAGGCAACAGGCCGTTGTTGCCCTTCGTGTTCTTGATAAAGTACTCCTCCCAGACCGTCATGACTAGCATCTACGTGTAGTTCATAGGACTTGGTTGGGTCTGCGTAGGCCAAGACTGGGGCAGTGGTTAGGCTCTCCTTTAATGCCTGGAAGGCCTCTTCACACTTCTGCTTCCACTGATTTCTGACTGACTCTCCCGGCTTCCTGGGCCCTGAGTCGTCCTCTTCCCCCTCAGTCTTGAGCAGTTCATTCAATGGTCTAGCAATTCGGGCGAATCCCTCCACAAACCTCCTATAGTAAGAGCAGAAACCCAAGAAGGATCTGAGTTCTGTTACTGTGGTGGGTCGTGGCCAGGAGGTAACTGCCTCCAATTTCTCGGGGTCTGTGGCCACCCCTTCTTCGGACACTATGTGCCCCAGATAGTTCACAGAAGACTGGTAGAACCGACACTTTTCAGGTGAAAGTTTGAGTCCCTCCTCACTGAGTCTCCTCAATACTTTTTCTAGCCTCTCCTCATGTTCCTCCAGGGTTCTTCCAAAGACTATGACATCGTCCAGGTACACAAGGACTTCAATAAGGTTCATGTCTCCTACAGTCTTCTCCATAAGACGCTGGAAAGTAGCTGGGGCTCCAGACAGACCTTGAGGCATCCGGTCGAATTCAAAGAACCCTACTGGGGTTATGAAAGCTGTCTTCTCCTTGTCTTCTGGGTGCATGGGGATCTGATAGTACCCGCTCTTGAGATCCATAACACTGAACCACTTGGCTCCAGACAAACTCTGTAGGGCATCCTCTATCCTTGGAGTAGTATACTGGTTGGGTATGGTTCTCCTGTTGAGAGTCCTGTAGTCGATACAGAGCCTCAATGACCCATTCTTCTTCCTGACCACCACTATCGGGGATGCATAGGGGCTTCTAGATTCCCGTATCACTCCAGTCCTTTTGAGTTCTGAGAGTTGTTCCCTTAGATCCTCCAGATCTGCTAGGGGGACCCGCCTGACTCTCTCTCTGAAGGGCTTATCTTCCTGGAGGCGGATCCGATGGGTGGCACTCCTTGCACACCCCACATCGAACTCATCTTTAGAGAAGATCTTCTCCCATCTGTTCAGCTGGGCCTTGGCTCTCTCTTTCCAAGCCCTGGGCAGATTCGGGTTTTCCATGGATATCTTCTCCTAAGCATCTCCTCCTTCACCCACCTCTGACAGGTTGACAGGGGCAGCAGGGCTCACCTGGCCTAGCAGCATCCTGGCTGGGACCTCCATGGGGCCATCCGTATTGTTCCTAACACTCACTGGGACTCTAAAATGGGCCTTCTTTAGGGCCTTCAGCGGAATCACTTCTGGTATCACTTACAGACCGTGGGACCCTTCTCTTGGATCAGATTCCAACATGACAAAGGGTCCAGGCTGCTCCCAAGTAAGCTTCACAGTTTTTCTGAGACAGGTTACTTCACCGGGCTGCAGCACTATCCCTCCTCTTCCAAGTCTCCACACCTTCCCTATCCCCTCTCCTGGGGTCTTCTGCTCTAAGACCAGCCTTTGGTAAGCTGTCTTCAGCATGGGGTGGATCTTGGTGACCGCTGCCCCTTTCTCTTTCACTAGAGGGGTCAGAAGTCTTCGGACCAGGTCCGTGTTCGTCCGTATTATCAGGGAGCTCTTGTTGGCTCCTGGTGGCCGAGGGCACACAACTGCCAGGGTGTCAAATTCTTCGGCTTTTCCAGCCACAGATGGGTCAAAGGTCATCCTGACAGGCAGATAGCCATCGTAGGGGAAGTTCTGGGTTCCAATCCCACATATCTCTAGTCCCTCTATTTTCCGGATGGGTAGGTGACTCAAGTACTTATCGTAAAAGTCTCTGTATAGCAGGGTTACTTGCGTCCCAGTATCCAAGATTGCTCTGGTGTAGACTCCCTCCACTTCAATGGACACTATAGGAGATGGGCCTACCAGCTTCTCCGGGTAAGGCCCGGCAGGGGTCGCTTCCTTCAGACTTTTTTTCTTTGAACCTCCTCTCGTCCAATCCCCTTTGGACTTCAGTCTTTCTTGAGCCTGGTATGCATTGACTCCCCCCACCTTACTGGGTGTAGGGATCCGCTGAGGGATACTATTGTTTTTCTTAGGTGTGCACCCCCTCTGGGGAGTGCTGTGCCTCTTCTGAGGGGTCTTACTCCCTTTCTCTGGGGTGTATCTCTGTTTAGGAATGTTGTGTTTCCCCCGAGGCGTTTTATCTCCTGTTATTTTCTGCTTTGCTTTCAGTTTGGAGCTCACTGAAGGTGATGGGCACCCGGTTGACTCCTTCACCGAGGCCCTCTGAAGTTTCCCGCCGGCTTGCGGTTGTCTATTTTCTTCTTTTTGGGACTGGAGCATGTAGCCGCAATATATCCAATTCCTCCACAGTTAAAGCAGACGATATCTCCCCATTCTTGTAAAGATGCGAGTGCTGAGGCAACTGGGAATAATTCCTTCCTTGGTACTTCTCTCTTGGGACCCTCTGTGTCTTTTTCCATCAGAGAGGTCAACATCTCTAACACCTTGGACATTTGAGCTTTCAGGGTGTCTATCTCCGAATCTCTTTCAGGGGTCATTACTGGATTGACTAGCACCTGTGCGGGTACAACACTTGTCCTAATCAACTGCTTTTCCTGTTGCAGTGCCTCCTCATCTCTGATGATTTTTATCAAGTCAGCATAAGTCAGCAATGTTCCTCCTCCTGAGGTTTTCAGGTGCAACCAGACTGGATCCAAGCGCAGCGCTCCCTTTAAGACTTGCTTCATTCTTGCCGCATCTGTGTCTTGGGGCCTCATCCCCTTCTTCAACACAATCTTACACAACAACCTGTTCAGTCTTCTAACTGTGAGGGGGTTAGCTCGGCAGCGGGTGTGTGTGACCCCCGAGATGGGCTCCCCACACAAAAACAGGCCCAGCAAACGGAGGTTGTGGTTTTCAAAATCAAAAAGGTGCGGTTTATTTTCTATTTACAGTGACAAAACACAGCAAAGCAAAAGAAACATAAACAAAATAAATCCTGGTCAACTTGACCTCTGACTAAACATACAGGTTTCCTAACTAACAACTGGGATCAGCCTAGTGCTGTCCTAGTCCCTAAGTCCCTGGTTTTAAATGTCCAAGCAAATAGCCACACAGGCTTTGTCTCACCGCACAGGGGTTCACTCTCCCTAGACAGTCCACACAGGTCTGGTTCCAGGCATGAGCTAACATCTAATGAAGCTGGGAGTTCTTATAGAGGCCTAAATGAGCTGACAAGGTTCAGCTGGTCTCCTCATCTCTGTCTGCACGACGCCCCACACTCTCCCTAGAGGTATGAGTCATCCATGAGCCCACTAGCCTTATACAACTCTCCACCTAGTTGTATAAGTCGGCGTAAAGCCTGAATCTGGGCGAAATATATCTACCCCCCTGGATGCAACCAGGTGACTTTACCTTCCTGCTGTCACATACCCCCCCCTCTTGTTTTAACCTCGGGGTTGGAACACCAGCAATCAGGCATTCATGTACTCGAGACAAAGCATCCACATTCCCCATTTGAACGCCAGGGCGATGCTTTACTGTGAAGTTGAATTCCTGGAGGGCCAGGAACCACCTATTCACTCTTCTATTTGTTTCCTTGTTTTGAGCCATCCACTTTAACGGAGCGTGATCCGTAACCATGTCAAAGTGCCTACCTAGCAGGTAGTACCGAAGGGAATCTAGAGCCCACTTCACCGCTAAACACTCCTTTTCAACGGTGGCGTAATTTACCTCATGGGACTTCAACTTCCTGCTGAGGTAAATGACTGGGTGCTCTTCCCCGTTCCAGACCTGGGACAATACTGCTCCTAACCCCACATCTGACGCATCACTTTGTACGACAAAGTCTTTAGAGAAGTCGGGTGAGTACAACACTGGCTGGCTACATAAGGCTTGTTTCAAGAATTGGAATGCTGCCTCAGCCTCGGGGGTCCATTTAATCATGACCGACCCTTTCCCCTTCGTCAGGTTGGTTAGGGGCACAGCCTTAGAAGCAAAGTGGGGAATGAATCGCCGATAATACCCAGCGATTCCCAGAAAGGCTCGTACCTGCTTCTTGCTGTTGGGACGTGGCCAACTCTGGATGGCCTCGACTTTGTTGAGTTGGGGTTTTATTACTCCCCTCCCAATGGTGTACCCAAGATATTTGGCCTCCTCCTGCCCAATGGTACACTTCTTGGGGTTAGCCGTAAACCCCGCTTCCCGAACAGAGTCCAGGACTGCTTGCACTTTTGGCAGACGTGAGGCCCAATCTGTGCTATGGACAATTATGTCATCCAGGTAAGCCGCAGCATACTTCCGATGGGGCCTCAGCATCTGGTCCATTTTCCGCTGGAATGTGGCCGGCGCATTCTGTAACCCGAACGGCATTCTTTTATATTGGAACGCCCCGTCTGGGGTTACAAATGCGGTTTTCTCTTTGGCCGACTTGGCCAGGGGGATTTGCCAATACCCTTTTGTGAGGTCAAGAGTCGTCATGTATCGGGCTGTTCCCAGCCGGTCGATCAACTCATCTATACGTGGCATGGGGTAGGTGTCAAATTTTGTAACTTTGTTCAACTGACGAAAATCGTTACAAAATCGCCAGCTCCCATCCGGTTTAGGCACCAACACAATGGGACTAGACCAATCACTTTGGGACTCCTCTATCACCCCTAAGTTCAGCATTTTCTGTACTTCCTCCCGTATTGCCTCCCGTCGGGCCTCTGGGATCCGATAGGGTTTTAACTTCACCCTTTCACCGGGCGGGGTAATGATGTCATGCTCTACCCCAGATGTTTGTCCCGGCAGCTCAGAGAATACCTCCTTGTTGCGAAGCACAAACTCCTTAACCTCCTGTTGTTGGGGTTGTGACAAGGTGGCTGCTATTCCAACCTCAGGAATCACGCAACCAGTTTGAGCTGGTGACCAAGTGTCTGCGACTAGGGACTCTCTATCCCTCCAGGCTTTCAACAGATTAACGTGATAGATCTGTTCGGGCTTTCGCCTTCCTGGTTGTCTGACCTTGTAATTCACTTCGCTCACTTTTTCCATTATCTCGTAGGGGCCTTGCCATTTGGCAAGGAATTTACTTTCAACCGTAGGGACAAGTACCAGTATCCTATCCCCCGGGGAAAAGGTACGGGTCTTGGCTCCACGGTTGTACACTCTCTGCTGTGCTAACTGCGCTTGGGCCAAATGTTCCTTCACGATGGGCATTACCTGTGCAATTCGGTCTTGCATCAGGGCGACATGCTCAATCACACTCCTGTGGGGAGAACTCTCACTTTCCCAAGTTTCCTGGGCAATATCCAACAGCCCTCTTGGGTGTCTCCCATACAGTAACTCAAAGGGGGAGAATCCCGTAGAGGATTGGGGCACCTCCCTAATAGCAAACATCAGATAAGGAAGTAGACAGTCCCAATCCTTTCCATCTCTATCCACCACTTTCTTCAACATTTGTTTTAGAGTTTTGTTGAACCTTTCAACCAGCCCATCGGTTTGGGGGTGATACACAGATGTACGTAATTGCGTCACTTTGAACAATTTACACAGCTCCTTCATAACCCGGGACATAAAGGGTGTACCTTGGTCCGTAAGCAGTTCTTTACAAATACCCACCCGGCTAAAAACAAGAGATAGCTCTTTGGCTATGGTTTTGGCCGAGGTATTTCGGAGAGGGATCGCTTCGGGATAACGGGTGGCATAGTCCATTATAACTAATATGTACTGGTGCCCCCTAGCGGACTTGATTATAGGACCTACCAAATCCATGGCGATCCTCTCAAACGGGACCTCAATGATGGGTAGAGGGACCAGCGGGCTACGGAAATGTGGCATCGGGGCCGACCTCTGACACACAGGGCAGGAGGAACAATAATTTTCTATGTCCTTCATCACCCCCGGCCAATACTGATAAGGGAAATTCCGGAGAGTCCTCACCACTCTCAGGGGAGTTCTGGCTATCACATTCCTGGTACATAGGGGCACCAGTGGGGGGCTCAGGATCATCCCACAGTTCCCAGAACTTCGGAAAATCCCTTCCCACAATGGCGTCATGCGGTAACTGAGATACTAAGCCCACTGGATGAGAGAGGGTACCTTTGGGGGTCTCGAAACACACTGTAGTCACTGGATACTCTCGGGTGTCCCCATGCACACAAATAACAGCTACCTTGCTATTCCCAGAGACCTCTGTTTTAACTAACTCAGCCTTTATCAGGGTCACAAGGCTACCTGAATCCAACAATACCACAACATTTCTACCATTAACACACATTTTGCATAAATGTTTCTCAGTTCCTCGAATGGCAGTGCATGCGACTGTCGCACACAGCGACTGACATCTGCCCGTCAGAAAGTCACACTGCATGGGTTCCTCCACAACCGGGCAATTGGCTGCAATATGTCCCGCTTGCCGGCAGCGGTAGCAAACGATCCTTCTTGCGGCCTCTTGAGCCGCTGATTTCCCAGGCTGTTCTCGCCAAACTTGGGGTAGAGCTCCCACCCTCTCACTCTCTCCACCCTCACCCCTTGGAATCCTCTTATCCGCCCCTGGGGATGGTCTGGTCTTAGGGTGGAAAGTCCGAGTGTCTCTGGAAGAGGCCGTCAGGTTCTCTGTAGCCAAGTATTTCTCCACACGATCCACAAGACCATCGGCCGTCTCTGGGTCTCCATGGCTTACCCACTTTTGGATGGCAGTAGGAAGAGCTCTCAAAAACCGATCCATTACAACACGTTCCACAATCTTTGGTGCGGACAAAGTCTCTGGCTGTAGCCACTTTCTGCTCAGGTGAATGAGATCATACATTTGAGACCTGGGGGGTTTTCCAAGCTGGAAAGTCCAGTTATGCACACGCTGAGCCCGGACAGCCTGGGTGACACCCAGCCTTGCCAATATTTCAGCTTTTAGCATCACATAGTCTTTTGCTTGGTTAGGCTCTAGGTCATAGTAAGCTTTCTGCGATTCACCAGTTAACAGAGGAGCCACCAGTCCAGCCCACTGCTCCTCAGGCCACTTTTCTCTTTCAGCGGTCCTTTCAAATGTGGTCAAAAATACCTCTGGATCATCCTCTCCAGTCATTTTTGTCAATAAACGACTCACCCCAAAGGACGCGGTATTAGTGGGACGGCTTTCCTCACTGGTCTGCGGACGTTGCTGCATTACTGCTTCCATCTGTTGTTGTAGTCTCTGCTCTTGCTTCTGCAACAGGTCTATGAAGCGGGCCTCAGATTGCTGCTGGGCTTGTTGCTGAGCCTCCAGACTCTGTTGCAAGTTGCGTTTGTCTGCTGCTGGGCTGCAAGGCTCTGTTGATGAGCTTGCTGCTGGGCTGCGAAGTTCTTTTGCAAACCTGCATTTGTCTGCTGTTGATTGGCATTTGCTAGAGCCAGCTGCTTCAGTATCTCCTCCATGCTGGCTTAAAAGAAAAACTGCCACTGGTTCTCCACCAACTGTGAGGGGGTTAGCTCGGCAGCGGGTGTGTGTGACCCCCGAGATGGGCTCCCCACACAAAAACAGGCCCAGCAAACGGAGGTTGTGGTTTTCAAAATCAAAAAGGTGCGGTTTATTTTCTATTTACAGTGACAAAACACAGCAAAGCAAAAGAAACATAAACAAAATAAATCCTGGTCAACTTGACCTCTGACTAAACATACAGGTTTCCTAACTAACAACTGGGATCAGCCTAGTGCTGTCCTAGTCCCTAAGTCCCTGGTTTTAAATGTCCAAGCAAATAGCCACACAGGCTTTGTCTCACCGCACAGGGGTTCACTCTCCCTAGACAGTCCACACAGGTCTGGTTCCAGGCATGAGCTAACATCTAATGAAGCTGGGAGTTCTTATAGAGGCCTAAATGAGCTGACAAGGTTCAGCTGGTCTCCTCATCTCTGTCTGCACGACGCCCCACACTCTCCCTAGAGGTATGAGTCATCCATGAGCCCACTAGCCTTATACAACTCTCCACCTAGTTGTATAAGTCGGCGTAAAGCCTGAATCTGGGCGAAATATATCTACCCCCCTGGATGCAACCAGGTGACTTTACCTTCCTGCTGTCACATAACATACTCGGAAAGTTTCTCCTCCGGTTTTTGGAAAGTGTGTTCAAACTGGTAGACCATCTCAGTCACCTTTTCCAATTGACCAAACTCTTCTTGCAGCATGGCTAGACAGTCTTGAGCCGTGCAATCTGCGTTCCCAAACCGAAAGCTTTTCACTGCTTCTGCTGCTGCGCCTTTAAGGCTTTCCATCACTCGTTGCCTCTTCTGCGCTTCAGGCACCTCCCATGCCTCTACTGCCTGCAATGCCTGCTCCACCCAGGTGTCAAAGTCTTCTTCCCCTGCGGGGACAGGGAGCTTCCCTGAGAATGTCTTTAGTCTCCGGTAGCTAGTCTCTACATGCACCGTGTTTGCCTTCTGACACTTGGTTAGCAGATCCCCTATCGCACCTATCAGTTCTGGTGATATAACAGTGGCAGGTGCAGACGCCACCGGGGGCGTCGCCCTGTCCCTTTCTCCCGGTGAGGTACGAGCCGCAGCCTGCGGTGATCCCATTGGTGATGGTTCCTTTCTTTCAGTTACTGCGTGCGCCAACCTATAAGTTCTGTTGTCTGGCGTCCGCACACACTTGCGCTTACAGGCCTCTGGCATCCCGTTCCAGTACTCCACTAATGCATATTGATATGAGGTGTCTGGGTCTGACTTTATCTCCGTCACCCACGGTGTGTGATTTGGGGACACTGACTTCATCAATTCCTCTACCGTTTTAGTCGACCATGTCTCCCCAGGGAGGCTGATGACTATCGACTGGTTTGGCTCTGCGTTAGAGGCTTTGCACCATTCTTCTACCGCTCGTGGATCCATGGGGTCCATGCCGGCACCTCTGGCGTTCACTTGCTGCATCAGGATCCCGGACGAGAACCCCCACGTGTAGCGATACCTCCAACTAAGAAGGCCGCAGATTTAGTTTGGGCCCTGATGGCAGCTCCGCCAACCCCCGGCAATAGGCTCTACCCCCTACTGGCACAGCTAGTATTGACAGTAAATTGTATATCTTATACTTTATGAATAACTGAGCATTGAGACAATACTAAATTTAAATAAGTATAAGGTTTTACTTAAGCTCTTGGTAAGAAGGATATAACAGTAATCACAGTTTACAGAATAATCAATGGTAATGCAGAGCCCTGCAACGCTAACACACTAAAGAGCTGACATGCAACAAGTGCGCCACACGGGCGACCGTTAGTTAAGTGCCCTATGGCGCAGTAACCCAAAACACATTAGAAACCCCACCAGGCCTGGTTTCTGAGATCTATAACTTAGTCCTTTTTCTTCACCGGCAGATCTTTAACGGTGGTGCACATTAACAGAGTACAAACTTTGTAATCCAATGGGGTAGGTAAAGATGGGTGGGAACTTGGCTATACGAACTGTAAGTTCAGCTATGGTACGGCTCTTCAATAAGGGTATCAGGAACAACTGGTGGGCCACGACAGTCTATAGGCCTATATGTAGTAACAGTATATCGTTTGGGCGTATGCCCTCTCACCCGCCCGGACTACGGTCTCAGTCCGGGAAACTTCCACCGACTGTGTCACACACACACTCAGTCTCTCTAGCGATCGGGTCCCCGATCCAACAAGGCTGTAGCTGAGCAAAGTCAGATGCCACCCAGGCTCGCAGAGGGGGGTGGAAGGCTCTTTGGTGCTGAGCAAGGCCTCAGGCTTCAGGCCTTGCACTCCGACACATCCGCACAGGAGGATCAGTCTGTGTAGTCTCGTGTCCCAAAGAGGCCGAGCCCAGCCTCGCCTCCTCCTTTTATAACCCCTCCCATGAGTCTCTGCGGCGGAACATTGCCGAATGGGGTTCTGGGTAATGTAGTCTCTTTTGCATTAAAGGGGAACACCCCGCTACATATATATGAGAACACTTATTATGTAGAACATTATATAAATCTATACAAAAATAAGATACTTTCTTGGTGAATTTCTGCCTGCCCATTCCTAATATATAAAACTAAAAACTAATTTAAGCGCATCATACAATGCACTTTATAATATTTTTCCAATGCTTTGCCGCAGGTGTCCGCCATCTTTTCCATGCATGCCCCGAAGGGGCCATTCTCCTAATTGTGACTCCCTGCAAGTCGCATGTGGCCTATTTGAGGCTGCATCCTGGGGTGCCAGGTGGCCGGGGAGCCATTGGGATTACTTTTAAGGCTTTTTAGTGGAAACTCTGGTCCAAGAGGGTTCCCTTTTTTATACACAGCCAACTGGTAACTATGTACCTTATATATATTTCTTGCCGTCAGGCTAATAGGCTAGTTTCCTATAAAGCGGGCCATGCGATGGTCTCCACAGCTTGCCGGGCTCATCTGGGGGGGGGGGGGGCTGATGAACTGCAAGACAGGGTGAGGAGGACTGGTCAATCTCAATCCCGATCGTTCATTTTTTTTCCTTTGAGCGGGGCTGGAGACCTGGTGTCTTGTCTCCATGCTCCGGCGCGATTCTAGCCTCCGGCGCGATTCTAGCGCCATCACTAGACTCCTCCCTCCCAGGCATGAGAATTTTAACCACAAAAGTGTGTACTACAAATCCATCAACCCACTCATTATAAGAGATTTCTGAAGCCACAGTCGCGCTACATCAACTCCAGAGGGAAACCCACAATAGTATCCTTGGACCACCTATGTCAATCTTTTTGGGGTTTAATGGCCTTTGCCCCAAAACTAGGCTTGTACTGTGCAGCCGTCTGACTGTGGGAAGCCTCCATTCCTTCCCTTTCATGGACCTCCAAGTGTCCATGACGATTCTAATCGGCTTATAATCTTACCCCTGCGTCCAGGGAAACCCTTGCACCTATTTAGGAGAGCACCGCCTGGTGCCTTCTTCTACGGTGGATTGACAGACTACAACCACTATATCTGGTCCAATCCCCCAACTATAAACCCTAACCGAGGCATTATCACCCCCCGAATTAGGTCTCTACCCCTCACAGTGTATGCATACACAAGCGTTTTCTGTTGTACGCCCATACACTGCGTCGCTAGACTAAACTACACAGAACACTTACACTTGCTTTCTCTACAGAAACAATGTGGCTTCTCTCTGTATCTAGATGTTACAACAATAACTTGGATGCCTCCCATTTTCTCTCTACCCAAAACTGTATTACAGTTGTACAGGGCACCGTGGCAGGATCCTGGAAGGACGCTATATTTCCCCTCTGTTTGGGCTGTGGTTCCTTTAAGGGAACATAAAGGGTTAACACACCTGTCCAAGGAAGTGGTTTAAGACAGACAGGAAGTTGTAGGTGAGGGTGAAGGAGTGTAGTGAAGTCTGTGCATGGTGAATGGTGGACACTGCAAAAGCTGTGGAGACTGTGAAAAGCTGTGAAAAGCTGTGAATGTACAAGGCAGTGGCCTGCATGGAAGTCTGCTAGCTGGGAAACTTACCTGCAACACCAAGTAAGGACTGTTTAACTGCGACAGCAGTTATAAGCTCTACAAGTCGGTGAGACTGTTATTTCTTTTGTTTTGCTGCTGTGAAGCCATTTAAGTTTAATAAACGTCCTTTTGGTTTGAAAAGCCTGTGTCCTGCGATCTAGCTGGTTCCCTGAACATTACACTGGTGCTCGAATGCGTGCAGGACAGAATAACAGGCATAAGAAGAAAAAAAAATAAACATTTTTTTTTCTTTTTTATTTTTTTCTTTGCATTGAACATGACATTGAACTGGCAGTTAAAGGGACAGTACATTGGATTTATGTCCTGGGTTAAAGCTGCACAAACGTTGAAAGCCGAAGCAATGGAGGAGCTAACTAAACAGTTGTCCCTAGCTAATCAGCTGCAGCAAGAAAATACTCGCCTGTTGGTGACCCAGCAAGCAGCCCAGCAAGAGGTTATGCAGGCTCAGGTGGTCTTAAAGGAAGCAGTGCAGCAGCTATCTCAGGGTCGGGAGCAAGCGGCTGTTGCCCCTGGCAACCAGGTGACTGTGAGGGCAAGCCATTTTCTGCAGAAATTGTCCCTGAGCGATGATGTAGAGGCATTTGAGAGGATGGCAGAGAGAGAAGGGTGGCCTCAGGACCAGTGGGCCGGCCTCATTGCCCCTTTTCTCACCGGAGATCCTCAAAAAGCCTACTTTGACCTGCAACCCGATGATGCTAAAGACTATCAAAAGTTAAAGGCAGAAATTCTGGCTCGTCTGGGGGTGAATACGGCCGTTCGGGCCCAACGAGTACACCAATGGAAGTATCGTCCAGATCGGCCACCTCGGTCTCAAATGCATGACCTGGTGCAACTGGTAAAAAATGGCTGCAGCCTGAGGTGTTGTCGGGCCCCCAAATCGTGGAACGGGTTGTGCTGGACCGATACCTGAGATCCCTGCCAGACGACCTTCAACGGTGGGTCAGCCATGGAGACCCCAAAACAGCAAACCTCCTTGTCGAGATGGTGGGAACGATATACAGTGGTGGAGGACCTGCTCGGACCTACCAAGCGCATAGGGATGAGCTTCGTGTTCGAGTCGAACATACGTTCGACTCGAACATCGGCTGTTCGATCGTTCGACGAAGATCGAACGATTTGGGCCGTTCGCGCCAAATTCGAGTGACGCGAACGGCCCACAATGCACTACGCCATCGCAGTGTCATCCAGGCGCTGTGATTGGCCAAGCATGCACTGTGACCCCGCATGCTTGGCCAATCACAGCGCCGGCAGCGAGGAGAGCAATGATTGGCCACAGGCAGGATGCCTGTGGCCAATTATTGCTGAGGGTGTTTAGTACACGCCCCACACTATAAAAGGCCGCCAGCACGGCGGCCTAGTGTAGTGTGTTCCGGAGCAGGGATAGAGCAGCATAGGCAGGGACAGTGACTGTTATTTCTTTCTTGCTTAACCTGGATTCCTTTAGTTTAGGGAAAGAGAAGGATAGGTAGGGAGAGTGTCAGTGTGTTTTGTGCTTGTGCTATATTGTGCTTAAAAAAAACATTTTTTCTAGGGACAGAAAACTGTAGGTAGGGAGAGTGTCAGTTTCTTTCACTGTCAAAGTCCTTGTTTCCAGGGACCTGGAAGGACAGTGAGTGAATTCTCCTTGTGCTAAATTGTGCTTAAAAAAAACATTTTTTCTAGGGACAGAAAACTGTAGGTAGGGAGAGTGTGTCAGTTTCTTTCACTGTCAAAGTCCTTGTTTCCAGGGACCTGGAAGGACAGTGAGTGAATTCTCCTTGTGCTAAATTGTGCTTAAAAAAAACATTTTTTCTAGGGACAGAAAACTGTAGGTAGGGAGAGTGTGTCAGTTTCTTTCACTGTCAAAGTCCTTGTTTCCAGGGACCTGGAAGGACAGTGAGTGAATTCTCCTTGTGCTAAATTGTGCTTAAAAAAAACATTTTTTCTAGGGACAGAAAACTGTAGGTAGGGAGAGTGTGTCAGTTTCTTTCACTGTCAAAGTCCTTGTTTCAAGGGACAGAGAAGGACACCTGAAGGTAGCCCTTATTGCTTTTTTCCCATCTCCCTGCAGGCCATCTATTAGAATGTCTGGAAGGCAAACAAGGAGAGGCAGACAGTCAGGAGGCAATAAAAGAGGGCAAGCAGGCTCTGTGTCTGGGGGCAACAGTGCTGGTCGTGGACGCGGTGCATTGTCATCAGCACATGGCCATGGGACACGCTTGTCCTTCTTTTCGGCAGCTGGACATGTTGAGCCACATCATGCCGAAGACTTGGTAGAGTGGATGACCAAGCCCTCCTCCTCCTCCTCATCCTCTCTCACCCAGGCTCAGGGTACTGGAAAAGCAGCTGCCAAAGCGTCCTCTTCCCTGGTATCAATGTCAGACTCATCATCAGTCACTCCTTCCCTAGACCCACCATGTCCTCCTCCTGAGGAGTCCCCCGAACTGTTTGAGCACAGTGTTGGGTACATGCTCCAGGAGGATGCCCAGCGTTTCGAAGGGTCTGATGATGAAACCCAGCTAGAGGAAGGCAGTAGCGTGAGAGCAGACAGAGGGGATGCTCAAGAAGGACACCAATCTGGCAGTCATGTTCCAGCAGCTGCAGCATACTGCCAGATTGGCTCCAGTGATGAGGAGGGAGGTGATGATGAGGTCACTGACTCCACGTGGGTGCCTAATAGGAGAGAGGAGGAGGAGGAGGATGAGGAGGAGGCACATCTCCAACGAGGCAGGATGCCCTTTGGTGGCCAGCGTAAGGGCAGTACACCGACGGAATCACACCGCAGAGCTCCGCCTGTGCAGGGCGCTGCCTCTGCCCGTCATTCAAAAAGTTCTTTGGTGTGGGCCTTTTTTGAGGCTAGTGCATCAGATCGCACAGCTGCTGTTTGCAACATATGTCTCAAGCGTATATCGCGTGGCCAAAACATCAGCCGCTTGGGTACCACATGCCTGACCAGACATATGTTGACCTGCCATGCAGCTCGTTGGCAAGCCTACCTCAAAGACCCACACCAAAGAACAAAGCGGACCTCTCCTTGCACCGCATCAGCTGGGATCTCCAACCCCACTATAACTTCAGTCCTCTCTGAAACATGCACTGAGAGGAATGAAGGTGTAGAATTAGGTGTGTCACAGCCAAGTACTTGCGGCCACTCTGCTAGCAGTACACCGACGTCCGATTCTAGCAGGCAAATTTCCCTGCCCCAGCTGCTGGACCGTCGAAAGAAGTTCACTCCCAGCCATCCACATGCCCAGCGGTTGAATGCTAGCTTGGCTAAATTGCTAGCGCTTCAACTGCTGCCTTTTCAGTTGGTAGACTCGGCCCCCTTCCGTGAGTTTGTGCAATGTGCGGTTCCTCAGTGGCAGGTTCCCAAACGCCACTTTTTCTCACGGAAGGCTATTCCGGCTCTCTACCGGCATGTGGAAGGCAATGTCTTGGCCTCGCTGGACAGGGCGGTCAGCGGTAAGGTGCATATTACCGCTGACTCATGGTCCAGCAGGCATGGACAGGGACGTTACCTTTCTTTCACGGCCCATTGGGTCACTCTTTTGGCAGCTGGGAAGGATGCAGGACAAGGTGCAGTAGTGTTGGAGGTTGTCCCACCGCCACGCCTCCAAAATGCTACTACTGGTTGTGACACACCTCTCTCCTCCACCCCCTCCTCTTCTTCTTCCTCCATGGCCTCTTCCTGTGGTTTGTCCTATGAACCAGCGGTGCTCCGTAGCCGTTCACGGGGCTACGCAAGTACGCAGGCAAAAAGATGCCATGCCGTGCTTGCGCTGGTGTGTTTGGGGGACAGAAGCCACACTGGGGCAGAGGTCCTGTCTGCTCTGCAGGGCCAGGCCGAGAGGTGGTTGACGCCACGCCAGCTTAAGCCAGGAATGGTGGTTTGCGACAATGGCACCAACCTCCTCTCCGCCCTCCGACAGGGACAACTGACCCATGTGCCCTGTGTGGCTCACGTCCTTAACCTGGTGGTGCAGCGGTTCTTGGGCAGGTACCCGGGCTTACAGGATGTCCTGAGGCAGGCCAGGAAAGTCTGTGTGCATTTCCGCAGATCTTATAATGCCAGTGCTCGCCTGGCTGAGCTGCAAAAGGAGTTGAACCTGCCCAAGAACCGCCTTATATGTGACATGCCCACCAGGTGGAACTCAACGTTGGCCATGCTGCAGCGGCTGCACACGCAGCAGAGGGCCATCAATGAGTACCTGTGCGACTACGGCACCAGGACAGGGTCAGGGGAGCTTGGTTTTTTTTCTCCACGCCAGTGGGGCATGATCAGGGATGCATGCACTGTCCTGGCACCATTTGAGGAGGCCACGAGGATGGTGAGCAGTGACAGTGCATGCATCAGTGACACTGTACCTCTTGTCCACCTGTTGGAGCACACGCTGCGTGGAATAATGGACAGGGCACTTGAGGCAGAACAGAGGCAGGAAGAGGAGGACTTCCTTGCCTCTCAAGGCCCCCTTTACCCAGACAGTGTTCCTTCTGTCCCACCCATCGCACAGGAAGAGGAGGAGGAGGAGGAGGAGGAGGAGGATTGTGTCAGCATGGAGGTGGAGGCTGGCACTCAGCATCATCAGCAGCAGTCTTTTAGGGATGATTTACAGTCCCAAGAAACCAGTGGACTTGTACGTGGCTGGGAGGAGGTGGCTGCGGATCATGTCGTCCTTAGTGACCCAGAGGACTCCGGAGCGAATGCCTCAGCAAACCTACGCTGCATGGCCTCCCTGATCCTGCAAAGTCTGCGGAAGGATCCTCGTATTCTTCGGATCAAGGAGAGGGACCATTACTGGCTGGCCACTCTCCTTGATCCACGGTACAAGGGTAAGGTTGCGGACCTTATGTTACCGTCGCAGAGGGAGCAGAGGATGAGACAACTCCGGGAGGCCTTGCAGAAAGGTCTGTGCAACGCGTTCCCAGAGACTGGGAGGTTACAAACTCCTGGTCCTGGACAACGAGTTGCTGAGGCTTCGGCCAGTCAAAGAAGGAGCGGTGGGGAAGGTGGCCGTCTGACCGATGCGTTCAGACAATTCTTTAGTCCGCAGCCCCAAAGTATGATCGGTTCCAGCAACCATCGCCAGCGTCTGATAAACATGGTGCAGGAATATCTAGGGGCAAGGTCAGACTTGGACACCTTCCCCACCGAAAATCCTCTGGCTTACTGGGTCTTGAGGATGGATCACTGGCCAGAGCTTGCACAGTATGCAATTGAGCTACTGGCCTGTCCTGCATCCAGCGTTCTTTCGGAACGCACATTCAGTGCTGCTGGAGGATTTGTCACGGATCACAGGGTGCGCCTGTCCACCGACTCGGTTGATCGACTGACTTTCATCAAGATGAACCAGTCTTGGATCACCACCAGCTACCACACACCTGATGCTGATATAACAGACTAATTGATTTTAACATGTCACATCCCTTCAAGACTGATGCTGATGCTGAGTGCCTGTGCTGTTATGTTGACTGGCTATCCTCCTCCTCCGAGTCCTCAATGATACGATTGATGATGATAGCTTGGAAGATCATTTTTGTTTATGGGTGCCGCCACCAGTGGCTAAGGCCCAATTTTTCAGCCCCTGTTTTACAGGGGCGTGTAATTACAATTTTTTTAGCAATAATTTGCCATAGGGCTCATTGCTGTGCTCCAAGTACAGTATCTGTGAGGGGTTGGAGTGTTGTGGCACCAGTGCCTAAGGCCCAATTTTTCAGCCCCTGTTTAACAGGGGCGTGTCATTACAATTTTTGAAGCAATACTTTGCAACAGGGCTCATTGCTGTGCTCCAAGTACAGTATCTGTGAGGGGTTGTAGTGTTGTGCCACCAGTGCCTAAGGCCCAATTTTTCAGCCCCTGTTCAACAGGGGCATGCAATTACAATTCTTGATCTAATAATTCACAGCAGGGCCCATTGCTGCACCCACCAAGAGTAACTGTCAGGGCTTACAGTGTTGTGGCACCAGCACCACCATCAAAGCCCCAATTTTTACTACCACTGTTCAACAATTATATGTAATTAAAATTCCTGATATAATAGTTGACAGCAGGGCGTTCCAGCACCAACCAAGAGTAACTGAGTGCTTACAGTGTTGTGCCAACACCAACAACTAAGGGGCCTATTTCTGCAGAGTATATACGGCAGGTCCCTACTTTCAAACATCCAACTTACAAACGACTCCTACTTGCAAACGAAAGAAGACAACAGGAAGTGAGAGGAAATCTACCCCTAGAAAGGAAAATTCTCTCCTGTAAGAATAAATATGGGAGAAAGGGGTCTCATCTGTACTGATGCTTTATCAGCAATCCTTGTTTCAAGAAAAACACCACATTTCAAAAACAGTTGTCATTGGGACGGAAAGTGAGGTGAAATGTTCTGAACAGGGGCACAGACAGCAAAACAAATGTTACAGGGGTGATAACCCTTACCTATGTTTCCCAAAAAGTTTAAAAATAGATTTTTGGGCTGGAGCTACACTTCAACAATGTACCTGTTCAAAATTACAAACAGATTCTACATAAGAACAAACCTACAGTCCCTGTCTTGTATGCACCGCCTGTATACGGCTGTTCAGAGTATATAGGGCCTTTTTTATTTTATGTGCGGGGTTCCCCTTAATATCCATACAAGACCCAAAGGGGCTGGTAATGGGCTGGGGTAGGGGGGGGGGGGGTCATGGGGTAGCTATGCCATTTTTCTTAAAGAATTTCATCCATATTACCGGGACCAGACATTACATTAAAGCCGCAAGCAGTTTTAAATGGCTTTTTTTTCCTTTAGAAGTGTCATTTTGTGCAGGGACAGTTCTAAACACGGGAAACACGTGGCACTTCACGGGCATACTTTAGACACCCCCCAGGTACGATATTTAAAGGAATATTTGACTTTTTTTTTTTCACTTTATGCATCATTAAAATGACTGCTCCCGAAAAACGACCGTTTTTAAAACTTCTTTTTGCATTGATACATGTCCCCTGGTGCAGAACCCGGGTTCCCAAACCCTATTTATGACAATAACATGCATAATAGTTGTTATAATTAGCACTTTAGAATTCGAACGTTCGCATCCATTGTATTTAATAGGGTTCTAATGTTCGTTCGAACTTTCGGTCCGTTCGCGGGTTCTGGTGCGAACCGAACCCGGGGGTGTTCGGCTCATCACTACAAGCGCATAGGCCCCAGTCTACCACGGCCTGTTCGACCAACTGCTGCCCTTCGAAAGGATGTTCCAAGGAGTCCTGGAGCAAACACCCCGGATAGTCAAAAGTCACTCCCGGTACCTCCTCAGCGTTCTGTTCCTGTTCGGAGAGGAGGGGATGTACAATGTTGGCGATGTCATTCCTGGGGTCATACCCGGGCACACTGCCCACTGCAAGAGGAGCCCATGGAATGCGGGGTTCTTCGGAGGGGGTCTTTTTATGCCCATAAAGTGTGCACCACACAGCTCGACCTGGGTGAGGAAAAATTTGAGTGTGAAGTCCAAGTGAACCACCTCCCTGCCCGGGCTTTGTTGGACTCCGGAAGCATGGTAACCCTGGTTCATCCTAGAGTAATTGGGAAGATCGGTCCGGTAAGCAAAACCTTACGGGTGGTGTGCATTCACGGGGACACTAGAGAGTACCCTCTCATCTCGGTGTCCATCTCCTCAGCATGTGGCACTGGTACTCAAGAGGTGGGGGTGGTAAAGAACTTGGTACATGATGTTATAATAGGACGAGACTGTCCGTTGTTTACAAAACTGTGGAAACAAGGAGAACAGTTCAGAGATTGGGGAGAAACTAGCCTCCCTGTTCCTGCTGCTGAGAGGAATAACCCTGAACTGCCTAATGTTCTTAATGTGGATCCAAATGATGAAAATACTAATGATTGGGTTAATGGTGATGAAAGTAGAGCTGATACTGTTGAGAATGTCAAGATACGTGGTCCACAGACCTACCAAAACACTGAGGGGGGAGAACCTTCCCCACTTCAGGTAATGCTGGGGGAAGAGGATGAGGAAGTGGCCTCTACCCCTGCCTTGCCAGATTTGGGTGTTCCCCAGGGGGCGTTTGGTACTGCTCAGATGCAGGACCCCACTTTGGCCCGTGCATGGGAACAAGTTGTGGTAACAAATGGGGTTCTTCAAGAGCCAGGTGCGAATGAGTGGTGGCCACGCTTCGCAATATATAATGAGTTATTGTATCGGGTTACCAAGGTGAGAGAAAATGTGGTAGAACAATTGTTGGTACCCCAACAATATAGACGAAAGGTTCTGGACCTGGCCCATGACGATGTGTTAGGGGGACACCTGGGAGTTGAGAAGATGGAGGCACGGATTACCGACCGGTTTTACTGGCCAGGTCTGAAGGCAGAGGTAAAGAAATACTGTACCTATTGTCCCACCTGTCAGTTGACCGCTCCGGTGACCCACTTCCGGAGCCCTTTGGTCCCTATGCCCATAATTGAGGTCCCGTTCGAGAGGATAGCCATGGATATAGTGGGTCCCTTGGTAAAGTCGGCTCGAGGTTTCTCCTACATATTGGTGATTCTTGACTATGCCACCTGATATCCTGAGGCGCTTCCCCTGAGGGAATACCTCCTCTAAGGCTATTGCCTGGGAATTATTCCAGTTGTTTACACGGACTGGTTTTCCCAAGGAAATACTCACAGACCAGGGCACCCCGTTTATGTCGAGAATTATGGCCGAATTATGGCCGATGTGTGCAAGCTGTTCCGGATTAAACAGCTGCGCACATCGGTCTACCATCCCCAAACGGACGGGTAGGTGGAACGCTTTAATAAGACCCTTAAGTCTATGCTCAAGAGAGTGGTACAAAGGGATGGGAAAGACTGGGACTGCCTGTTACCAGCTCTCCTGTTTGCTATCGGGGAAGTGCCCCAGGCCTCCACAGGGTTTTCGCCCTTTGAGTTAGTATATGGGCGGAGACCTTGCGGACTACTTGACTTTATTAAAGAGGAATGGGAAAGTGAACCTGTTCAGCATAAGAGTGTTCTTGAATATGTCTCCCAAATGCAGGAAAGGATCCAAACTGTGATGCCACTAGTCAAAGAGCATTTGCAAAAAGCCCAGGAGGCTCAACGACGGGTCTATAACAGGGCTGCTAAAATAAGGCACTTCCAAGTGGGGGATCGAGTAGCGGTGCT
This sequence comes from Rana muscosa, assembly GCA_029206835.1. Lineage (NCBI taxonomy): Eukaryota > Metazoa > Chordata > Amphibia > Anura > Ranidae > Rana > Rana muscosa. The sequence continues at coordinate 380,839,063 of CM055118.1, forward strand.
AATTCCCACTGTGGAATGTAAATTCTTGGCCAGATGGCACGGTCCCTTTGAAGTTGTGGAAAAAGTGGGAGAGGTAAATTATAGAGTCCACCAGCCAGGCAAGAGGAAACCGTATCAGATATACAGGTCCTTCTCAAAAAATTAGCATATTGTGATAAAGTTCATTATTTTCTGTAATGTACTGATAAACATTAGACTTTCATATATTTTAGATTCATTACACACAACTGAAGTAGTTCAAGCCTTTTCTTGTTTTAATATTGATGATTTTGGCATACAGCTCATGACAACCCAAAAATCCTATCTCAAAAAAGTAGGATTTTTAAAACAGCTTACCTGTAAAATCCTTTTCTTGGAGTACATCACGGGACACAGAGCGGCATAGTCATTACTATGTGGGTTATATAGAATTACCTTCAGGTGCTGGCACTGGCAACTTCCAAAACAGGAAGTACCCTCCCCTATATAAGCCCCTCCCATCCGGGAGCACCTCAGTTTTGTAGCAAAGCAATACGTGTCCCCAAAAGAGGGGTGGGAGCTCTGTGTCCCGTGATGTACTCCAAGAAAAGGATTTTACAGGTAAGCTGTTTTAAAAATCCTACTTTCTTGTTCATACATCACGGGACACAGAGCGGCATAGTCATTACTATGTGGGACGTCCCAAAGCAATGCCAAATGAGGGGGGGGGATATACCATACATAAGCTGGGCGCCATCAGGCATGAGGATCTTTTGCGGCCTGCAACACACTGCGCCCAAAGGCGACACCCTCCTGACTTCTAACGTCCACCTGGTAGAACCTAGTAAACGTGTGTACTGAAGACCATGTTGCGGCCTTACAAATTTGAGCCAGGGAGGCCTGGTGATGGTGATGCACTGCCCATGAAGTTCCAACTAATCTCGTGGAGTGCGCCCTAACTTTGAACGGAGGCGGTCTACTTCTCAAGCCATAGGCTTGTATTATGACCTGTCGAATCCACTTGGCTAAAGTAGATTTTGATGCTGCCTGACCCTTTCTGGGGCCTTCCGGCAGAACAAACAAAGAATCCGTTCTACGAATCTGAGCAGTGGCTTTTAGATAAGCTTTAACTGCTCTTACTACATCCAAAGAATGCAATAACTTTTCCTCTACCGAGCTTGGTTAGGGGAAAAAAAGAAGGAAGAACCACATCCTGGTTCAAGTGAAACCTCAATACCACCTTAGGAAGAAAGGCTGGGTGAGGACGTAATACTACTCTGTCCTCATGAATAACCAGATATGTCTCTTTACAGGACATGGCGGCTAATTCCGACACTCTTCTAGCCGAGCATATGGCTACTAAAAATATCAATTTTCTGGTGAGTAGAACCAAGGAAATGTGCCGCAAAGGTTCAAATGGCTGCTTCTGCAGAACCGACAGAACCAAATTTAGATCCCATGGGCATATGGGAGCTTTAATCGGTGGAATAATACGAGTCACCCCTTGCATAAAGGATCTGACAAGTGAATGCATAGCCAGGGGCCTTTGAAATAGTATTGATAAGGCCGAAACCTGACCCCTGATAGTACTTAAGGCAAACTTCCTGTCTACAGCCCACTGTAGGAAGTCCAGAATTCTGCCTATAACGTACTTACGTGGATGCCATTTTCTGGCCTCGCACCAAGTGATGTACGCCTTCCAAACTCTATAGTAGATCTGCCTAGGCTTCCTGGCATTGATTATAGTTGATACCACAGAGTTAGAGAGACCTCTCTTCTTTTAGGATGTGGGATTCAATAGCCAGGCCGTTAAACTTAGAGTTAGTAAGGAAGGGTGGTATATCGTCCCTTGCGAAAGCAGGTCCGGACGACGTGGAAGGGTCCAAGGACTCCCCACAGACATTTTGATGATCTCCGCGTACCAGGCCCTTCGGGGCCACGCTGGAGCCACCAAGGTCACCGGCTTCTTTTCCAACCTGACTCTACGAAGGAGTCGAGGCAACAATTGTAGCGGAGGGAATGCATATATCAGTCTGAACTGATCCCAAGGGAACACCAGAGCATCCGAGCCGCAAGCGAGGGGATCCCTTGTCCGGGAGACAAATCTGTCCACCTTTGCGTTGAATCTGGATGCTAGCAGATCTACATCTGGTGTTCCCCACCGCTGACATATCGCTCGGAAGACCTCGGGATGAAGGGACCATTCCCCTGGGCATAACTGTTGGCGACTTAGAAAGTCCGCCTTCCAATTCTCCACCCCTGGAATGAAGACAGCTGACATACATGGGACATGCTTTTCTGCCCATTCCAGGATGTGACTTACTTCCCTCTGGGCTGCATGACTCCTGGTGCCTCCCTGATGATTGATATAGGCCACTGCTGTGGCATTTGTCTGATCGAATTCTGACAGGGGACCCTTGGAGTCTGGATGCCCAGGCTACTAGGGCATACCGGGCTGCTCGTATCTCTAAGAGATTGATGGGCAGGGTTTTTACTACATTTGACCATCTGCCCTGCAGAGACCATTGCTCCAGTACTGCCCCCCAGCCTATAAGGCTGGCATCTGTAGTGACCACCTTCCAGGATATCGGACTGAAGGGTTTTCCCTTCTGGAGATTCTGGGGGATCAACCACCAGCAGAGACTCTTCCGAACGGAAGGGGACAAAGCCATCGGGAAGTCTAGAGCCTGACTTTTCCGTTCCAGGCTGACAATATGGCCCTCTGTAAATTCCTTGAGTGGAATTGGGCGTATGGCATAGCTTCGAATGATGCTACCATCTTTCCTAGCAGCCTCATGCACAGGCGTATGGACGGCTGTCTTTTTGCACAAAGTAGGCGGACCAAGTCCCTCAAAGAGGATACTTTGTCTTGAGGTAGGAAAATCCTCCTCTGGTCTGAATCCAGCCGTAGCCCTAGATATACCAGGTTTTTCACTGGCTGTAGGGCTGACTTGTCCAGGTTGATGACCCAACCGTGAGATTCTAGATACTTGATTGTATCGACAATTACCACTTCTAGCTTGGCAACTGAGTGGTCCATCAACAACAGGTCGTCTAGGTATGCCATTATCGTTACACCTCGTGTTCTTAGATCGGCCAACAGTGGGGCCAGAATTTTTGTGAACACTCGTGGTGCTGTGGCCAGACCGAATGGTAAGGCTCTGAACTGAAAATGGCGCCCTTCTACTGCAAAGCGTAGAAATTTTTGATGACCTGGAAAGATGGGAACATGCAAGTAAGCATCTTTGATGTCGATCGAGGCTAACCATTCCTCCCCCTGTAGGGCAGCGGTGACCGATCGGATCGACTCCATCCGGAAGGACCGGACGTTTAGAAATTTGTTTAGACTCTTTAGGTCCAATATGGGTCTTATGTCCCCGTTTGGTTTCGGGACTGTGAAAAGGTTTGAGTAGAAACTCAACCCCCACTCTTCCATAGGAACCTCCATAATTACTCCTTGGAGCAATAGTTGTTCTGACGCCACTAGGAGACACCTTCTTTTCAGAGGGTCTTTTGGCATGCCTGACCACATAAAATGGGAAGGAGGAGACTCTTTTAACTCCAACTTGTATCCCCAAGTTACTGCGGAGAGCACCCATCCGTCTTTGATCGTCTCCCGCCAGGTCTCTGTGAACAACTGAAGTCTTCCCCCCACCCGTTTTGAGTGGGGGCAGCCCTTCATAGGCTTGACTTGGAGGCTGGTTTAGTACCTCTTCGGATCCAGGGTTTTTTATTACCCTGTGACTGTCCCTGATTTTTACCTCCTGAGTTTGACCGAGGAGGCCGTCGGAACTGCTTAGTAGCAGACGTCCCAGGGATAGGAGAGGTAGCCCTCTTAAAAGATGGACCCCTAGACCTCTTTTTAATTGGTAAGAGAGTACTTTTACCACTGGAAATCTTCTGGATATATTTATCCAGGTCTTCGCCAAAAAGGCGTTCTCCATGAAATGGGAAGCTAACTAAGAGCTTCTTACAGGGAGCCTCAGCAGACCAGTTCTTGAGCCACAGAAGCCTACGCATATGTACCAAAGACAGCGTGAGGCGGGAGGCCTGATGGATAGAATCCTTGATGGCGTCAACCGCAAAGCATAATGCTCTAGGCAGATCAGCCAGAGCCTGGGCCTGCTGGTCTGGCAAATCCCTCAGGACCATTTTCATTTGATCCTTTAAAGCTTGGCAGACCCCAATAGCTGCCACTGCTGGCTGTGTGACAGCCCCTGCTGTGGAAAAAGCAGATTTTAATAAAGATTCCAATTTTTTATCTACTGGATCTTTGAACATTTGAACATTATCTACTGGACATGTCAGTGATTTGTTCACAGAAGAAATGGCTGCGTCCACCGTAGGAACATTCCATCTCTGGGTGAATTTTTCCTCCATGGGATAGATCACCTGAAATTTCTTAGGTGGACAAATAGTTTATCAGGATGTTCCCAGTCCTGGTATATAAGTCCTTCCAATAATGGATGAATTGGAAAGGAGCAATTAATCTGGGGGGCTTTTAGCGACCCCAATGAGGAGACAGCAGTAGTTGATGGTTCAACAAGAGGCATTTTAAATGCAGATCGAACCATGTCAGTTAGGGTCTGGACCCACAATCTTTCAGTCTGTGATGCTGAATATGGTTCATCTACTGTCGATTCCTCAAAAACAGAGTTAACCTCCTCCTGATCCCCTTCAGGTAGGTCAGTCCCTTCCTGGGACTGTTGCTCTGCCAACAGGCACTCTAATGGAGGGGATGGAGATCTGGCGCGCTTTCTTTCCTGTAGAGAAGAAGCGATTAATGCTGCCAATCTCTGCTCCAATCCCTCCAGAGTTGAGGCAAAAACCTCCTCTGTTATATATGCAGGAGCAGGTGGACTGAGGACAGCCGCAGTACCTGGCACTCCCGGGGGTTCCTTATGGGTATTAACCTCTGATTTCTCAGGGGAGGAAGGTGCAGATGACTGCTCCAGATCCTCAGAGCCCGATGGAGACCCCCTACACTTCCTGAGAGGTATATCTCGGAGTTTTTTAGGCGGCATATTCCTTAGTTCAAAGCTGAGGTATTCCAGCCGCAATACACCCCTTTACTGAAATAGTCTAATGCAATTTGCTGCTATGTACATCAGTGGGTGTCTACTAATGCGTCTTTCTGGGGATGCCTGTATCAACCGCCCGCTGTAAGCCCCTATACCATGCTACCAGCTCCTTTTCATGCTCTGTGTCCATAGCAAGCAGCGTGGACTGAGTCCTTTTACCTTGCTGGGACGCCCGCACATGCGCAGAAGCGCTGGGCGCACAGAGCGCGTCATCCGCCAGGCTCCGCCCCCCTTTTTTTAAGCTAAATCTATAAAAAGAAAGTGTGTGTGCGCGCGTGCATGTGTGCGCTCTTGGCGCCATGTAGGGAGAGGAGCCAGGGTCCCTGTTTCACCAGGACTCGGGGATGGAAGGAAACTACTTGGCAGCATGACAGAGGAATGCAGCTTCCCTGATAGAGAGCTCACTCATCTGCCTGGACTTTCACCATGGAAGGAATAGTCCCAAGAAAAAAAGACGTTCCACAGCGGCCTCTAGTGGACAAACACAGGTACCGCACTTTTTTTTTTTTTAAAACCTCCTTTATGAAAAACATTTCTAGGTTTACAGTTTTTAAAACTTCCTTTATGAAAAGACATTTCTAGGATTTCTTAGGCATATACAGCTATTAGCGGGAATACCTTTAGGTAACAGGCAGAAAGACATATTAGGCTTGGGGGTCCCCTCAATAGAACCAAGTTCCTGAGGGGCCCCCACTTACCTTTTCCCCCGCCGCAGGACTTTGTTTGGTCCACAGAAGCCCAAACTTCACCTCTCACGGCAGGCATTGTACTAGACCTTCAGGGACCGGGTTCCCAAGGATTCCACTCCCCTGGACCTGTATAGCACCCTGCACAGATAGCCTCTTGGTTTTGGGTATGACCAGAGCTCTGGATCCCAGGGTCCAGCCCTCCTAAGAGAGGCATTACAGGCAAAACCCTGCTCTTCTCTGCAAGGCCCGGGTACTGACCGTTTAGCTATGAAGCTTTTTTGGTCGGATCCGGAATAGCTTGCTAAGGCCCAGAGAACCTGTACAAAAGCCCAGATGAATACATGTTAACCTTGGCCAACACCTTAGACACTGGCAAAAAACTGAGGTGCTCCCGGATGGGAGGGGCTTATATAGGGGAGGGTACTTCCTGTTTTGGAAGTTGCCAGTGCCAGCACCTGAAGGTAATTCTATATAACCCACATAGTAATGACTATGCCGCTCTGTGTCCCGTGATGTATGAACAAGAAATTAGCATATCATGAAAAGGTTCTCTAAACGAGCTATTAACCTAATCATCTGAATCAACTAATTAACTCTAAACACCTGCAAAAGATTCCTGAGGCTTTTAAAAACTCCCAGCCTGGTTCATTACTCAAAACCGCAATCATGGGTAGGACTGCCGACCTGACTGCTGTCCAGAAGGCCATCATTGACACCCTCAAGCAAGAGGGTAAGACACAGAAAGAAATTTCTGAACGAATAGGCTGTTCTCAGAGTGCTGTATCAAGGCACCTCAGTGGGAAGTCTGTGGGAAGGAAAAAGTGTGGCAGAAAACGCTGCACAACGAGAAGAGGTGACCGGACCCTGAAGAAGATTGTGGAGAAGGACCGATTCCAGACCTTGGAGGACCTGCGGAAGCAGTGGACTGAGTCTGGAGTAGAAACATCCAGAGCCACCGTGAACAGGCGTGTGCAGGAAATGGGCTACAGGTGCCGCATTCCCCAGGTCAAGCCACTTTTGAACCAGAAACAGCGGCAGAAGCGCCTGACCTGGGCTACAGAGAAGCAGCACTGGACTGTTGCTCAGTGGTCCAAAGTACTTTTTTCGGATGAAAGCTAATTTTGCATGTCATTCGGAAATCAAGGTGCCAGAGTCTGGAGGAAGACTGGGGAGAGGGAAATGCCAAAATGCCTGAAGTCCAGTGTCAAGTACCCACAGTCAGTGATGGTCTGGGGTGCCATGTCAGCTGCTGGTGTTGGTCCACTGTGTTTTATCAAGGGCAGGGTCAATGCAGCTAGCTATCAGGAGATTTTGGAGCACTTCATGCTTCCATCTGCTGAAAAGCTTTATGGAGATGAAGATTTCATTTTTCAGCACGACCTGGCACCTGCTCACAGTGCCAAAACCACTGGTAAATGGTTTACTGACCATGGTATTACTGTGCTCAATTGGCCTGCCAACTCTCCTGACCTGAACCCCATAGAGTATCTGTGGGATATTGGGAAGAGAAAGTTGAGAGACGCAAGACCCAACACTCTGGATGAGCTTAAGGCCGCTATCGAAGCATCCTGGGCCTCCATAACACCTCAGCAGTGCCACAGGCTGGTTGCCTCCATGCCACGCCGCATTGAAGCAGTCATTTCTGCAAAAGGATTCCCGACCAAGTATTGAGTGCATAACTGAACATAATAATTTAAAGGTTGACTTTTTTTGTATTAAAAACACTTTTCTTTTATTGGTCGGATGAAATATGCTAATTTTTTGACATAGGATTTTTGGGTTTTCATGAGCTGTATGCCAAAATCTTCAATATTAAAACAAGAAAAGGCTTGAACTACTTCAGTTGTGTGTAATGAATCTAAAATATATGAAAGTCTAATGTTTATCAGTACATTACAGAAAATAATGAACTTTATCACAAAATGCTAATTTTTTGAGAAGGACCTGTATCATGTCAACTTGTTAAAGCCCTGGACAGACAGGGAACCGGTGACCTCCCTGGCTAGTGCAAGACTTGAGCCTCAGGTTGGGGTGGAGAGTGTCCAAGTAGCAAGTACCCTGTCTAAAATCCAAAGTCAGCAGGCAAAGGAGTTCTTGCAGAGAAATAAATTAAAGTTTTCAGACTTGCCAGGGCTAACTAGTGTCATAGAACATGATATTATCACGGAACCTGGAGTCAAAGTTTTCGTCCGGCCCTACGGCATCCCAGAGGCTCAAAGGAAGGCCGTTTCAGAGGAAGTGAAGAAGATGTTAGACCTGGAGATCATTGAAGAATCGCAGAGTGAGTGGTCAAGCCCGATTGTGTTGGTACCAAAGCCCAACGGGACTCTGCGATTCTGCAATGATTTCTGGAAACTTAATGAGGTTTCACGGTTTGATGCCTACCCCATGCCCCGGGTAGATGAGCTTATTGAGAGACTAGGTCCAGCCAGGTATATCACAACATTAGACCTTACCAAGGGGTATTGGCAAATCCCGTTGACTAAGGCTGCTAGAGAGAAAACTGCGTTTTCAGTACAAACGAATGCCTTTTGGGCTGCAAACTGCTCCAGCCACTTTCCAGTGAGCAATGGATAGGATTTTACGACCTCTCCGGGAGTATGCCTCAGTGTACTTGGACGACATAGTCATTTTTAGCAGAGACTGGGAATCACACTTGCCCAAAGTCCAGGCAGTACTGGACTCTCTTTGGAAGGAGGGGTTTACAATAAACCCTGAAAAATGTGCTTTGGGAATGGAGGAGGTGAAATACCTGGGCTACATTGTGGGTAGAGGGGTGGTGAAACCTCAGGTTAGCAAGGTAGAGGCTATACAGAATTGGCCCTGCCCCCTCACAAAAAAGCAGGTACGTGCATTCCTGGGCATGGTGGGATACTACAGGAGATTCGTACCCAACTTTGCCACATTGGCGGCTCCATTGACCGATCTGACTAAGGGTCAGAAATCGGTCATGGTGGAATGGAATGCAGATGCTGAAAAGGCTTTTTTGGAGCTCAAGTCAGCACTGTGCCAACACCCTGTCCTGATAGCACCCAATTTTTCAAACGAGTTTGTTGTCCAGACTGATGCTTCCGATGTAGGATTGGGAGCTGTGTTGTCACAGGTTGTTCATGGTGAGGAGCACCCAGTAGTCTTCCTCAGTAGGAAGTTGACACCAGCGGAGAAAAACTACGCTATAGTTGAATGAGAATGTCTGGCCATTAAGTGGGCTCTGGAATCCCTCAGATATTACCTCCTTGGGAAGGAAGTTTAGGTTGATTTCTGACCATGCCCCTTTAACATGGATGAGGCAAGGTAAAGGGACTAATGCCAGGATTACACGTTGGTTCCTGGCGCTCCAGGAATTAAAATTTTTAGTGGAGCATAGGCCCGGGAGACTGCATCAAAATGCAGATGCCCTCTCCCGAGTCCATTGTTTTAGCTCCACTCTTGCCTCCACCTCCTTGGCGTTGGGGCACAGGGGGGGGGGGATATGTACAGGACGCCGTGGCAGGGTCCTGGAAGGACGCTATATTTCCCCTCTGTTTGGGCTGTGGTTCCTTTAAGGGAACAGAAAGGGTTAACACACCTGTCCAAGGAAGTAATTTAAGACAGACAGGAAGTTGTAGGTGAGAGTGAAGGAGTGTAGTGAAGTCTGTGCATGGTGAATGGTGGACACTGCAAAAGCTGTGGAGGCTGTGAAAAGCTGTGAATGTACATGGCAGTGGCCTGCATGGAAGTCTGCTAGCTGGGAAACTTACCTGCAACACCAAGTAAGGACTGTTTAACTGCGACAGCAGTTATAAGCTCTACAAGTCGGTGAGACTGTTATTTCTTTTGTTTTGCTGCTGTGAAGCCATTTAAGTTTAATAAACGTCCTTTTGGTTTGAAAAGCCTGTGTCCTGCAATCTAGCTGGTTCCCCAAACATTACACAGTATAAAACTTCACAAAACAACTGGAATTAAATTTAAAACCAAAGTGTTTTCCATTGTTTTTTCAAAACACAAATCCCTTTGCTCACCTTTCAGAAGACCCCAAGCTTCTCCCACCAACTTCCTGTGGATGCTCAGCTCTAAGAACCCATTAAACTGGTTTATTTACATATAAATGCACAGGAAGAGGGAGGGAGAGGGGAAGCCTAGTACTATGTCTATCAAGACATTAAAAAAATCTATGGCTAACATCATATAGTAAACTCCAATGTTTAAAAAAAAAAACTTTAGTCCAGGAAAGGGCAAAATAAACCCCCATATTACAATACCTACAAACCAGAAAATGCCCACACACACACAGAGAACATGTCTCAAATCCCATGAGAAGGTTTTTATACCAACGGTTTTTACCACTGGTCTCGATTCAACCCAAGTGCGCTCTGCTAGAGTGCTCCTCGATTAAATCAGACACAGGGAGACAGGTGACAATCTATAAAACACACATCCTAGAATAAAATGTCCACATAAATCTTATATAAAAAAATGTCCACAACACTGGGCACCGCCCCCTCTCTCCACTCCACCCCCTATATGCAATGGATAGATTCATGCACAGCGTGAATTTAACCATGGTCGCTATTGCTCTAATAGGCTTCAAAATCGGTGGGCTCTGGACGCAGAGGATACGTCCAGAGCCCATCCATGTGTGTTACAACAGCGAATGAATATTCGCTGTTGAAACACTGATCCTCAATCTGGCCAATTAGAAGCCGGTGTGAGACCCGTTTTCTGATCCAAGAGAAGATTGGCCGCCGAGAAGGAGGGTTGAAACAGAAGCCGCCGCTGCCGTGAGGACCCGGAGCACGGGAGGCCCCAGGAGAACAGGAGACCATGAACAGGGGAAGCTGCTGCCGATGGGGTAAATGGGACCGACTGATCTGGGGGGGTAGTTCCATACTGTTTGCTGCCCCCCCCAAAAAAATTCCACCGTCCGCTAATAATAGAGCATCTGACAGAGCGATTTACAAGCAGGATATTGTGGGAGACAGGGGAAAAGCGTTGTCACCCCAAAACACAAAGCAACCAAACAATAATCTTATTTTAGTATTCCCAAATTTTATTTTCATTTTTCATAGTGATATTATTCTGTTTAAAAGTGAAGAATGTTTTTGTGTTTTTCAAAATCATACTTACCTAGGTGGATGCAGCATTGGTCCGAAGCTCCGGCTCTGTGATGTCAGTCGACAGCGGGCTTCAGCTCGCTGTCAGCTGAAAACAGGTGTAGCAAGGTCCAGAGGCCTAATGGTGACCTCCAGAGCTAGGGACAGCTGACATCCTTCTGTGTAGAGTGGGTTATGAGGCATGGTGGGTGTAATGCAAGGTAGATTCATGGGATGGCCAGATCACCAGGGGAAAATAAACAAATAAAGGCCTGTGAAAAGAAAACTAATGCAGCCACCACATCTAAGGACTGGAAAGCTGCAATATATTGTATTTGTGTTCTTAGGTTTAGATACACTTTAAATAAAATGTATCACTTTCAGTGTGGGAATTATTACTGTAAACTGACTGATGAATGGTTCGGGATAGGGTGACCTTCAGCCTTTTTTTTTTACAATCATATCTTACCATATAAGAGATTAGATAAATGTACAGATTGTCATTTCAGGATCCTAACAAAGAGAAACAAAACTCAAAACTATACAAAAAAAAAAAGAAATGTGAATTTCCCAATCTCACGTTCCTCCTATACTTGAATTATTAAACACAAGACCAAGCAGGAAAATCCTGAATAATATAAAATGCATTTTTTTCTGATGTGATCCTTCTAAAGAGTAACCATCCAAATACTTCCAGGCTTGGAAGGCTCAGAAACTCCTTAATAAATCATCCACAGGGAATCCAGGGGACAATGCATGCACATTGGTATGGAAGTTATTGTCCACCTCAATTTTTAGAATTGCAAAAATTTGTTAAGATCATTCCTGTGCCAGAGGAACAAGATCCAAGGAAGAGACCTCCTATGGTTTTGAGGCAAACCCTGAAAGTTCACAGTTCACACCAGTGGCGGCCCGTCAATAGGGGGCGCAGGGGCGCCGCCCCCCCCCCAAAGCTACTTATTAAAAAAAAATTAAAAATTATAGTGTCCCTTTAAGTGGGTGTGTTAAGGGCGCCGGACATGGGGTGCTATTGGAGGCATGACTTGTGTGTAAAGACGTGATTGGGGCTAAGAAGCTCTATTGGCAAAGTTTAGAGTGTGTTCGGGGCGCCCCGAACACTCCACCTCTAGCATTAGGTTTCCAGTGCTTGTAATTGATTGGGTCCATAGGGTGGGGCTTTAATCAGACCTGCAGCACCATTGGCTCACAGGCTGCCTGTCTCCTTCAGTAAGTGAGGGGGAAACCCAGCAGAAGAACAACTGCTCAGGGCAGACAGGGAGCGATTGGTCCTTGCAGAGGCAGCTGCCATTTATCTCCCTGTGACACAGACTCGGCATCCAGCAGTGCACACAGAAATCTCCAGGTACACTTCTACATGCCAGGATTGAAGGGGGGAGGGGGGCAGAAGGGGCAATTATCACTGTGTTCTGAGAGACTTTACAGCAGCATTTTTAATCTCCAACTTTACTTCACCTATCTCCATGTAATGCGTGTCTGTATACCTTCCCTATCACACCATCCCCCTCCCCCTTCACTTTCTTCTGATTGCATAGTTTACTGCTCACATCCTGCAGCCTCTGTCACCATGCTAAGATAGTTTGTCCTTGCTAGATCGACCCCACATCCCACTCTGATCCCCAATGACTGTCTGTGCAGTTTTCTGGACAATAGACCTCCGGCTCCAGGCTGTCCTGATTCAGATGTATTCAGTATTATTTGTGCAAGGCTAGGGGTGCGTGCATCATGTTCCTGACCTGTATAACTAACACATGATTCTTTGGCCAAATCTCAGCAGGCTGGTGCTGTGCAATGCATTAACCGGATCTCCCCAGCATGTTATTGTATATGGCTCCAAGGTGGATGGGTGTCCAGGTGTTTTCCTAGCACTGCAGGGACTTGTAGTCCCATACATGGGAGATTGCATGAACCAGAGTCCTAGCAGAATACAAAGAACTACAAGTCCCAGCAGGTTATAGCATAGGGCTCCAAGTAGATAAGTGGTCAAGCGATGCTGGGACTTATAGTCCCTTGCCTAAGAGAATTGCATGAACCAGAGTCTTAGGAGGGAGAGAATGGAGAACTACAAATCTCAGCAGGCTGGTGTGCAATGGGTTAACCTGATCTCTCCAGGAGAGGGTGGAAAACTACAAGTCCCAGCAGGTTATAGTATAGGGCTCCAAGGAGGATGGGTGCCCGTGCGATGCTTGGACTTGTAGTCCCATAATGGGGGATTGCATGCACCAGAGTTCTATGATGCTGGGATTGTAGTCCCACACATACATAGGGAACTTAATCATCCGGGGACCTAGCAGATTATAACTTAAACCTCGAAGGACGATGAGTGGTCATGCCTTTTTTTTCCAATGCTGGGACTTGTAGTAGTGTTGTAAGAAGAAGAGGCTGTCGCCTGGAGGATTGTGTTTGTCTGCCCTGCCACCCTGTGCTGGTCTGAGGGGGAGGGGGGTGATTGCTGTGTTCACCACCCCCCTGCCATGTGTATAGTGTAGCACTGTAGCTGACCTGATTGGGGGGGTTGCAGAATGCAGATACATGTGATTTATAGGGTGCAGAATGCAGATTTGTGCGATTTACAGGGTGCAGAATGCAGATTTGTGCGATTTACAGGTTGCCGATATGTGCGTGTTTTTTTTTTTTTTTTTTGCAGAATGCAGATATATGCGATTTACTAACAGTGTAATTTTTTTAGTTTGTTTGCGCCGATCTGTAAGGCTGCGCTATATATCATGATCTGTGATGCTGGGGCTGTATACTCTGTCCTATGATGCTGATCTCTATACTCCTGACACTATGAGTGGAAGCAATTGGAATACAGGGGACGGAGTGGGTGGATTATATAAGGGGTGTGGCTTATGAGAAGTGGGAGGGGCCACCAGCCGCCACTGCTGTTATGTGATCACTCAGCTCCTGCACACTCTGCCAAATGAACGATCTATGCAAGATGAAGGTAAGGGAGCAATCTCCTGGAGGGGGCGGGGGTAGGATCAGGGTGTGTGTTAATGAGGTCAGCTGCTGAAGAACTTCCTTCTACCAATTTTCATGTCCCAAAGGATGAATTCCAGGAAGTCGTGGAGGAGTTTTCTATAGGAGACACTGGAGGCTGAGGCAAAGCCTGAACTAGAATATTGTCAGGGCTGGGCTCAGCCCTTCCTTCTCTCTGTTGGCAGCTCAGCTGTCAGCTAATTGCCAGCTCCCATCTCTGCACAGTGATCCACCTGTTGATGATCCCATTTGTCAGCTCTGCCTACTTAAAGCCTTCCAGTTCATTTGCTCTTTGCCTTCGCCTTTGTTAATGTAGCGGGTATGTACTTTTCAGAGTGTTTAATTTGGGTGAAGACATCAGTGATGTCTAGTTCCCTGCGGCCCAGCAGGTGGCACTGTCACTTTGGGCCGGGGTTGAACCATCACTGCAGTGCCGTACCCTTTGTGACCTCTCGCAGCAGTTGTACTGCGGGGCGGGGAACCCGCGGTGCTTGCTGGGGGAGGGTATAAGGGGGCGGACATCTTCGCCATGGGGTTGTTCGAGTCCCAGGCACCTTCAGCCTGAGGGCTGCTGTCCGCGGCCGGTGTCCAGGCGGCCTAGGCCTGGGCACGTGGAGTTCGGGAGTCATCCCAGACACCTTCAGTCTGGGGTGAGGTACATCACTTCAGGCCTGGGGCCCAGCTTCTTCCACTGGGTCCCGCCCGGGAGGAATCATCCTAAGGTGCCTACAGTATCGGGTACCTGAATCCAGGCATAACGGACCGTGCAGGTGACCTTCCCGTAGATCTGGTGCAGCATACTGCCAGTGCCGGGACAGGACCTCCGGAGACCGTCGGGATGGATGTCCTTTCCAAACAGGGGCTGTATTCACACGGAAGGTGGTCCATGTTCTAAGGTCGGTGGCAGAGACCTGTGCCAAGCCTATTCGCACGCAAAAGGAATAGGAGAGTTCATTTGTGCCTGGGCCTACTCGCATCCACACCCCTGTCTGTCTGTTATAAGAGTTCAACTGATTATGTTCATCCTGGCAAATGGAGAAATAAAAGAGTGTTGGACTTTGAATGGTGTGGGGCTCTATTACTGGCAGACACATCTCCACGGAAGAAGCAGAGGCTCCATCTGCAGAGAACAGACCCGAAGGTAATTCAAGTGATTTTGCTCAACCCTCAAGCCTCGTACACACGGCCGAGATTCTCGTTGAAAAAAAACATGTTGTTTTTTTCGACGAGATTCTTGGACAAGAAACTTGTCCCAGCCGAGTGTACACACGCTCCTTTCAAAGAACCCGCGGTTCTTTGAATGGAGCGAACGCGGTGACGTCATCGAATACGACGAGCATGCGCTCGTCACATTCGATGCCGTCGCCGCCATCTTGGTTCACCCTACCTATGCGTAGGAAGCTACCGCGCATGTGTCGAAGTCATTTCGAGCATGCGCGGGCTTCCCGGCGAAAAGGTAAGTGTACACACACACAATTTTCTCGTTGAGAAACAGGCTGACGAGAATCTCGACGAGAAAATAGAGAGCAGGTTCTCTATTTTCTCGTCGAGATTCTTGTTGCTTTTCTTGACGAGAAACCATACACACGAACGAATTTCTCGGCAAAAAATCTCTGGCAGCAAGTTTCTTGCTGGTTTTTGCAGAGAAACTCGTTCGTGTGTACGAGGCTTCATACAAATACGAGGTGAGAGCTTGGCGTGGTGTTCCTGCACTCTCTCCTCCCAGGTACCCCTAGACCACAGAGAGAGAGAGTGAGGCCGCTACATTAACATCACTATAGACTTTCTCCTGAGTTCCTGTTGAAGACCTGCTTGACTACGTTCCCTCTGGCTACAGATCCTGCTTGCTGAACTACTACCTTATCCCTGGCTCTTGGACATTGGCTTGGCCGACTACCCGATCCGGTTACTGAATTCTGGCATGTTTTGACTACGCTTACTCTGTTTACCTTTTTATTTTTATTATTAAACAATTGTGATTAAACTGTACTTCTGTCTCGGTCTGATTAATGGTTCCTGACAGTAGGCGAAGGCCATGACTTCAGAAGATGCAGCCAATCCACTTGTTGATAATATTTTTTCCATATGGATGACCTGGATCACCGCATGGATCAGGTTGCCTCGACGATAAAGTCGCTCCTGAGTCGCATGGCTCGTCTAGAGTCTCCTACTGTGGCCGCTCCGGTAGTCTCTGTGCATGCACCCGCCTCGAGTGTTACCTCTTTAAGAGGTATGTCTGGTTCTGCTCCGCTTCCCCAGCAATTTGGGGGTGATCCAGTTCAGTACAGAGGGTTTCTCAACCAGGTTGAGATATACTTTGAGATGCTGCCCCAGGCGTTTCCCACGGACAGAAGCAAAGTGGGTTTCGTGATATCTTTGCTTTCAGACAGAGCCTTGGCCTGGGCAAACACTCTATGGGAGACGCAAAAGCCCGTGGTCCTGAGTTACCCAGAGTTTGTGGCTTCCTTCAAAAGGGTATTTGATGTTCCCGCACGCTCCGCTTCTGCTGCCAAGTGCCTCATGTCCATCAAACAGAGTAGGAGGACGGTTGCCGATTATGCCATTGAATCCCGTACTCTGGTAGCAGAGGTTGCGTGGAACAATGAGGCCCTCGTGGCTGCTTTTTCTCATGGTCTCTCGGATAACATCAAGGATGAGATAGCAGCCCGAGATATACCCACGGAGCTGGAGAAGTTGATCACGTTTGCCATCCTCATTGATTTCAGACTCAGAGAGAGACTCTCTCTTAAGGAGCGCTTGCGGAAGCCTCCTGTACATTTGCCTCCGAGCTTTGCAGTCCCACCCTTGCCTCCCTCACCTCCCATGCCTCTTGGTACCGAGCCGGTCTGTGAAGATAAACCCATGCACTGGGGCTTCACGCGTCTCTCTGCGGATGAGAGAGCTCTTAGGAGGAGGGAGATATTGTGCCTTTATTGTGGCCAGTCTTGTCCTACCCGTCCAGGGAACGCCCAAACCTTGAGGTCCTGTCATGGACTGTCACGAGGATGCTATACACAGACATCCAATACAGGTGGTCAGATCATTGGGCTGCACATTAAGGAATCGGGAACAGAGTAAGTGAAAAATATATATATTTATTAAAGATAAAGACACACGTGTAAACAAAACCACAGCAAACCATAAGCAAGAAACGAATACAAAGGAACACAACAAACCCCAAAAACAACCTAATCTAACTAGCTAACTAATATGTACAAAAGAGAACACACATACATGAACAAGGCAGGGATGAGAGACAAGGGGAGCAGAAGGCCAGGTACTGGGAGCAGTCAGCAAGGGGGAGCTGGTATCAGGGGACAGGTCTCAGGGGACAGGGTACAAGGATCAGAGTCCAGGACAAGGCAGGGAACAGATCAGGATCAGGTTCAGGACCAGGTAACGGATCAGGTTCAGGCAGGGACCAGGCTTACAGAAGGAATTCTGGAGCACTGAGCTTTGTTAAGGGCGGGTTTATATAGTCCAGCAGACCCAGATCAGGTGTGCTTGATGGCTGGTGGAAAGTCTTGGTGAGGAGACACCCGCTGGTGGTCACCAGAATTACACCCACTGCTGCCGAATGCAACAGTGCCACCAGCAGGTGAGCCCAGTAATGACACCATTCCTGACAGTTCCCCCCCCTTAAGGAGTGGCCTCCGGACACTCCATTCAGCCCTTGGTTGGACAGTCCGAGTGGATGCGGAAACACCCAAAAAAGTCTCCATACTATGTCTGCGGACTTCTTCGTACTTCCTAGGCCAGAGTCCTTTAGTTCACTGGGGGACGTGCCACTAGAGTCTGAAAATAGGGCGCGCATCCCACCACCAGGGTCAGGAAGTTTAGATTTAGAAGTAAAAATTTGCAGGGCAACGGGCAAGAACCCATCGGAGGCAGACCACGCAGGGGCATTACATTCAGGCTGGGTGACCATCAGGATTAAAATAGTGGAAAAAAGGGCATCCATCAGGAAGACGTCAGCGGCCAGCTGGGCATCAGGAACAGGTCTTAGCAGGGACCATATCCTCAGGCTGGACAGCGGGCTCCGAGTCATCAGGCTAGGCAGCGGTAAAGGAACCACCAGGAAGAGTATCAGGAATGGAACCATCAGGAACTGGATCGTGAGGCTGGATACCAGGTACAGGCTCTGGAGCAAGACAGTAGGTTCTGGAACATCAGACTGGGCAGCGGGCAACGGAGCAGCAGACAGGAACATCTCCGGCTGGGCAGCAGACGGAACATCTCCGGCTGGGCAGCAGGTGGGATCATCTCAGGCTGGGCAGCAGGCGGGATCATCTCAGGCTGGGCAGCAGGCGGGATCATCTCAGGCTGGGCAGCAGGCGGGATCATCTCAGGCTGGGCAGCAGGCGGGATCATCTCAGGCTGGGCAGCAGACGGGGTCATCTCAGGCTGGGCAGCAGACGGGGTCATCTCAGGCTGGGCAGCAGACGGGGTCATCTCAGGCTGGGCAGCAGACGGGGTCATCTCAGGCTGGGCAGCAGACGGGGTCATCTCAGGCTGGGCAGCAGGCGGGGTCATCTCAGGCTGGGCAGCAGGCGGGATCATCTCAGGCTGGGCAGCAGGCGGGATCATCTCAGGCTGGGCAGCAGGCGGGATCATCTCAGGCTGGGTAGCAGGCGGGATCATCTCAGGCTGGGCAGCAGACGGGGTCATCTCAGGCTGGGCAGCAGACGGGGTCATCTCAGGCTGGGCAGCAGACGTGGTCATCTCAGGCTGGGCAGCAGACGGGGTCATCTCAGGCTGGGCAGCAGACGGGGTCATCTCAGGCTGGGCAGCAGACGGGGTCATCTCAGGCTGGGCAGCAGACGGGATCATCTCAGGCTGAAAGGCTGGCCCTGGCACTGCAGGCTGAAAGGCTGGCCCTGGCACTGCAGGCTGAAAGGCTGGCTCTGGTACTGCAGGCTGAAAGGCTGGCTCTGGTATTGCAGGCTGAAAGGCTTGCACAGGAACCTCGGGCTGGCAAACTGGCACAGGAACCTCGGGCTGGCAAACTGGCATAGGAACCTCGGGCTGGCAAGCTGACACAGGAACCTCGGGCTGGCAAACTGGCACAGGAACCTCGGGCTGGCAAACTGGCACAGGAACCTCGGGCTGGCAAACTGGCACGGGAACCTCAGGCTGGCAAACTGGCACGGGAACCTCAGGCTGGCAAACTGGCACGGGAACCTCAGGCTGGCAAACTGGCACGGGAACCTCAGGCTGGCAAACTGGCACGGGAACCTCAGGCTGGCAAACTGGCACGGGAACCTCAGGCTGGAAGGCTGGCGGCACAGGGTCTTCAGGCTGGCAGGCTGGTACAGGGTCTTCAGGCTGGCAGGCTGGTACAGGGTCTTCAGGCTGGCAGGCTGGTACAGGGTCTTCAGGCTGGCAGGCTGGTACAGGGTCCTCAGGCTGGCAGGCTGGTACAGGGTCCTCAGGCTGACAGGCTGGTACAGGGTCCTCAGGCTGACAGGCTGGTACAGGGTCCTCAGGCTGACAGGCTGGTACAGGGTCCTCAGGCTGACAGGCTGGCACGGGAACCTCAGGCTGGAACAGGTTGGTGGGTGTGGAGGCAGGTTGGGATACCGGTAAGATTGTGTGGGTTGGAAAGTACTTCCGCTTCTTTTTGGGCTTAGTCACTGCAGGTTTGCAAGTACCGGGGGGAGTATATGAAAAGGTTGGGATTGGGCAAATGGAAGAAAATGGCAGAGGTGCAGGGACAGTGGCTGGAGGAGGTTCTCGTGGATGGGCTACGGATATGAGGGAAGAAGCAGGTGGATTGAAGGCAGGGTAAGTGCAGCAGGAGGAGACAGGGTACTGATACTTCATTGTTAGCTGGGTGCATTGTTCAGAAAAAGTGGGAATTGTGGGAAAAGGAGAGGAAGACATCCCAGCAGGTTGGTATCTAGACATACAAATGGATGGTTGGGAGCTGACAGGGGCTGAGTACAACAAACTTGACCAGGCCTGTAATAAGGATTTCACAAAATCAGGTTTGCACACTGCTTGTCTGACCAGAGACTGCACTGAATCAATACATTCTGCAAGCACCTGTTCAGGACTAGGGATGAGCTTCGTGTTCGAGTCGAACATACGTTCGACTCGAACATTGGCTGTTCGATCGTTCGACGAAGATCGAACGATTTGGGCCGTTCGCGCCAAATTCGAGTGACGCGAACGGCCCACAATGCACTACGCCATCGCAGTGTCATCCAGGCGCTGTGATTGGCCAAGCATGCACTGTGACCCCGCATGCTTGGCCAATCACAGCGCCGGCAGCGAGGAGAGCAATGATTGGCCACAGGCAGGATGCCTGTGGCCAATTATTGCTGAGGGTGTTTAGTACACGCCCCACACTATAAAAGGCCGCCAGCACGGCGGCCTAGTGTAGTGTGTTCCGGAGCAGGGATAGAGTAGCATAGGCAGGGACAGTGACTGTTATTTCTTTCTTGCTTAACCTGGATTCCTTTAGTTTAGGGAAAGAGAAGGATAGGTAGGGAGAGTGTCAGTGTGTTTTGTGCTTCTGCTATAGTGTGCTTAAAAAAAACATTTATTCTAGGGACAGAAAACTCTAGGTAGGGACAGTGTCAGTTTCTTTCACTCTGCAAGTCCTTGTTTCCAGGGACCTGTAAGGACAGTGAGTTAATTGTCCTTGTGCTATATTGTGCTTAAAAAAAACATTTATTCTAGGGACAGAAAACTCTAGGTAGGGACAGTGTCAGTTTCTTTCACTCTGCAAGTCCTTGTTTCCAGGGACCTGTAAGGACAGTGAGTTAATTGTCCTTGTGCTATATTGTGATTAAAAAAAACATTTATTCTAGGGACAGAAAACTCTAGGTAGGGACAGTGTCAGTTTCTTTCACTCTGCAAGTCCTTGTTTCCAGGGACCTGTAAGGACAGTGAGTTAATTTTCCTTGTGCTATATTGTGATTAAAAAAAACATTTTTTCTAGGGACAGAAAACTGTAGGTAGGGAGAGTGTTTTTTTTCTTTCACTCTGCAAGTCCTTGTTTCCAGGGACCTGTAAGGACAGTGAGTTAATTGTCCTTGTGCTATATTGTGCTTAAAAAAAACATTTATTCTAGGGACAGAAAACTCTAGGTAGGGACAGTGTCAGTTTCTTTCACTCTGCAAGTCCTTGTTTCCAGGGACCTGTAAGGACAGTGAGTTAATTTTCCTTGTGCTATATTGTGATTAAAAAAAACATTTATTCTAGGGACAGAAAACTCTAGGTAGGGACAGTGTCAGTTTCTTTCACTCTGCAAGTCCTTGTTTCCAGGGACCTGTAAGGACAGTGAGTTAATTTTCCTTGTGCTATATTGTGATTAAAAAAAACATTTTTTCTAGGGACAGAAAACTGTAGGTAGGGAGAGTGTTTTTTTTCTTTCACTCTGCAAGTCCTTGTTTCCAGGGACCTGTAAGGACAGTGAGTTAATTTTCCTTGTGCTATATTGTGCTTAAAAAAAACATTTTTTCTAGGGACAGAAAACTGTAGGTAGGGAGAGTGTTTTTTTTTCTTTCACTCTGCAAGTCCTTGTTTCCAGGGACCTGTAAGGACAGTGAGTTAATTGTCCTTGTGCTATATTGTGCTTAAAAAAAACATTTATTCTAGGGACAGAAAACTCTAGGTAGGGACAGTGTCAGTTTCTTTCACTCTGCAAGTCCTTGTTTCCAGGGACCTGTAAGGACAGTGAGTTAATTTTCCTTGT
This sequence comes from Rana muscosa, assembly GCA_029206835.1. Lineage (NCBI taxonomy): Eukaryota > Metazoa > Chordata > Amphibia > Anura > Ranidae > Rana > Rana muscosa. The sequence continues at coordinate 380,860,565 of CM055118.1, forward strand.
GCTATATTGTGATTAAAAAAAACATTTATTCTAGGGACAGAAAACTCTAGGTAGGGACAGTGTCAGTTTCTTTCACTCTGCAAGTCCTTGTTTCCAGGGACCTGTAAGGACAGTGAGTTAATTTTCCTTGTGCTATATTGTGATTAAAAAAAACATTTTTTCTAGGGACAGAAAACTGTAGGTAGGGAGAGTGTTTTTTTTCTTTCACTCTGCAAGTCCTTGTTTCCAGGGACCTGTAAGGACAGTGAGTTAATTGTCCTTGTGCTATATTGTGCTTAAAAAAAACATTTATTCTAGGGACAGAAAACTCTAGGTAGGGACAGTGTCAGTTTCTTTCACTCTGCAAGTCCTTGTTTCCAGGGACCTGTAAGGACAGTGAGTTAATTGTCCTTGTGCTATATTGTGCTTAAAAAAAACATTTATTCTAGGGACAGAAAACTCTAGGTAGGGACAGTGTCAGTTTCTTTCACTCTGCAAGTCCTTGTTTCCAGGGACCTGTAAGGACAGTGAGTTAATTTTCCTTGTGCTATATTGTGCTTAAAAAAAACATTTATTCTAGGGACAGAAAACTCTAGGTAGGGACAGTGTCAGTTTCTTTCACTCTGCAAGTCCTTGTTTCCAGGGACCTGTAAGGACAGTGAGTTAATTGTCCTTGTGCTATATTGTGCTTAAAAAAAACATTTATTCTAGGGACAGAAAACTCTAGGTAGGGACAGTGTCAGTTTCTTTCACTCTGCAAGTCCTTGTTTCCAGGGACCTGTAAGGACAGTGAGTTAATTTTCCTTGTGCTATATTGTGATTAAAAAAAACATTTATTCTAGGGACAGAAAACTCTAGGTAGGGACAGTGTCAGTTTCTTTCACTCTGCAAGTCCTTGTTTCCAGGGACCTGTAAGGACAGTGAGTTAATTTTCCTTGTGCTATATTGTGATTAAAAAAAACATTTTTTCTAGGGACAGAAAACTGTAGGTAGGGAGAGTGTTTTTTTTCTTTCACTCTGCAAGTCCTTGTTTCCAGGGACCTGTAAGGACAGTGAGTTAATTTTCCTTGTGCTATATTGTGATTAAAAAAAACATTTTTTCTAGGGACAGAAAACTGTAGGTAGGGAGAGTGTTTTTTTTCTTTCACTCTGCAAGTCCTTGTTTCCAGGGACCTGTAAGGACAGTGAGTTAATTGTCCTTGTGCTATATTGTGCTTAAAAAAAACATTTTTTCTAGGGACAGAAAACTGTAGGTAGGGACAGTGTCAGTTTCTTTCACTCTGCAAGTCCTTGTTTCCAGGGACCTGGAGAGACATTGAGTGAATTGTCCTTGTGCTATATTGTGATTAAAAAAAACATTTATTCTAGGGACAGAAAACTCTAGGTAGGGACAGTGTCAGTTTCTTTCACTGTGAAAGTCCTTGTTTCAAGGGACAGAGAAGGACACCTGAAGGTAGCCCTTATTGCTTTTTTCCCATCTCCCTGCAGGCCATCTATTAGAATGTCTGGAAGGCAAACAAGGAGAGGCAGACAGTCAGGAGGCAATAAAAGAGGGCAAGCAGGCTCTGTGTCTGGGGGCAACAGTGCTGGTCGTGGACGCGGTGCATTGTCATCAGCACATGGCCATGGGACACGCTTGTCCTTCTTTTCGGCAGCTGGACATGTTGAGCCACATCATGCCGAAGACTTGGTAGAGTGGATGACCAAGCCCTCCTCCTCCTCCTCATCCTCTCTCACCCAGGCTCAGGGTACTGGAAAAGCAGCTGCCAAAGCGTCGTCTTCCCTGGTATCAATGTCAGACAAATCATCAGTCACTCCTTCCCTAGACCCACCATGTCCTCCTCCTGAGGAGTCCCCCGAACTGTTTCAGCACAGTGTTGGGTACATGCTCCAGGAGGATGCCCAGCGTTTCGAAGGGTCTGATGATGAAACCCAGCTAGAGGAAGGCAGTAGCGTGAGAGCAGACAGAGGGGATGCTCAAGAAGGACACCAATCTGGCAGTCATGTTCCAGCAGCTGCAGCATACTGCCAGATTGGCTCCAGTCATGAGGAGGGAGGGGATGATGAGGTCAATGACTCCACGTGGGTGCCTAATAGGAGAGAGGAGGAGGAGGAGGATGAGGAGGAGGCACATCTCCAACGAGGCAGGATGCCCTTTGGTGGCCAGCGTAAGGGCAGTACACCGACGGAATCACACCGCAGAGCTCCGCCTGTGCAGGGCGCTGCCTCTGCCCGTCATTCAAAAAGTTCTTTGGTGTGGGCCTTTTTTGAGGCTAGTGCATCAGATCGCACAGCTGCTGTTTGCAACATATGTCTCAAGCGTATATCGCGTGGCCAAAACATCAGCCGCTTGGGTACCACATGCCTGACCAGACATATGTTGACCTGCCATGCAGCTCGTTGGCAAGCCTACCTCAAAGACCCACACCAAAGAACAAAGCGGACCTCTCCTTGCACCGCATCAGCTGGGATCTCCAACCCCACTATAACTTCAGTCCTCTCTGAAACATGCACTGAGAGGAATGAAGGTGTAGAATTAGGTGTGTCACAGCCAAGTACTTGCGCCCACTCTGCTAGCAGTACACCGACGTCCGATTCTAGCAGGCAAATTTCCCTGCCCCAGCTGCTGGACCGTCGAAAGAAGTTCACTCCCAGCCATCCACATGCCCAGCGGTTGAATGCTAGCTTGGCTAAATTGCTAGCGCTTCAACTGCTGCCTTTTCAGTTGGTAGACTCGGCCCCCTTCCGTGACTTTGTGCAATGTGCGGTTCCTCAGTGGCAGGTTCCCAAACGCCACTTTTTCTCACGGAAGGCTATTCCGGCTCTCTACCGGCATGTGGAAGGCAATGTCTTGGCCTCGCTGGACAGGGCGGTCAGCGGTAAGGTGCATATTACCGCTGACTCATGGTCCAGCAGGCATGGACAGGGACGTTACCTTTCTTTCACGGCCCATTGGGTCACTCTTTTGGCAGCTGGGAAGGATTCAGGACAAGGTGCAGTAGTGTTGGAGGTTGTCCCACCGCCACGCCTCCAAAATGCTACTACTGGTTGTGACACACCTCTCTCCTCCACCCCCTCCTCTTCTTCTTCCTCCATGGCCTCTTCCTGTGGTTTGTCCTATGAACCAGCGGTGCTCCGTAGCCGTTCACGGGGCTACGCAAGTACGCAGGCAAAAAGATGCCATGCCGTGCTTGCGCTGGTGTGTTTGGGGGACAGAAGCCACACTGGGGCAGAGGTCCTGTCTGCTCTGCAGGGCCAGGCCGAGAGGTGGTTGACGCCACGCCAGCTTAAGCCAGGAATGGTGGTTTGCGACAATGGCACCAACCTCCTCTCCGCCCTCCGACAGGGACAACTGACCCATGTGCCCTGTGTGGCTCACGTCCTTAACCTGGTGGTGCAGCGCTTCTTGGGCAGGTACCCGGGCTTACAGGATGTCCTGAGGCAGGCCAGGAAAGTCTGTGTGCATTTCCGCAGATCTTATAATGCCAGTGCTCGCCTGGCTGAGCTGCAAAAGGAGTTGAACCTGCCCAAGAACCGCCTTATATGTGACATGCCCACCAGGTGGAACTCAACGTTGGCCATGCTGCAGCGGCTGCACACGCAGCAGAGGGCCATCAATGAGTACCTGTGCGACTACGGCACCAGGACAGGGTCAGGGGAGCTTGTTTTTTTTTCTCCACGCCAGTGGGGCATGATCAGGGATGCATGCACTGTCCTGGCACCATTTGAGGAGGCCACGAGGATGGTGAGCAGTGACAGTGCATGCATCAGTGACACTGTACCTCTTGTCCACCTGTTGGAGCACACGCTGCGTGGAATAATGGACAGGGCACTTGAGGCAGAACAGAGGCAGGAAGAGGAGGACTTCCTTGCCTCTCAAGGCCCCCTTTACCCAGACAGTGTTCCTTCTGTCCCACCCATCGCACAGGAAGAGGAGGAGGAGGAGGAGGAGGAGGAGGAGGAGGAGGAGGATTGTGTCAGCATGGAGGTGGAGGCTGGCACTCAGCATCATCAGCAGCAGTCTTTTAGGGATGATTTACAGTCCCAAGAAACCAGTGGACTTGTACGTGGCTGGGAGGAGGTGGCTGCGGATCATGTCGTCCTTAGTGACCCAGAGGACTCCGGAGCGAATGCCTCAGCAAACCTACGCTGCATGGCCTCCCTGATCCTGCAAAGTCTGCGGAAGGATCCTCGTATTCTTCGGATCAAGGAGAGGGACCATTACTGGCTGGCCACTCTCCTTGATCCACGGTACAAGGGTAAGGTTGCGGACCTTATGTTACCGTCGCAGAGGGAGCAGAGGATGAGACAACTCCGGGAGGCCTTGCAGAAAGGTCTGTGCAACGCGTTCCCAGAGACTGGGAGGTTGCAAACTCCTGGTCCTGGACAACGAGTTGCTGAGGCTTCGGCCAGTCAAAGAAGGAGCGGTGGGGAAGGTGGCCGTCTGACCGATGCGTTCAGACAATTCTTTAGTCCGCAGCCCCAAAGTATGATCGGTTCCAGCAACCATCGCCAGCGTCTGATAAACATGGTGCAGGAATATCTAGGGGCAAGGTCAGACTTGGACACCTTCCCCACCGAAAATCCTCTGGCTTACTGGGTCTTGAGGATGGATCACTGGCCAGAGCTTGCACAGTATGCAATTGAGCTACTGGCCTGTCCTGCATCCAGCGTTCTTTCGGAACGCACATTCAGTGCTGCTGGAGGATTTGTCACGGATCACAGGGTGCGCCTGTCCACCGACTCGGTTGATCGACTGACTTTCATCAAGATGAACCAGTCTTGGATCACCACCAGCTACCACACACCTGATGCTGATATAACAGACTAATTGATTTTAAAATGTCACATCCCTTCAAGACTGATGCTGATGCTGAGTGCCTGTGCTGTTATGTTGACTGGCTATCCTCCTCCTCCGAGTCCTCAATGATACGATTGATGATGATAGCTTGGAAGATCATTTTTGTTTATGGGTGCCGCCACCAGTGCCTAACGCCCAATTTTTCAGCCCCTGTTTAACAGGGGCGTGTAATTACAATTTTTGAAGCAATACTTTGCAACAGGGCTCATTGCTGTGCTCCAAGTACAGTATCTGTGAGGAGTTGCAGTGTTGTGCCACCAGTGCCTAAGGCCCAATTTTTCAGCCCCTGTTTAACAGGGGCGTGTCATTACAATTTTTGAAGCAATACTTTGCAACAGGGCTCATTGCTGTGCTCCAAGTACAGTATCTGTGAAGGGTTGCAGTGTTGTGCCACCAGTGCCTAAGGCCCAATTTTTCAGCCCCTGTTCAACAGGGGCATGTAATTACAATTCTTGATCTAATAATTCACAGCAGGGCCCATTGCTGCACCCACCAAGAGTAACTGTCAGGGCTTACAGTGTTGTGGCACCAGCACCACCATCAAAGGCCCAATTTTTACTACCACTGTTCAACAATTATATGTAATTAAAATTCCTGATATAATAGTTGACAGCAGGGCGTTCCAGCACCAACCAAGAGTAACTGTGAGTGCTTACAGTGTTGTGCCAACACCAACAACTAAGGGGCCTATTTCTGCAGAGTATATACGGCAGGTCCCTACTTTCAAACATCCAACTTACAAACGACTCCTACTTGCAAACGCAAGAAGACAACAGGAAGTGAGAGGAAATCTACCACTAGGAAGGAAAATTCTCTCCTGTAAGAATAAATATGGGAGAAAGGTGTCTCCTCTGTACTGATGCTTTATCAGCAATCCTTGTTTCAAGAAAAACACCACATTTCAAAAACAGTTGTCATTAGGACGGAAAGTGAGGTGAAATGTTCTGAACAGGGGCACAGACAGCAAAACAAATGTTACAGGGGTGATGACCCTTACCTATGTTTTCCAAAAAGTTTAAAAATAGATTTTTGGTCTGGAGCTACACTTCAACAATGTACCTGTTCAAAATTACAAACAGATTCTACATAAGAACAAACCTACAGTCCCTGTCTTGTATGCACCGCCTGTATACGGCTGTTCAGAGTATATAGGGCCTTTTTTATTTTATGTGCGGGGTTCCCCTTAATATCCATACAAGACCCAAAGGGGCTGGTAATGGGCTGGGGTAGGGGGGGGTCATGGGGTAGCTATGCCATTTTTCTTAAAGATTTTCATCCATATTACCGGGACCAGACATTACATTAAAGCCGCAAGCAGTTTTAAATGGCTTTTTTTTCCTTTAGAAGTGTCATTTTGTGCAGGGACAGTTCTAAACACGGGAAACACGTGGCACTTCACAGGCATACTTTAGACACCCCCCAGGTACGATATTTAAAGGAATATTTGACTTTTTTTTTTTCACTTTATGCATCATTAAAATGACTGCTCCCGGAAAACGACCGTTTTTAAAACTTATTTTTGCATTGATACATGTCCCCTGGTGCAGAACCCGGGTTCCCAAACCCTTTTTAGGACAATAACATGCATAATAGTTGTTATAATTAGCACTTTAGAATTCGAACGTTCGCATCCATTGTATTTAATAGGGTTCTAATGTTCGTTCGAACTTTCGGTCCGTTCGCGGGTTCTGGTGCGAACCGAACCCGGGGGTGTTCGGCTCATCACTATTCAGGACAAGCTGAGTACTGCTCATGGAAAAAGGCTGAGTCATCCTCCAACAGCCACACCAAAGATTCTACTTGAGCTGCATTAAAAGGAGGAGTATAATCATCAGTTCCACTGGAGGCATCAGACAGGGCCAACTCTGTACAGATCCAAATCAAAGCTTGTACATCCTCAAACACAAAATTGCCCTGATACACAAAAACGTGAGCTATGCGGATGCATTCTAATAACTGCTCTCTGGTATATTCTCTTAGTGTCTGATAACAGAAATCTCTGTCATCTGTTGCCAGGAGCGAAAGATAAAAAATATCCTCCACCTCCATCTCAGTAATTTTAACAAGTGCTCAGACCCAATTCCAAGGTGCAGCCGATCTGATTGTATGGCTCCAGAATTCTGTCACGAGGATGCTATACACAGACATCCAATACAGGTGGTCAGATCATTGGGCTGCACATTAAGGAATCTGGAACAGAGTAAGTGAAAAATATATATATTTATTAAAGATAAAGACACACGTGTAAACAAAACCACAGCAAACCATAAGCAAGAAACGAATACAAAGGAACACAACAAACCCCAAAAACAACCTAATCTAACTAGCTAACTAATATGTACAAAAGAGAACACACATACATGAACAAGGCAGGGATGAGAGACAAGGGGAGCAGAAGGCCAGGTACTGGGAGCAGTCAGCAAGGGGGAGCTGGTATCAGGGGACAGGTCTCAGGGGACAGGGTACAAGGATCAGAGTCCAGGACAAGGCAGGGAACAGATCAGGATCAGGTTCAGGACCAGGTAACGGATCAGGTTCAGGCAGGGACCAGGCTTACAGAAGGAATTCTGGAGCACTGAGCTTTGTTAAGGGCGGGTTTATATAGTCCAGCAGACCCAGATCAGGTGTGCTTGATGGCTGGTGGAAAGTCTTGGTGAGGAGACACCCGCTGGTGGTCACCAGAACTACACCCACTGCTGCCGAATGCAACAGTGCCACCAGCAGGTGAGCCCAGTAATGACACCATTCCTGACATGGACAGACCTTAGGTGGCGTTGTTTCGTCTCCAGTTTCCCAGAAGGATAAGCCCCTGGTTTCGGTTACCCCGTCGAGATACAGGCTCTAATTGACTCCGGGGCTGCAGGCCTGTTCATTGATGCCGCCTTTGTATCGAAGCACTCGATTCCGCTGAGACTGTTCCATTGTCCATGGCCGTAGGGGCTGTTCACCATGAGATAATCCAATTCCAAGTTATTTCCTCACCTAAGTTTCCTCTGGTTATTGGTTATCCTTGGTTACAGAGGCACAACCCCTCTTTTGATTGGCTCCATGCTGAGGTTCTGTCCTGGTCTCCACAATGCAGTAAGAGATGCTTCCAGAAGGTAACCAAGGTCCTGTGCACCTCTTCACTCTCCTCCCTGCCGGAGGAGTACAACGATTTTAGCGATGTCTTTGACAAAGGTCAAGCCGTTACTTTGCCTCCACACCGGTCGTATGATTGCGCAATTGACCTTCAACCTGGTGCCATACCCCCTTGTGGCTGGGCTTACCCTTTGTCGGTCTTGGAGGATAAGGCCATGGAGGAGTATGTTGCAGACGCACTCTCTCGAGGTTTCATCCGCAAATCCTCGTCTCCTGCTGGTGCTGGTTTATTTTTTGTGAAGAAGAAGAGTGGTGAACTGTCAAGTAATTTTGGACCAACTCTCGTTACAAGTCAAGATATTTTATTGCATATGCAAGAGAAATGGTTAAATGTATATTTTCTGCTTCAGAGATCCATTTCTGCCTGTCATAGATTCACATTCAGCTTTTATAACCCTTAAACCTTCCCTTTTCCTGCTCGTAACGTCCTGACCATGTATAATTTCAACCTTTATTCTGACGTCAGCAGGAAATAGGGAAATATCCTTTTTCAGCCAACACCTTATGACAGGATATTTCATACAATGGATACATAAATTATCTCATGGTTCGCAGCCCATATTTGACAGATGTAAGAGTCAGCACATCTTTGCACAATAGAATATGGTCATATGACTTATTCCAGTAATTAGGGTTATTAGAGCTTATTCAGCATATTTAAGTATTAATAGAGTTATATAAAGCAAACATTTTAACTTTAGAAGATATAGTCATATTAATATGCATATTCATAGTTGACATTTAAAGTATAATTTCTCATTTCTCTAACAGCTGCTCCCTTTTATACTTATAATGTCAATAATTCAAATATCCAGGATCTTTATTTTACCAGGTATTATCATTTAGACAAATAAGTCTTTTGAAAGGACTGTAAGTTCATCTTCATCAGGTTCCGGGTATAGTTCAGTGTTGTTCTGAAAAAACATAGTCTTTGTTAGTGATGTGTCAATCAGTCTTTGAAGAATTCCTCTAATACAAGGAATGCAGCAACATCCACACAGCGTAAGGACCGTGGCTGCCATGACAACAGAGATGAGCAAACCTTTTGCAAGATCACCCAATTTACAAAACCATTTTTCAAAGAGTCCTGTTAAGGGGTTCTCTACACCAGAGTTCTCAGTTAGTTCCTGGGATAACATTTGTAGGCCTTGCAAAGCCTTGGTGATACTTCCATCAGGTGCCGTATTATTTGGAATAAAAGTGCAGCAGAAGGTGCCGAACATTTCGCATACTCCGCCCCTTTCTGCCAGCAACATATCCAATGCTATACGGTTCTGCCACGCTGTCAAAGAGGTGGCGTCCAATTGTGCTGCTATACCTTTGATAGCATCTCTGGTGTAATTCACAAACCTCTGCTGGTTGTAGTAAATGTAGTTTATCCAGTCGACATTCTTATTGGGCTGTACCCATAGGAAGAGTGAGGTGAGTCCTGCTGTTACTTGATTCTGTGCTTTAAATTCATCCGGAACTCCTCGTGGAACACCTATTGAGTCTATATAAACCCGGTTATCAAAGGATCCTTGGGGTGTTTCTCGCTTAAACCGTTTAAAATAGTGTTTACCTGGTAGTTTTATCAATTTGTTAGTCATAGGAACAATATAAAAGGGAAGCAACAGGCGGGTAAGGGCACAACTAACCTCCCATCTAGGTGGCAGTCTAGGTCTTAGTTTCATGTCCCCACACAGCCACCAAACATCAGCCAGTTGCCGTTTCTGTTCCTGAAACCATTTTAGTTTGTACTTAATGTCTGTAGTTGATGTTGTGGTCGCACAGTATTCAGGAGATACAAGAAAAATTTCCTGGTAATGCTTGTACTGAAGGGGGTATACTTCGCATTTTAGTTTTAGGGTATCTTTTTTTTTCATTTGCACATTCAGACCCAGTAATATTTTCTGAAAACAGTCTTATTATACAAGCTAAATCTGTTTCCTCTTCAGGGAGAGGAATGGTAGCTAGTTGTGGTCTTGGGTTTGCACAAGAAATACAATCACTTAACCCCTTAGATTGAGTTGTGTATCTGACCCATTCTATCCACTCATTTTTGTCTCCAAATCCTGTTTCTATACTTAATTGTTCCTTGTAGGTAAAATCTGTTTTAAACAAGGAGGGATTAAGTTGAAACTGAGTGGGCTCTGGGACTGGGGTGTTCTGACCAGGGAGTACAACCTTAATAGTAATTCTTCCTAGTAGATCACTCAGGCTGGGCCTATATACTCCTAGACCATAAACTCCAGCATCTGATACCTGCGGGTTTTTTATTGTCAAGGAGATGGGATTACATTTATTAGGTGTAAGCCAATCACGGGACTGGCAATCACCAGTCCACCCTCTTCGACTGTATATAGATATACGTTCTACCTGATCCTTCCTTTGTTTAGGGATCACGGCAGAACTAGCAAGCCAACCATTATCATCTGTTGACCACCACACATCAGCCCACGCACTACATTCTGGAGTAGAACATAAATATTTGCCCGTAAAAACATATCTTTGATTCCCAATGTCTATGACTTGACTTAGATCAAATTGTATTGTGGTGGTCTTACCCTGTATAACATTTATGGTGACACCATCTGGCCCCTTCATTATCTGTCTTTCCCCTCTATGACCTATTATGTTCAGTATTGGAATGAGGTCAAAAAGCATATAAATCCCCACAACTATGCCCCCTACTATTAATGTGATCAAAAGGATTCTCCCTGTCCATGTTTTAGTAAAATACCCTGGTTCAAACATTAGTCTCTCTCTGGGTCTTCCCTCCACCCCTATGAGTCCATAATGTACCATTCCCTTCTCCTGTGGTGTGGCAGTTATTCAGATTTTTTATTTAAATGATGTGCCTTCTTGCAGTGGGTGAGGTGTATCCAAGGTATTCGCTCCACAATTTTCACTGCGGTGGGTGTAGACAACAGTACTTGATAGGGTCCTTCCCACCTGGGGTCAGACCAAGTCTTTCTCTTTATTATTTTTATCCAGACCCAATCTCCAGGTTGTACAAGATCTTCTTGTTCTGTTTTAGTCTCTTGACCTGTAAGAGAATTTGGGCATAGGAGTTCTTTAGTTGTTAGCAACTTTCTCATATAGTTTGCCAGTTCATAGTCCATTTCCTCATCATCTCGAGCGAATGCTCTGAGTTGTGGAATATAATAAGGTTTACCATACAACATTTCATACGGTGTTAGGCCCTTAGCAGTAGGGGTAATTCTTGTACTTAACAATGCCATTGGCAAACACTGAACCCAGTTTTTTCCTGTTTCCTTCATCAATTTTCTTAGTTTACTCTTTAAGGTACCATTATGTCTTTCCACTGTGCCTGCAGATTGTGGGTGGTAGACACAGTGGTTTTTCAGGTCAATATTATACCATTTACCAATCTGTTGTATTGTTCGATTCACAAAATGGGAGCCATTGTCACTGTAAATTACCGAGGGGATCCCTTGTCGTGGAATCACCTCTTTGATTAGTACTTTGGCTACTGACTGCCCATCCGGGTGTGTCATAGGAAAAGCTTCCACCCACTTTGTAAACATATCAACAATAACCAGACAGTACTTTTTATTCTCACATTTATTCAATTCAATAAAATCCATGCATATTGTGTGAAAGGGATAAGGGGGTTGTGGGAAATGACCTCGTAAGGGTCGTAAGGCACCTTGTGCATGGTATCTGTTACAAATTGGACATGTGAGACAAATTTTTTTTGAGTAGTTCGTAAATCCATATGTTGTGAATACCTTGTTGATCACCTGTACCATCCCTCCTTTTGAGGTATGGGCTTGCCCATGGCTCAATAATGCAGCATACCTAAATAATGATGTAGGTAAGATGGGTTTACCGTCTGTACTTGTATATACATCATTGATCAGTGTTGCCCCTTTTGATAACCACTTTTGTTTTTCACCTTCCGGTGATGCCTTCTGCATTTCTGATAACCATGTTTCATCAATAGCTTTCCGTACCTCACCATTTACTTGGAGATTTGTATAACATATGTACGTTATTTGCTGTCCTTCAGCAGCTGCTTTTGCTGTCTTGTCTGCTAGTGCATTCCCTACGGTAATTGGATCTGTTCCCTTTCTATGTGCTGCACATTTACAAATAGCCACTTGTGCTGGTTTTTGTACATTTTCTAGAAGGGCAAGAATGAGATCTCTATGTGTGATTGGTTTACCTGTGGACGTAATCATACCCCTATTTTTCCATTGCTGGGCAAATATGTGTATAGTGGAGAAAGCGTATTGGCTGTCAGTATAAATATTAATTTTTTTCCCTTCCCCTAGACTGCAAGCCCTAGACAGGGCTATAATTTCAGCTTGTTGTGCAGAATAGGAATTGGGAAGGGATCTGGCTTCAATGACCTGGTCATGTGTCACTATAGCATAAGCTGTTTGATTTATCCCTTTATCGTTTTTTCTACACGACCCATCAACAAAGAAGGTAATGTCAGCATCTAGAAAGGGAACATCAGTGAGATCCTTTCTAGGGAGTACCCGTTCATCAATCTGAGCTATACAATCATGTGGATCCCCGTCACCAGGTGTTGGCATTAGTGTAGCGGGATTCAATGTAGTGCACCTCTCAATTGTAAGGTGTGGCTGTCCCAGAAGTGTAGTCATGCATGATAAATGTCGGGCTGGAGATAAATAGGAGATCTTGTCTTGTAGTAAGATCACTGAGATGGCATGTGGGACCTTAAGTACCAGGGGATGGAACAATACTATCAATGCAGAGGACCGTATGGCCAATGAGGCTGCTACTACAGCTTGTACACAGTGGGGCAAACTTCGTGCCACTGGATCTAATTTAGTTGAGTAAAATGCAATTGGTTTGTGTTTGTCCCCATAAACCTGAGTGAGAACAGAAGTCATGTACCCCTCTTTACAGTCTACAGTCTGATAAAATATTTTACTGTAATTGGGTAAGCTGAGCACAGAGGAACCCACAATCAGGTGCTTCACTTTTGTAAATGCATCCTCTGCTTGTACATTCCACTGGATGCAATCTTTCGCAGACATTTGTGTACCATAGATGAGATCAGAAAGAGGCGCCACCTCCGTAGCATAATTAGCTATCCATGCTCTACAAAAATTTGCCATACCAAGAAATGACATCATTTCTTTTTTGGTGCGTGGTTTGGGGACTTGAAGGATGGCCTCTTTTCGGATCTCATCCAGATGTCTGCCTTCTTGAGACAAAATATAACCCAAGTATGTCACCTTTTCTTTCCATAGTTGTAGTTTATGCTTGCTGACCTTGTGACCTTGTTCTGCGAGGAAATGCATCAGAGCCAAGGTGTCAAGTTTGCATTGTTGCTCCGAAGGAGCTGCTACCAAAATGTCATCCACATACAAGAGAATTTGACTCCCACAGGGAGGTATAAACCGAGACAAATTATTGGACATTTCTTGTGAGAAAATAGTTGGACTTTCACAATATCCCTGGGGTAACCTGGTGTATGTGTATTTTTTCTTTTTATGTGTAAAAGCGAACCAGAACTGACTGTCTTTGTGTAAGGCAATAGAAAAGAAAGCGTTACTGATATCAATGACAGAAAATACCTTGTTATCTGGGTGAAGGTCGTTCAGAAGTACATGCGGGTCTGGGACCACCGGGGCCCTCGGTAATACGGCCCTATTGACCGCCTGTAAATCCTGTACAAGTCTCCACCCATCTTCCCCTCCCTTCTGCTTTCTGACTGGGAACAGGGGCGTGTTACATGGTGAATCCGGACATTCAATGATGACACCATTTTTTAGTAATTCCATTATCAAGTGGTCTGCTCCCTCTTCGGCATCTTTCCTTAGTGGATATTGTTTTTTTGATGAGGCCTCATTGTACTTTTAGGGGTTATTTGGACCTCACTGGCTGTTTTAATTAGTCCAACGTCTGTTTTTCCTTTTGACCACAAGAAATCGGGGACGTCTTTTAAGGCATCCTCTTCTTCTTGGGTCAAAAGTGTCAGTCACTGTCTTTTGTCACAAACTTCAATCATGTGGATTCTGGGTGTACATTCAACAAACCATGCTAATCTGCACCTCCGAATCCCTTTGGATTCTAGTTCCTCATCTGTTAGTAGAACCCAGTCTGTGATAAGTTCTCCCAGCTCATACCATGATACCCCAGGGTTCCGGGTGACCAAAACATGAGGTACAGTATCCTGCCTGTATATTTGCAGAATTGGTTGTGGTAGGAGACAAGTAGCCACACTATTTCCTTCCTTATCACAGTACAGGTATCTTAAGAGCACTTCAGTGTTAGTGAGACTCATTAACTGTTTCTCATAAGACTTATCAGGCCCTGAGGTCTTTTTGTAGTACATAGTGCAATAGAGGTTCGTCTGGACCTTGTACCCGCTCCTCACAGGCTCTTCAACTATTTCTGTCAGGGTTTTGGGCATCTTTAACCCCTCAGTTTGCAAATCCAAGCTATACCAGTATCGGGGCTCATTATCCACGGCTGTGATTCGTTTTTCACACAGCCGATGGGCTTTGAGGCCCCCCTCCACTGGTATGACAGAAATATCGAGAGCATGCAACATGTCTCTACCCAACAAATTAACAGGACATTTAGTTGAAATTACAATTTTACACTGAGCCTTTTTACCTGTCTGTGGATCTTCCACAGTAAGGCCTTCAGACACGGCCTCCTGGTGCATTAACCCATTTGCAGACTTTACATATACTACACCTGTTTTCTTTACCCCTGGTGGCATATCCAGTGGGTGTATTAGGGTCCTGCAAGCCCCGGTGTCACAGAGAAATGTTACCCAACTACCCTTTACAATCAATGTTATTTCTGGCTTGACTTCAGCATGCAAACAAGCTTCAACATTACACACATCCAAGATCTCAGACTCTTTCTCCTCATTTCCCTCTGTATCTCTCTCTGTGGACATACCAACATTTTCTAGTCATGCTTCTTCCTCTCTGTTTGACTCACATGCTCTCGCTAAGTGACCTCTTTTACCACACAGGAAACACTCCCCCTCTTCTTTTTCCCCTCATAATCCTGAATGCGGGGCCTTGTTCGGGGCTTTGTTCGAGTGTTCCCCAATCTTTTGTTCTGATTTTCAACAACATATACATCATTACTTTCACCCATCATAAACACCTTCCCTTTTTTTACTTTCTTTTTTGATTGAAAGTGCCTTTCAGCATGCCTTGCATACTCAATTAGCTCCTGAAGTCTGCAAATCCTATGGTTAATCATGTGTTTGGTAACAAAACTTGATATAGGGGCTATCAGCCCCTTCAGGATTGCATTCTTTAGCTGTTGCTCATATGGGCTATCGTTCACTTGGTCTGCTGGGATTTCTATCCCAGAGTGGTTATTGAAAATCTCCCTCATCCTAACAATGAAATTATCCACTGTTTCCTCTTCTCCTTGCATACACTGATTTATAATGGACCAGTCGGCCCGACGTACCCATCTATTTTCTATCCTTGCTATAAGAGCATTTCTCCTGACTTCGAGTGCTGCATCATCATGAGGCAACACCCTTCCCTGGTTGTTTAATCCACTCCAATCTCCCACTACATGATGCCAGTCAGATCCCAGTACCTGTCGGATGACCTGCTCTATTTCCCTCCCATTGAGATGATAGCTAGCAATCATTCCCATGATACCATCCCTGAATTGAGCTATGTTAACTTTGGGATGTGGTATCCCTTCAATAGCTTTCTTAAGATCCTCGGGGGTCCAGGGGCGATAGACCATCATAGTGTTGGGGGCTGGTACACCTCCTACATCTTGTCCTGCCCTAGGGTTGGGAACTTCAATTAATGGGAACTCTTCCTCCCCAAATTCTGTTTGTTCCCCAGCTGCGGGGGACATTAATTTATTGAGCAGGTGGCCGACGAGTTTTGTAACCGTTGCTGTAAGGGGGGTCCCTTGTGGACTTCTCTGGACAGCAAGGGTCATTTTGAGAGGGGGTTTTGCTGCAGCCGTAGGAGAAACGGTTGCATCTGGGGGTGACCCAGGTGACCACGAAGGGACAGAAAACAGTGGGGGGTCACATTGCATGGAAAAAGGGTTGTTTGCCGATAGTTGGGGGGTCAGTCGAGGTGGCCTATTGCATGCCTCTGTCCCGTATGGTGGTGGGGAATGTAAGTCTGCAATAGGGTATAGGGATTTGGGAGTGGGAGTTGTGGTTAAAGGGGGAGCGGCAACTGTCAGTGGGTTTGGGGTATCTTTTAAAGGGTGTGTGGGGGCTGTTGGGTGCATTTGATTTGTTGAGTTTTGTTCAGTCAATACTTGCTGAACTAAGCTTCGGAGGACGGTCATATTATTGTCCTCCTCTTTGTCTAAAAACATAGTTTTTTTATGGTTTTCTGAATTTAACCTACGATTAGCCTCCTCAAGCCATTTTTTTGCCTGGGGAAGACCTAATTTCTTCTGTTTCC
The DNA here is from genome assembly GCA_029206835.1 of Rana muscosa. Lineage (NCBI taxonomy): Eukaryota > Metazoa > Chordata > Amphibia > Anura > Ranidae > Rana > Rana muscosa. Next base: position 380,876,948 of record CM055118.1, read on the forward strand.
TTTTTTTCGTGCCGGCCTTATTTTTAAGTTTTCTACATAGCATTACACAACCATCCTTATTTAAGGAAGTATCAAAATCATATTTTGTTTCCCACATCTTAAGAAATTTCACATTCTCTTTGTCTAGACTACACATATACTTAGCATCTTCATTCAAACCAACAGATTTTCCATGGATCACACCCATTTTAACGTGCACACGGAGTTTTTTTTTTTTGTAAGGCCTTCTCACACTGACACAATACCTGCACACAGTATCTTATGTGAGGGGGTTAGCTCGGCAGCGGGTGTGTGTGACCCCCGGGATGGGCTCCCCACACAAAAACAGGCCCAGCAAACGGAGGTTGTGGTTTTCAAAATCAAAAAGGTGCGGTTTATTTTCTATTTACAGTGACAAAACACAGCAAAGCAAAAGAAACATAAATAAAATAAATCCTGGTCAACTTGACCTCTGACTAAACATACAGGTTTCCTAACTAACAACTGGGATCAGCCTAGTGCTGTCCTAGTCCCTAAGTCCCTGGTTTTAAATGTCCAAGCAAATAGCCACACAGGCTTTGTCTCACCGCACAGGGGTTCACTCTCCCTAGACAGTCCACACAGGTCTGGTTCCAGGCATGAGCTAACACCTAATGAATCTGGGAGTTCTTATAGAGGCCTAAATGAGCTGACAAGCTTCAGCTGGTCTCATCAACTCCCTGTCTGCACGACGCCCCACACTCTCCCTAGAGGTATGAGTCATCCATGAGCCCACTAGCCTCAGCTGGGCTTATACAACTCTCCACCTAGTTGTATAAGTCGGCGTAAAGCCTGAATCTGGGCGAAATATATCTACCCCCCTGGATGCAACCAGGTGACTTTACCTTCCTGCTGTCACATACCCCCCCCTCTTGTTTTAACCTCGGGGTTGGAACACCAGCAATCAGGCATTCATGTACTCGAGACAAAGCATCCACATTCCCCATTTGAACGCCAGGGCGATGCTTTACTGTGAAGTTGAATTCCTGGAGGGCCAGGAACCACCTATTCACTCTTCTATTTGTTTCCTTGTTTTGAGCCATCCATTTTAACGGAGCGTGATCCGTAACCATGTCAAAGTGCCTACCTAGCAGGTAGTACCGAAGGGAATCTAGAGCCCACTTCACCGCTAAACACTCCTTTTCAATGGTGGCGTAATTTACCTCATGGGACTTCAACTTCCTGCTGAGGTAAATGACTGGGTGCTCTTCCCCGTTCCAGACCTGGGACAATACTGCTCCTAACCCCACATCTGACGCATCACTTTGTACGACAAAGTCTTTAGAGAAGTCGGGTGAGTACAACACTGGCTGGCTACATAAGGCTTGTTTCAAGAATTGGAATGCTGCCTCAGCCTCGGGGGTCCATTTAATCATGACCGACCCTTTCCCCTTCGTCAGGTTGGTTAGGGGCACAGCCTTAGAAGCAAAGTGGGGAATGAATCGCCGATAATACCCAGCGATTCCCAGAAAGGCTCGTACCTGCTTCTTGCTGTTGGGACGTGGCCAACTCTGGATGGCCTCGACTTTGTTGAGTTGGGGTTTTATTACTCCCCTCCCAATGGTGTACCCAAGATATTTGGCCTCCTCCTGCCCAATGGTACACTTCTTGGGGTTAGCCGTAAACCCCGCTTCCCGAACAGAGTCCAGGACTGCTTGCACTTTTGGCAGATGTGAGGCCCAATCTGTGCTATGGACAATTACGTCATCCAGGTAAGCCGCAGCATACTTCCGATGGGGCCTCAGCATCTGGTCCATTTTCCGCTGGAATGTGGCCGGCGCATTCTGTAACCCGAACGGCATTCTTTTATATTGGAACGCCCCGTCTGGGGTTACAAATGCAGTTTTCTCTTTGGCCGACTTGGCCAGGGGGATTTGCCAATACCCTTTTGTGAGGTCAAGAGTCGTCATGTATCGGGCTGTTCCCAGCCGGTCAATCAACTCATCTATACGTGGCATGGGGTAGGTGTCAAATTTTGTAACTTTGTTCAACTGACGAAAATCGTTACAAAATCGCCAGCTCCCATCCGGTTTAGGCACCAACACAATGGGACTAGACCAATCACTTTGGGACTCCTCTATCACCCCTAAGTTCAGCATTTTCTGTACTTCCTCCCGTATTGCCTCCCGTCGGGCCTCTGGGATCCGATAGGGTTTTAACTTCACCCTTTCACCGGGCGGGGTAATGATGTCATGCTCTACCCCAGATGTTTGTCCCGGCAGCTCAGAGAATACCTCCTTGTTGCGAAGCACAAACTCCTTAACCTCCTGTTGTTGGGGTTGTGACAAGGTGGCTGCTATTCCAACCTCAGGAATCACGCAACCAGTTTGAGCTGGTGACCAAGTGTCTGCGACTAGGGACTCTCTATCCCTCCAGGCTTTCAACAGATTAACGTGATAGATCTGTTCGGGCTTTCGCCTTCCTGGTTGTCTGACCTTGTAATTCACTTCGCTCACTTTTTCCATTATCTCATAGGGGCCTTGCCATTTGGCAAGGAATTTACTTTCAACCGTAGGGACAAGTACCAGTATCCTATCCCCCGGGGAAAAGGTACGGGTCTTGGCTCCACGGTTGTACACTCTCTGCTGTGCTAACTGCGCTTGGGCCAAATGTTCCTTCACGATGGGCATTACCTGTGCAATTCGGTCTTGCATCAGGGCGACATGCTCAATCACACTCCTGTGGGGAGAACTCTCACTTTCCCAAGTTTCCTTGGCAATATCCAACAGCCCTCTTGGGTGTCTCCCATACAGTAACTCAAAGGGGGAGAATCCCGTAGAGGATTGGGGCACCTCCCTAATAGCAAACATCAGATAAGGAAGTAGACAGTCCCAATCCTTTCCATCTCTATCCACCACTTTCTTCAACATTTGTTTTAGGGTTTTGTTGAATCTTTCAACCAGCCCATCGGTTTGGGGGTGATACACAGATGTACGTAATTGCGTCACTTTGAACAATTTACACAGCTCCTTCATAACCCGGGACATAAAGGGTGTACCTTGGTCCGTAAGCAGTTCTTTACAAATACCCACCCAGCTAAACACAAGAGATAGCTCTTTGGCTATGGTTTTGGCCGAGGTATTTCGGAGAGGGATCGCTTCTGGATAACGGGTGGCATAGTCCATTATAACTAATATGTACTGGTGCCCCCTAGCGGACTTGATTATAGGCCCTACCAAATCTATGGCGATCCTCTCAAACGGGACCTCAATGATGGGTAGAGGGACCAGCGGGCTACGGAAATGTGGCATCGGGGCCGACCTCTGACACACAGGGCAGGAGGAACAATAATTTTCTATGTCCTTCATCACCCCCGGCCAATAGAATCTCTGTAATACCCTCTCTCGGGTTTTCTCTGTCCCCAGATGACCTCCAAGAATGTGCCAATGGGCCAACTCCAACACCAACTTCCTGTAAGGTTTGGGCACCACAAGCTGCTCAACGGTTTCTTCTGCCCTTTTTGCCACCCGATACAGTAGGTCCTTCTCTACGCTGAAGTATGGGTAAGTGCAGGTATTATCTGGGTTCACTAACTCGCCATCTATTTTCACTACGTTTTCCCGTGCCTTTATTAGGGCGGGGTCTTTCAACTGTTCTGTGGCAAAGTTTTCCCTGTGAACCTCAAGATCAGAAAACTCCACAGACGGTAGGTTTTCGTCTGAGGAGGTGGGCTCCTCTCCAGTTTCTTGAGTCTCCCCTGCCAATACTGTTAAGGGAAATTCCGGAGAGTCCTCACCACTCTCAGGGGAGTTCTGGCTATCACATTCCTGGTACATAGGGGCACCAGTGGGGGGCTCAGGATCATCCCACAGTTCCCAGAACTTCGGAAAATCCCTTCCCACAATGGCGTCATGCGGTAACTGAGATACTAAGCCCACTGGATGAGAGAGGGTACCTTTGGGGGTCTCGAAACACACTGTAGTCACTGGATACTCTCGGGTGTCCCCATGCACACAAATAACAGCTACCTTGCTATTCCCAAAGACCTCTGTTTTAACTAACTCAGCCTTTATCAGGGTCACAAGGCTACCTGAATCCAGCAATACCACAACATTTCTACCATTAACACACATTTTGCATAAATGTTTCTCAGTTCCTCGAATGGCAGTGCATGCGACTGTCGCACACAGAGACTGACGTCTGCCCGTCAGAAAGTCACACTGCATGGGTTCCTCCACAACCGGGCAATTGGCTGCAATATGTCCCGCTTGCCGGCAGCGGTAGCAAACGATCCTTCTTGCCGCCTCTTGAGCCGCTGATTTCCCAGGCTGTTCTCGCCAAACTTGGGGTAGAGCTCCCACCCTCTCACTCTCTCCACCCTCACCCCTTGGAATCCTCTTATCCGCCCCTGGGGATGGTCTGGTCTTAGGGTGGAAAGTCCGAGTGTCTCTGGAAGAGGCCGTCAGGTTCTCTGTAGCCAAGTATTTCCCCACACGATCCACAAGACCATCGGCCGTCTCTGGGTCTCCATGGCTTACCCACTTTTGGATGGCAGTAGGAAGAGCTCTCAAAAACCGATCCATTACAACACGTTCCACAATCTTTGGTGCGGACAAAGTCTCTGGCTGTAGCCACTTTCTGCTCAGGTGAATGAGATCATACATTTGAGACCTGGGGGGTTTTCCAAGCTGGAAAGTCCAGTTATGCACACGCTGAGCCCGGACAGCCTGGGTGACACCCAGCCTTGCCAAAATTTCAGCTTTTAGCATCACATAGTCTTTTGCTTGGTTAGGCTCTAGGTCATAGTAAGCTTTCTGCGATTCACCAGTTAACAGAGGAGCCACCAGTCCAGCCCACTGCTCCTCAGGCCACTTTTCTCTTTCAGCGGTCCTTTCAAATGTGGTCAAAAATACCTCTGGATCATCCTCTCCAGTCATTTTTGTCAAACGACTCACCCCAAAGGACGCGGTATTAGTGGGACGGCTTTCCTCACTGGTCTGCGGACGTTGCTGCATTACTGCTTCCATTTGTTGTAGTCTCTGCTCTTGCTTCTGTAACAGGTCTATGAAGCGGGCCTCAGATTGCTGCTGGGCTTGTTGCTGAGCTTCCAGACTCTGTTGGTGAGCTTGCTGCTGGGCTGCAAGGCTCTGTTGATGAGCTTGCTGCTGGGCTGCAAGGCTCCTTTGCAAACCTGCATTTGTCTGCTGTTGATTGGCATTTGCTAGAGCCAGCTGTTTCAGTATCTCCTCCATGCTGGCTTAAAAAAAACTGCCACTGGTTCTCCACCAACTGTGAGGGGGTTAGCTCGGCAGCGGGTGTGTGTGACCCCCGGGATGGGCTCCCCACACAAAAACAGGCCCAGCAAACGGAGGTTGTGGTTCTCAAAATCAAAAAGGTGCGGTTTATTTTCTATTTACAGTGACAAAACACAGCAAAGCAAAAGAAACATAAATAAAATAAATCCTGGTCAACTTGACCTCTGACTAAACATACAGGTTTCCTAACTAACAACTGGGATCAGCCTAGTGCTGTCCTAGTCCCTAAGTCCCTGGTTTTAAATGTCCAAGCAAATAGCCACACAGGCTTTGTCTCACCGCACAGGGGTTCACTCTCCCTAGACAGTCCACACAGGTCTGGTTCCAGGCATGAGCTAACACCTAATGAATCTGGGAGTTCTTATAGAGGCCTAAATGAGCTGACAAGCTTCAGCTGGTCTCATCAACTCCCTGTCTGCACGACGCCCCACACTCTCCCTAGAGGTATGAGTCATCCATGAGCCCACTAGCCTCAGCTGGGCTTATACAACTCTCCACCTAGTTGTATAAGTCGGCGTAAAGCCTGAATCTGGGCGAAATATATCTACCCCCCTGGATGCAACCAGGTGACTTTACCTTCCTGCTGTCACACTTATCACTTCTGCAGCTACTCACAAACTTTCTAGTCGTGACATATCACTTCTAGATTATTGATCTTGTGTGCTGCTATAATACTGGTGTCTTGTCTTCTTATTTAATGTTTTATTCATTTATAGGGAGAATGAACAGAATTACAAGGCGAACGTAAATTCACCTGACTGGTCAACCCCCCCTGATCAAAACATTAATATTTCAGTAAACTGTAGGGAGCATGAACAGAATTACAAAAGAGACTTAATTTCTCTCGACTGTTGTTCCCACACTTTATAAAAACATTAATATTAGTTAATTCAACGGTATTTATAAATGCCTGTACAGGTTTTTTACACAACATACGAGGCTGGCTGAGCGCAAGGGCTCGTCAAATTACCTCTATTTGTTACCTGGAAATCTATCAGGCCATACCTTTGTATTAACAGGGGTTCATGTTTTTGATGTAGGAATATTTATGTGTCCCCCACGGGAATTCCTGCAGTTTACAAGGCTGTCAGGACCTAGGTCCTTTGTCGACAAATTTCCTTTATCTGCACCCGGGTATTAGAATGGGACCATACTCCTATATCAAAGGGATTTAAACTACGGACGTATCTACTTATATTCCCTCAACTCGGATAAAGCAAAACATATACACAACTGACAAACATTCAATTCATCTCTATATTGTATGTATTGAACAAAAAATCCCTTAATTCATTAAATCCCTAATCACATTTAGGCCTAAAGGTATAATATAATAAATGAAAATATCTTACCTTGCCCCGAGAGCGGTCTCTTGTGCTGATCCGGTAAGTCGCTGCCCGGGAGGCACTAGTTCAGTGAGCCGGCCTCTGTTAACATCAAATTTAAGACGGAGGACTTACAGTTTTTTGCCGTACGGACATCGGTTCACTGGGTTGTTGGCTAGTGCTTTCCAGGAATTTGGACTTCCGTTTTCGAAGGACCAAAATGTCAAGTAATTTTGGACCAACTCTCGTTACAAGTCAAGATATTTTATTGCATATGCAAGAGAAATGGTTAAATGTATATTTTCTGCTTCAGAGATCCATTTCTGCCTGTCATAGATTCACATTCAGCTTTTATAACCCTTAAACCTTCCCTTTTCCTGCTCGTAACGTCCTGACCATGTATAATTTCAACCTTTATTCTGACGTCAGCAGGAAATAGGGAAATATCCTTTTTCAGCCAACACCTTATGACAGGATATTTCATACAATGGATACATAAATTATCTCATGGTTCGCAGCCCATATTTGACAGATGTAAGAGTCAGCACATCTTTGCACAATAGAATATGGTCATATGACTTATTCCAGTAATTAGGGTTATTAGAGCTTATTCAGCATATTTAATATTAATAGAGTTTTATATAAAGCAAACATTTTAACTTTAGAAGATATAGTCATATTAATATGCATATTCATAGTTGACATTTAAAGTATAATTTCTAATTTCTCTAACATGAACTGAGACCGTGCATTGACTATAGGGGTCTCAATCGTCTCACCATTAAGAATGCCAATCCGATTCCGTTGATTACGGAATTATTTGACCGCCTCAAGGGAGCAACGGTTTTCACGAAGCTTGATTTGAGAGGGGCATACAATCTTGTGAGGATTAAGGAGGGCGACGAGTGAAAAACTGTCTTTAATACCAGAAGAGGTCATTATGTGTATCTCGTAATGCCTTTTGGCCTCTGTAATGCTCCCGCAGTTTTCCAGGAGTTTATTAACGATGTCCTCCGAGATTTGTTGCAGTTATGTGTGGTGGTCTATCTCGATGATATCCTCATTTTTTCCAAGTCCCTGGAGAGCCACCACACAGATGTCTGTCGAGTGCTTCAGAAACTAAGAGAGAACAATCTCTATTGTAAGCTGGAGAAGTGTGAATTCCATCGGGAACAGGTCAAATTCCTGGGTTATGTAATTTCCACGGCTGGTTTTTTGATGGACCCAGAAAAACTTTCTGCTGTCCTACAGTAGCCTCGACCCGTGGGTTTACGTCCTCTGCAGCGATTTCTTGGCTTTTCCAACTATTATTGGACATGTGCATTCGTCTTCGTCCGAATGCATTTTCGTCCGAATTTCAGGTATTTTCGTTATCGTTTTAACAAACGAAAACGAAAGCGCAGAATCCGAAAACCGAAAGATCCGACATAAACAAATGCTTTATTTTCGTTTTCGTTGTGACAACAGTTCGATATAGATAGGAGATTCGACATGACGCTGACAATAACAATCTGTGTCTATGGAACCTGTGGTCGAATGTGCTTAACCTTAACTCCATTAGTCCGAGATTATTCTAAATAGAGAGAAAAGATTTGACATAGAGAGAAAAGATTCGACATAGAGAGAAAAGATTCGACATTATAGAGAGAAAAATCGCTGCTGGAATTGGGTGGGGGAAGTAAAATAAAAATAATGATGATGATGAATGTTATTGGCTGATTGTAACCAAAAAGGAGGAGCAGTAAAATAGCTAGAACTAACTTGACAATTCAACATGAACGACGAAGATTCGACAAAGCATCGAAAAACATAAAACGTCGAATCTGTCATTGAAGGCTTATGGTGTCTGTCGAAAGTTCTAAGAAGATTCGACGGAGCAGCTAAACTGTACGACGCTGCAATTGTACATTTCCGGTCAAATGCATCCGCCCATAGGCTATAGAAAAATTCTAATGTTGGTTGACTAGTAATAATAATTAATAAATATAATTATTTCTAGTCATACAACATTAGAATTCTTCTATAGCTTGTAGGCGGAACATTTGACCGGAAATGTACGATTGTGGCGTCGTACAGTTTCGCTGCTCCGTCGAATCTTCTTTGAACATTCGACAGACACCATAAGCCTTCAATGACAGATTCAACCTTAATTAATTCGGATTTTCGCACTAATGCAATTTCTAACGAAAAACGAAATAAATAAAAACGAATTTCGGGAGTAACTAAATAAATTTGTTTTTCGGACGAAAACTAAATTCCGAAACAAAATATTTCAGTGTGCACATGTCTATCGGAAGTTTATTCGTAACTTCTCGTCTCTGGTCAAGCCCCTGACTGATATGACAAGAAAGCACGGTAACCCACAGAGTTGGTCTCCAGAGTCTATTAAGGCTTTTGACAGTCTTAAGGCTGCCTTCCTTTTTGCTCCTGTGTTGGCACATCCTGATCCTACGTTGCCTTTTATCCTTGAAGTTGATGCTTCTGAGACTGGAGTTGGCGCCCTTCTGTCTCAACGTCCTAGCTCTGACAGCGCTATGCATCCGTGTGGCTACTTTTCCAAGAAATTGTCACCTACGGAGTGCAATTACGAGATTGGTGACAGAGAGCTTATGGCGATCATTTTAGCCCTGAAAGAATGGAGACATCTCCTCGAAGGTACCACTGTGCCGGTTCTCATTTGTACTGACCATAAAAATCTCATTCTTGTCTGAGGCTAAGAGCCTCTCTACGAGAAGGCCACGATGGGCTCTTTTCTTGTTGAGTTTTAATAACATTGTCTCATTCTTACCCGGTACTAAGAATGTAAGGGCTGACGCCTTGTCACAACAATTTTCCTCCACTTCCAAGATGGAAACGGTTCCGGTTCCTGTGATTCCTCCTGATCATATTCTGGCTACGGTTCGCACCAGTCTTACTTTTCTTTTGGGAGCCAAAATTCTTGCTGCTCAGGTCAATGCCCCTCCTGAGAAACCCTGTGACCGCTGCTTTGTTCCTGAGAATCTCCGTACTGCCGTGATCGAGACTTACCGTTCTCCCAAGGGTGCTGGCCACCCTGGGAAGAATCAACTCTTTTGGGCCATTTCCCAACAATTCTGGTGGCCTAGTCTACGTGCTGATGTAACCGCCTTCGTAGCTGCCTGTTCCGTGTGTGCTCAGCGTAAGACTCCACGACACCTTCCAGTGGGCCTACTACAACCCATACCCAATGGAGAGAGGCCCTGGACCCACATTGTCTATGGATTTAATTGTGGATTTACCCAACAACCCTGGGCAACACAGTTATCCTTATGGTGGTAGACCGGTTCTCGAAAATGTCTCACTGTATTCCACTTAAGAAGTTGCCTAAGTCTAAGGAACTGGCTTCCATTTTTGCTCAGGAGATCTTTCGCTTACATGGTCTACCCAAGGTCATTGTCTCAGACAGGGGAAGTCAGTTTGTGTCCCGGTTCGGGGGAGCCTTTTGTGCACAGTTGGGAATTCAGCTTGCCTTCTCCTCTGCATATCACCCGCAGTCTAATGGGGCCATAGAACGAGCCAACCAGTCCTTGGAGCAATTCCTGCATTGCTATATTTATGACCATCACAACAACTGGTCAGACCTCTTACCTTGGGCAGAGTTTGCTCACAATAGCGCTCTGAATTCTGCTTCCCGTTTGTCCCCGTTCATGGCGAACTATGGTTTCCAACCTTCCATGTTACCTGACTCGTTTGTTCCTCAGAGTATTCCTGCGTTAGAGGAACATCTCTGTGGTCTTCGTTCCACTTGGGTACAAGTCTAGGAGGCTTTGCGACAGGCTGACGAGAGGTACAGACTCCATGCTGACCGCAGACGCCTGCCTGCACCTTCCTACCAGGTCGGGGAAAGGGTCTGGCTGTCATCTCGTAACCTCCGACTTCGTGTTCCTTCTCTGAAGTTCGCATCTCGGTTTATTGGGCCTTTCCGTATCCTTCGCAGGATAAACCTAGTGGCTTACGCATTGGACATTCCTTCCAGTATGCGTATCTCTAATGTGTTTCATGTCTCCTTATTGAAACCTTTGGTCTGCAACCTTTTTACCACCTCAGTGCCATGCCCTCACCCAATACAGGTTGAGAACCATGAGGAGTATGAAGAACAGTCCATTGTTGACTCTCGTAGGTTCCGAGGGCGCATACAGTACCTGGTGCATTGGAAGGGGTACGGTCCGGAGGAACGCTCTTGGGTTCCATCCTTGGACGTACATGCCCCTGTCCTCTTCCGTGATTTCCATAGACGTTTTGCCCTCAAGCCCGGTGGTCCTCCGAGGGGGAGGGGTCATTGAGGAGGGGGTACTGTCAGGGCTGGGCTCAGCCGTTCCTTCTCTGTGTTGGCAGCTCAGCTGTCAGCTAATTGCCAGCTCCCATCTCTCCACAGTGATCCACCTGTTGATGATCCCGTTCGTCAGCTCTTCCTACTTAAAGTGGTTGTAAACCCTCCCCCAGAAGTTACACCTACAGGTAAGCCTAGATTAAGGCTTACCTGTAGGTGTTTGCAATATCTCCTAAACCTACACGGTTTAGGAGATATTTGCCAAAAGGTATACACCGTTGTCTACGGCGCATTTGCGCCGTAGACAACGGCGCAGGCACCGTGAGAATCCCATTGATAAAACCGTCAAAGCCAGATTTGACGGCTCCCACGCGCATGCGCGGAGTGACGTCTTCGACGCTCCGGCCAATCATAGCGCCGGAGCGGCGATACCCGGAAGTAACCTTCCGGGTATCCGTGGAGAGATGTCTGTGGCCCAGGACTGCTTTGGGGGCTTTGATCTAAGGTAAGTAATGCATAATTAGCTAGTATGCTAGTCATACTAGCTCATTATGGCTTTGTCTTGCAGGTGTTTTTTAAAAAAAAATTAAAATATCCGGGTTTACAACCACTTTAAAGCCTTCCAGTTCATTTGCTCTTTGCCTTCGCCTGTGTTAACATCACTATAGACTTTCTCCTGCGTTCCTGTTGAAGACCTGCTTGACTACGTTCCCTCTGGCTACAGATCCTGCTTGCTGGACTCTACCTTTATCCCTGGTTCTTGGACATTGGCTTGGCTGACTACCCGATCCGGTTACTGAACTCTGGCATGTTTTGAATACGCTTACTCTGTTTACCTCTTTATTTTTATTATTAAACAAGTGTGATTTAACTGTACTTCTGTCTCCGTCTGATTCATGGTTCCTGACAAATATCAAGGTTTTTCTTTGCTGCAACAGATGTACATTTATTGTATATTGGTATGTAGCGGGGTCCTCAATTTAGTGGGATACACTTGGGGGGTAGTGTGACCCAAGTGTGTAATTGTGTTAGGGTTCAGACCCCTTTTTGTTATTCGTGGAGGATTGGGTGGTGTAATATTCTCTTTGACCAGTGGGTGTCAGTGTACCTACTGGCTCGAGGTGGAATCACTACCGCAGTGCTACCCTTCTTTGTCCCTTCCTGGAGATGGTACGGCCGGGGCGGGAACCCGCCGTGGTATCGACGGGAGGATATAAAAGGGGGAGACGCCCTCGCCACGAGGTCTGTCGTCTTCGGGGATCATTTCTTCACGCACCCAGGCACCTTAGGCCTGGGTGCGGGCGGTTCAAGGTTCCGGCCTAGGCGCCCTAGGCCTGGCCGGAATGAAGATGGAGTCCATCCCAGGCACCTTCAGCCTGGGGTGAGGTACTATTGAGGAGGCCTGGGACCCGGTGACTCCGACTGGGTCCCGCGAGGGTGAAGTTGCTCCAGGGCGCCCCTTGCGAGGGGGCCCGCATCTGAGGTGAGGAGGCTGGGGAGGTCACTCGTTCGAAGACCCGGTGTAGTGTCAACCCGGTGACGGATGGGCCTTCGGTAACTCCCTTGGAGGACATCTTCCCCTGATAGAGGCCGCAACGCAACGGAGGTATTCATGTCAAGACTCTTACAACCCTTGGTCATAGCATAGGGGGTGTAGGGACCCATATCAGTATAGTGCCTCGACCTGCTCATCCCACCGTATCATGCCATCGCATTGCCTGTATGTGGAGATACGAAATAAACCAACAGTTGGACTGTGATCGGTGTATGGACTCTGTTAATGGGAGCAAAGGGTGGTTTCTGCACGACAGACTCGGTACATGCTCAGGACACACCGGCCCGAGGAAACATTAGGTATTGGCCTTCACCTCGCCCGCCGTTGTGGGGAGGACATGGGCCGTGGCGCACCTCACCCTGTCGCGTGACATACCCCTAGCTAAAGAGGACGGGGTGAGGGGGTGGCTACATGTGGGGGCTCGTCGTCCGGGATAGTGTGTGTCTTGGCGATGGAACTGAGAACGTCTGTGTTTGAACTTTGCTGCCCGGAGGAGTTCCGAACAGGTCGGCCATGTGATTGGCCAAAGTGCATCCCTGCTCGGAGTTGTGGACATGACCCTAAGTCGGGAAAGGCCCACGCAGAGGAGCGTAAAAAGGGAAAGGTCCAGCCGTGTGAAGTACTACATGAGGGGACTGTTAATGCACTGCGCCACGAGGCACCCCATGACTGTACAATTCGTGGGCGGAGGCTGGCGGAAGCCCGCGAAAACGTACAAGTTGTGGGAGGAGTCTGGCCATGTGTGGAGATACACGTGGAGACTCCGGCGCGTGGTCAGCGCGTGATGGAACAGCAAGTGGTCGGGATGGCCTCAAGCTCCCCGTGGATACCGGTACCTTACCCCACGAAGATGACTGCATTTGCTGCTCCCCTGACAGACACGGGGATAAGACTTAGGCCCCGAGGACAGTTGGCTCTGTATTCATGCAGAGACACGGAGGCTCTCGGTGTGATCTGTCCCGGATGCTCGGGACTGGTGGTCCAACTAAAGCCATTCGGGCGATGTGAGGCATGCGAGGAGTTCCTTTTTGAGGTTGAACCATACACGGAAAGGCCCCGGGCCCTACGCCTCAACTGCATCACAGGAACCGCCACTCCGGAGGGAGAGATCCAGGCCTCTGCGGAGGTCCCCGTATGCGCTGACCAGGGCGAAGTGACTGCCCAACCAGAGATTGAGAGAGAAAAATCCGAAGACACTGCTTCGGTCACCACAGACTCCCTGCTGCCACCCCCGAAGAGGAAGATAGGCCTGGTGCAGACCTCCTGTGGTCGTGGTCGAGCTTCACCCCGCCGCTTGCCTGGCCTGGATGGCGCCGGTAGAGAAGAGAGTCCCGGACATCCCAGTTCTTCAGTAGGTCCAGGTGAGCTAGGGGCTGGGACTGTGGTGTTGGTTGGAGGTGTCGGGAGTTCACAGCCGGTGGAGCCCGAAAGGGAGGGTAGCCTTCCGTCTACTAGAGACTACCTTCCCGCCGAGATGTATGACACCTCCGACCTAGAGTCGTTGTCAGACTGTGGGGATGACGGGGAAATAGATGAGTTGTTTCACCGGAAGGGCTAGGACAGACGCCCGCTACCTGTGCTGAGTAAACCACAGGATTCCCCCATGTCCATAGAAGACAGTACGCTCCGGGCGCAGGCCCCGGAGTTCCCGAGGAAATCTAACCCTCTGACCAATTTTCCTCATTCAACTACATCACCCGCTCTGATGGTGGGGACGCAGCGTGCTTCGTTGCGGGCACCAAAGACAAAGCAACCCGAGATGGTGAAGGTACCTCGGCACCCGGAGGCCATTGTACAGCCAGGAGAAGGTGAGCGAGATGTGATGCCGCCCCTAGCCAGATTGCAGAGACTTTTCTCCCAGAGAGTCGCCCGTGAATATGGGTGGGAGTATCCCTACTTGCCTCGGGACTTATTGTATGAAGTTGAGGTCCTGCGATCAAGGTGGTATGACGAGTTTGTATGGGAAAAGCTTAAAGTACCCCATGCCAGGCGATACCTGTCATGTTCGCCGCCTGTGTCTAAAAAGTTCAAGGACTGCAGAGCTGATTGGAGACTTGGGCGCCATATTCATGCTGATAAGGTGCTCATCTGTAGGAAAGAAGGAGAGGATGTCGAGTATTCAGTGGAAGTGTTTGACGGGCACCTGAAGCCTCTGTTTCTGCCGGATCCAAGGTTCTACTTATAGGAGGAGTGAGCTCCTATCTTGTTGCTGTTGAAACTTTCTGGATGAGACATTCCCAGACGCCTAGAACTGTGCCCTACTTTTGTTTTGATTTGGGCTTTTCTTTTACTCACTGGAGACTTGGGAGCTGTTGTGTTTTTTTTTTCTCCCTTTTCTTCATGTGCCAAAGGCAGAGACTTTTGGGGTAGAGTCAGAGTAGGAAAGCAGGAAGAATGAAGATCTCACCAAGTGTCATTACCGCAGCTCTGTCACCAGGTGGCAGTGTTGTGCAACGGTTGTTCGAAATGCTACACATGCATTACTTACTTATTGGAGTGAGCGGGTCTCTCGGCTGACGGACCCACTCATGCCAAGTTAACACAGAGTGTTAGGATGTGTTTTCTTTTTTGTTGTTTCCCTTCTGCAGGAGATTCGTCGGTCAAGACTACTGAGAGTGGGGTGGTTCTTAGACAGTGATGGGAGGGATTGTACATGTGTACAGAATAGATGTCTTATACAAATGTTTATCGTTTTATATTTCCCCTTTCCCTTTTGAGCAGGTCTTGGCACATTTAGTATCCAAAAATTTGAGGGATAGCCTCTGGGGCCCACTTCATGTCACCACTCTTTGGGAGACATGGGTGTGCACCTGACGCTGGGGACCAGCGTCAAATCACAGGGGGGAGTGTGTAGCGGGGTCCTCAATTTAGTGGGATACACTTGGGGGGTAGTGTGACCCAAGTGTGTAATTGTGTTAGGGTTCAGACCCCTTTTTGTTATTCGTGGAGGATTGGGTGGTGTAATATTCTCTTTGACCAGTGGGTGTCAGTGTACCTACTGGCTCGAGGTGGAATCACTACCGCAGTGCTACCCTTCTTTGTCCCTTCCTGGAGATGGTACGGCCGGGGCGGGAACCCGCCGTGGTATCGACGGGAGGATATAAAAGGGGGAGACGCCCTCGCCACGAGGTCTGTCGTCTTCGGGGATCATCTCTTCACGCACCCAGGCACCTTAGGCCTGGGTGCGGGCGGTTCAAGGTTCCGGCCTAGGCGCCCTAGGCCTGGCCGGAATGAAGATGGAGTACATCCCAGGCACCTTCAGCCTGGGGTGAGGTACTATTGAGGAGGCCTGGGACCCGGTGACTCCGACTGGGTCCCGCGAGGGTGAAGTTGCTCCAGGGCGCCCCTTGCGAGGGGGCCCGCATCTGAGGTGAGGAGGCTGGGGAGGTCACTCGTTCGAAGACCCGGTGTAGTGTCAACCCGGTGACGGATGGGCCTTCGGTAACTCCCTTGGAGGACATCTTCCCCTGATAGAGGCCGCAACGCAACGGAGGTATTCATGTCAAGACTCTTACAACCCTTGGTCATAGCATAGGGGGTGTAGGGACCCATATCAGTATAGTGCCTCGACCTGCTCATCCCACCGTATCATGCCATCGCATTGCCTGTATGTGGAGATACGAAATAAACCAACAGTTGGACTGTGATCGGTGTATGGACTCTGTTAATGGGAGCAAAGGGTGGTTTCTGCACGACAGACTCGGTACATGCTCAGGACACACCGGCCCGAGGAAACATTAGGTATTGGCCTTCACCTCGCCCGCCGTTGTGGGGAGGACATGGGCCGTGGCGCACCTCACCCTGTCGCGTGACATACCCCTAGCTAAAGAGGACGGGGTGAGGGGGTGGCTACAGGTACATAGGGATGATGGAATTTAAAAAAAGGTAATCTTAGCCTTTAAGGCTTATTTTGGGGGTACAGAGGTTGAAGAATACGCGTGCATTGTATAGTGTGAGAAGATTTGGACTCTATATAACTATACTTTTATTCAACGTGATGTAGCCCAATCTACTTTTTATCTTAGTGCACTTAATGTGCTGCATTTGTTCTCTACACTCAATCATATCTCCCAACATTAGAAGAGAGATAAAAATATCATTACTACTGTGAAAAAAACCTCCCTCCTCTGTACTCTGATCTCTGGTCAAATATCACAGATATGGCTCAGCCTCACCCTGTGCAGGAGAATGTGATCAACCCAACTCTATTCTTTCCCGGTGTCAGAGACCTTCACTGTCATTTCTTTCTTCTGCTGTTAGTGATGGCGTCTGCTAATCTGAGAGCTGACCTGGAATGTTCCGTCTGTCTGAACATTTATACAGATCCTGTTATGCTGAAATGTGGACACAACTTCTGCCGGGTCTGTATTGATCGTGTGCTGGATACACAGGGGCGGTCTGGAGGATATTCCTGTCCTGAATGCAAGGGGAAGTTTCGGTTTCGTCCTGCAGTGCACAGGAACATGAAACTACATAACATAGTGGAGAATTTCCTGGCTGCTCAGCCAGATCAGAAGGAGTCCGGGGTCTTCTGTACTTACTGTGTGGACATTCCTGTACCTGCTGTTAGATCCTGTCTACACTGTGAGGTTTCTCTGTGTGATAAACACCTGAGAGTCCACAAAAAGTCCCCAGAACACATGTTAACTGACCCCACCTTGTCTATGGAGAGCAGGAAATGCTCTGTCCATAAGAAGATCCTGGAGTATTACTGCACTGAGGATGAGACCTGTATCTGTGTGTATTGTTCTATGATTGTAGGACATAAAGGACATAAGTTGGAGTCACTGGATGATGCGTCTGAGAAGAAGAAGGAGACACTGAGGAATGTTCTGCAGAAACTTCTGACAAAGAGAGATGAGACGGAGGAAATAGTTCAGATTCTGCAGGAACACAGGAGGAAAGTAGAAGACAAAGCAGGTGGTGACACAGAGAGAGTCACTGCCCTGTTTAGAGATCTCAGGAGACATCTGGAAGACCTGGAGAAGAGAGTTCTGAGGGAGATCTGTGGGTGGGCAGAGCAAGTCTCTCTCTCCACGTTGTATTTGATTCGGGATCTGGAAATAAAGAAGGTAGATCTGTCCAGGAAGTTGCGTCACATTGAGGAGCTGTGTAACATGACGGATCCACTGACTGTCTTACAGGAATCAGACACAGGTGACTTGTGTGATACTGAGGATGGAGATATTGAGGACAGAGAGAGACATGATAAACTCCTCCATGATGGAGGGGGTCTGGATATGTCTGGGATATCACACACATTACACACATTATCTGATATAATAAGAGGAGTAAATATATACTTCCCTATACAGAAAGCTGAAGATATATTACTAGATGTAAACACAGCTAATAATTATCTCCATATATCAGGTGACAGGAAAACTGTATTCTGGTCAGATAGGTACCAGAATCGCCCAGAAACACCAGAGAGATTTCAGTTTTATTCTCAGGTGTTGAGCAGTCGGAGTTTCTCCTCAGGGCGACATTACTGGGGGGTGGATGTCGGGGGATCAGATCAATGGATAGTCGGGATATGTTACCCCAGTATAGACAGGAGAGGAGGGCTGTCAGGGTTCGGATGGAATAACAAGTCCTGGGGTTTGTACAGAAAAGGTCTTCAGTATTCAGTGATGCATGACAGTAATACGAACATCTTACTCACCGATATCTCCAGTAACAGAGTGGGGATATATCTGGATTATGAGGCCGGACGGATCACCCTTTATGATCTGTGCGACCCGATCCGACACCTCCACACCTTCACCACCACCTTCACTGAGCCCCTCCATGCTGGGATATGTATAGTGGGAGGGTTTATAAAGATACGTGGAGGGAATTGGGAGATGTGAGAACTTCACCTAGAGACTGATGATGTCACAGGGAGGAGGGATGGTATTGGTGTACTATTGAGCCAGTAGAATAAAGCAGTGGGTGTGGCTTCAGCTGGTGTCCTTTTCCATTATAAAAAAATAATAGGATACAATTTCTTCTTTCACTGGGTGGAGTGTGGTCACTGGGATGGAATAGGATGTGTCACCTCTTCTCTCTTTCCTCCCTCCAATTTTATGCAATCTATGCTAAGAAAATATTATATTTTCAGCCAAAACCTTTTTTCTTTGTTTTGGATAGAGTATTAGAACTCCTGATTCTTATGTCTGTGTCTTGTCCCTGTCTGATTAAATGTTGTCAGCAGGTCAGGAAGTGTCTACTGACAATGGGAAAATGCTAAACGTTCGCAGTCTTTAATTGAGGGTGCAGAATTTTGTTTGCAGCATAATTATTTTACTTTCTTGGAACAATTCTACCTCCAACTACAAGGCCCGGCTATGGGGGTGAACTTTGCACCGTGCTATGCCAACATTGCAATGGGCTACTGGGAGGAGCGACACATTTGAAGCCACAACCCCTTTGCCAGGTACATAGTATACTATGGCAGGTACATTGATCATGTACTTCTCATCTGGAGCGGGGATGTGTAACAGTTTTCCTCCTTTGTGGTTCGTTGCAATGACAACAAACTGGGCTTAAAATGTATGCACGTTGTGGATCCAGATAGGCTGGCCTTCTTGCACCTTGAGTTTACCCATGAGCATGATATGATCATTTCAAGCAATCACTATAAACTGACAGATGTCAACTCTTACTTACACTATTCTAGTTGCCATCACCCCTCATGGCTGAACAACATACCAGGGGGTCAGTTTAATAGATTGCATTACAATTGCTCTAAAATAGAGGACTATGAGAGACCAGGTCAGACCCTCATTGGAAAATTCAAGGAAAAGAGCTATCCTGACTTGTTAGTAGAGAAAGCATTTAAACAATAGGACTAAACAAGTTGAACAGAATACAGTTAGATTTGTCACTGGGTTTAATGTTGAATATAGAATGATTACACACATAATCCGTAAACATTGGAATATCTTACAATTAGATTTCCAAGCTAGCACCTTTGTTGCGATCCACCCCCCCCCCAAGTTATGCTCAGAAGGGCTAGAACCCTCAAAAAACACCACTGCCCCCAGCAAATTAAAAACCTTCAAGACATTTAGATCCATGAATATCTGATCCCATTTTGATTAGAGGACTGGGATCTTCCAATTCCGCAAAAGGGGTTGTTTTACCTGCTAGTTTTCCAATTTTTCCAACAAGTATGGAAAGACCTATGCTATCAAATAGTTCATTATGTGCTCTTCCGAATACGTGGTTTACATTTTACCTTGTGCGTGCAACCTTCTATACCTAGATCGCATTATACGTACACAGCGTAAATGGGTGGAAGAACAATGGAGGTTTATTAAGGGTGGATGTGATAAGCACAGCGTGCCTTGACACTTTCTTTCATGTCACAATAAAGACCACAGATGTCTAGAGGTCCTTGCCATTAAGTGTATTTTGGATATTACCCTAACAGATAATGAAAGATATTCCCTGGTATGCAAGAGGGAAACCTTTTGGACCTCTAAGCTCAATACGCTATCCCCCAATGGTCTCAACAAGGAACTCAAGACCCATAGTGTAATATGACAACTTAGAGCTCTTTTTTCCCCTTAAGCCTTGTACACACGCACGGTTTTCTCGGCAAGAAAGCTGCTGGGAGAGCTTTTTGCCGTGAAAACCGTGCATGCGTATGGTTTCTCTTCGGGAAAACTGCTGGGAATCTCAACGAGAAAAATAGAGAACCTGCTCTCTATTTTTCTCGTCGGGATTCTCAGCAGTGTTTCCTGCCAAGAAAACCGTGCGTGTGTACGAGGCTTGTATGCTTACCTGTCCCCAGGTAAACCCGCGCATGCTCGAAAAGACTTTGATGCATGCGCGGTAGCATACAAGGGTAGTGTAGGGTGTAGCAAGTTGGTGGCGATGGCATAGAATGTGACGAGTGCATGCTCGTCGTAGTCGATGACGTCACCGCGTTCTTGCCATTCAAAAGAACGGCGTTTTTTTGAATGGCCGTCTGTATGCACGGCTTGACTAGCCAAGCTTGCCAGGAACCCCGTCAGGAAAACCGACGTTTCTTTTCCTGACGGGATTCCCCGCCGTGTGTACAGGGCTTTAATGTAATTTCATGCTGGTTTTTGTGAATTTATTATTATCAGCATTTTTATTATCATTATCATTTTTTGCAGTCGGTGCATAAATATGTTTCTAGTTCTGAAAACTTACATTTTATTATATCCAGAATTTATCAGATAATATATATATATATATATATATATATATATATATATATATATATATATATATATATATATTATGTACTGTGTATATATATATATATATTTTTTTTTTTTATATGTACGATGTTTCACGTAATATATATTATACACTTCAGATATAGTTTTTCGTTCTTTGCTGTTTATCTTTATAATTTTATACTTTAGTGTGTGTGTGATATATGATTTTTTTTTTTACTAGCAATCACCTAGAAAGTTTTTATTAGTTATTTTTAAATAGATTTTTAATGATGCCTTGATGGATTTTATACCATTATGTATGAATATAAACATGAAAGTGTTAAATGTGTGGATATACTTAAGATGGAGCTGTGCATGAAGATGGAGGTGGTATTAAGTAACCTGAGGCGTTTTCTGCATATATTTTTCCCCCCTCCCCTTCCGTTTTTTAGCCTTTATAATGTGTTATTGTGATGAGTGTCACAAGACTTGAGAAAACGCATGTACCGGAAACGCGTTTTCATAGTGACCCTCATACACTCTGGTGTGTGTTCCACCCGATGCCATCTTCAGCGGCTCCTCCTCGGTCTTGCTCAATCTTGGCACGGCCTCAGGACGTCATCATCGGCTACCGAAGCATGGACATCAGGCTTAGCCCTGGTTTAACTCCTCTGGCTTTCTGGCTCTCGCAGCTCGGATGCCCGGCGCGGCCTTGTGACACCATCCGGCCCTCGGAGTATGGATGCCGTGTCTCCATAGGTGACCACTTCGGACTTCCGGACGCAGCCTTTAGCAGTCCCCCCTGCTCACTGTGGGAATGCCATTATCCAAAAGTACCTTCACATTGCCATCTTGTGACAGGGCCTGGGGCAATAGCTGTTTTATGGTATATGGTTCATCACAGGAGAAACGCCCAGAAAATAATGTATACACAATATTGTGTTTTCCCTTTATAGGCCAGTGTGGTCAATTTTATGACATTAATGATTGTTCAATAAACATCATGTGTTTTGTTTTCTGGGACTTCCATTAACTGGTATTCTATCCCAACTGGTCACTGCATATTTTCAAGACTTATCACATCCACAGTGCGTGAGCACAGCATGAGTTCTAAGAGTTTATACAGAGTTACATTGATTTATTACTAAATTAGACCTGGTAGACGGTTTCATTCTGTGTTGTTAATACATATACAATGAGTTTGTGCTATTGATTCTTTTATTGTGTAAAGAAAAAGAGATATGAATAAATAGATCTACAAATAGAAAGAGATGAAAATCGATGAAAAAATCTCAGGGCAAACATATGAAGAAATGATCCCGAGATTTACTAATGAAAGAAAAAATGTGATTTATCACTAATATAATGATATTACTTTATTAATGTATGATTACTAGAACTGGAATGTGTTCCCAATATAATGTGTCCCCATAGAATGGATCACCAATACAATTCTATGGGATCACTTTTATAATGGATCCTAATTTAACCACTTCCCTACCCAGCCATAGTCAAATGACGTCCACAGATGGGATCTCCCATCCTGGGTGGACGTCATATGACGTCCTCGGCTTTGTAGGGGGATATCTGAATGATGCCTGCAGCTAGAGGCATCATTCAGATATCCTTTTGAAGTGCCGGCGATTCTGTGCACCATAAGAACGATCATAGCGGCGGTTCCACCGCTTGATCATTCTTATAGGCGGCGGGAGGTGACACCCCCCCTCCCGCCGCCATCCGGTGCTTCTCCGGGCTCCCCCGTGCGATCGGGGACCCGGAGCGAATCTTCCGGCGTCGTTGGTGGGGTCACGTGATGAGCATAGAGATGACTGGTGACCAGATGGTCACCAGTCATCTCTATGATCGTCGGAGGCCCGGGCGCGATGTGATGACGTCACGCCCGGGTCTCAAATGTAAACAAAGCCGCCATTGCGGCTGTAAGTATGAGATCAGTGAAAAAAATGTCACTGATCTCATGCTTTCCAGCCTGGAGGAGAGATGTGGGGTCTTATTGACCCCGCATCTCTCAATAAAGAGAACCTGTCACACACATTCCTATTACAAGGGATGTTTACATTCCTTGTAATAGGAATAAAAGTGATCAAAAAAAAAAAAAGTAAAATCATTGTAAAAAAATAAATAAATAATAAAATAAAAAAATAATAAAAAAAAAAAAATATTAAAACGCCCCTGTCCCCGGTAGCTCGCGATCAGAAGCAAATGCACACGTAAGTCACCCACATATGTAAACGCCGTTCAAACCACGCATGTGAGGTATCGCCGCGTGCATTAGAGCGCGTGCAACAATTCTAGCACTAGACCTCCTCTGTAATTCTAACCTGGTAACCTGTAAAAAAAATTAAAGCATCGCCTATGGAGATTTTTAAGTACCGAAGTTTGGCGCCATTCCATGAGTGTGCGCAATTTTAAAGCGTGACATGTTAGGTATCTATTTACTCGGCGTAACATTATCTTTCATATTTTCCCAAAAAATTGGGCTAACTTTACTGTTTTGTTATTTTTTAATTCATGAAACCATTTTTTTTTTTTTAAAAAGGCGTTTGAAAAATGATTGCGCAAATATTGTGCAAGAAAAAATGTTGCAATGACCGTCATTTTATTCCCTAGGGTGTCTGCTAAAAAAAACATATATAATGTTTGGGGGTTCTGATTAATTTTCTAGCAAAAGAATGATGATTTGTACATGTAGGAGAGAAGTGCCAAAATAGGCCCGGTATTGAATAGGTACAAAAAGCCCTGTATTGAAGTGGATAATGTGTCCCCATAGAATGGATCACCAATAGAATTCTACTGGATCACTTTTATAACGGATCCTAATATAATGTGTCCCCATAGAATGGATCACCAATAGAATTCTACTGGATCACTTTTATAACGGATCCTAATATAATGTGTCCCCATAGAATGGATTGCCAATAGAATTCTATTGGATCACTTTTATAATGGATCCCAATAGAATGTGTCCCATAGAATGGATCACCAATAGAATTCTACTGGATCACTTTTATAATGGATCCTAATATAATGTGTTCCCATATGTAATAAAGCCTCGTACACACGACTGTTTTTCCCGATGGGAAAACTGCTATGAGAGGTTTTCGTCGGGAATCCCGGCTGTGTGTATGCTCCATCGCAGTTTTTCCGACAAAAAAAGAGAGCAGGATCTCTTTTTTCCCGTCAGGAAAAATCCTGGCGGGAAAACCGTTCGTCTGTATGGTTTTCCGACGGGTAAAAAAACGCACATGTTCAGAAACAAATCGACGCATTCTCAGAAGCATAGAACTTAATTTTCTCGGCTCGTCATAGTCTTTTACGTCACTGCGTTCTTGGCAGTCAAAAGTTCACCGGACTTTTGTGTGACTGTGTGTATGCAAGGCAGGCTTGACAGGAATGCCGTCGGGAAGACCGTCGTTTTTTTATCTGACGGAAAAAAAGGTTGTGTGTACTAGGCATTAGACTTTATTACCTAAAAGTTCCTATGTTTAACCTTTCAGATATGCAGATATGGTACACTTATTTCTGTCAACTCGAGAGTATAATAATAAAAAGAATTTACTTAGCTTGGTTTAAAGGGATATTACAGATGATATAAATTAAATTATCCAGGGGCGTCACAATTCAATTCGAAATAAATACCTGGAGGCGACATTCCGCTTGATTCAGACTATTCTTCTTCAGTCCTGAATCCAACTCAAATGCCTCTTTGTCTTTCAGCCATATATACAGGTGCATCTCATAAAATTAGAATATCATTAACCGCTTGGAGCCCGGGCCATTGTCAAATGACGGCCACAAGGCGGCTCCTCTATTGACGGCCTCGGCTCCTCCGGCCACTGGGGGGCGCGCCCGCTGCGTCACTGAGATGCCGATGCGCGTGCCTGATGGCCGCGATGTCCGCCAGGTACCCGTGATCGGCCGTTACACAGACAAGGATGTGGATCTCTGTGTGTAAACACAGAGATCCACGTCCTGTCAGGGAGAGGAGACCGATGGTGTGTCCCTTGTACATAGGGACACAGATCAGTCACCTCCCCCAGTCAGTCCCCTCCCCCCACAGTAAGAATCACTAATAGGGAACACATTTAACCCCTTCCTCGCCCACTAGTGTTAACCCCTTCCCTGACAGTCACATTTATACAGTAATCAGTGCATATTTATAGCACTGTTCGCTGTATAAATGTGAATGGTCCCAAAAATGTGTCAAACGTGTCCGATGTGTCCGCCATAATGTCGCAGTCCTGACAAAAATCACAGATAACCGCCATTACTAGTAAAAAAAAAAAAAAAAAAAATCATAATTCTATCCCCTATTTTGTAGGCACTATAACTTTTGTGCAAACCAATCAATAAACGCTTATTGCGATTTTTTTTTTTTTACCAAAAATATGTAGAAGGATACATATCGGCCTAAACTGAGAAAGAAAATTTTTTTTTTTTTTATTGGGATATTTATTATAGCAAAAAGTAAAAAATATTGTGTTTTTTTTTCAAAATTGTCGCTCTTTTATTGTTTATAGCGCAAAAAATAAAAACCGCAGAGATGATCAAATACCACCAAAAGAAAGCTCTATTTGTGGGAAAAAAAGGACGTCAACTTTGTTTGGTAACAACGTCGCACGACTGCGTAATTGTCATTCAAAGCGTGACAGTGCCGAAAGCTGAAATTTTGCTTGGGCAGGAAGGGGGTATATGTGCCCACTAAGCAAGTGGTTAAATAGTTAATTTATTTCAGTAATTCAATTCAAAAAGTGAAACTCCTATATTTCATATAGATGCGTTACACAGAGTGATATATTTCAAGCATTTCTTTCTTTTAATTTTGATGATTATGGCTTACAGCTAGTGACACCCCAAAATTCAGTATCTCAGAGAATTATAATATTACAAAAAAAAAAAGAGTTTTAATACAGAAATGTTGGCTTACTGAAAAGCAGGGATGGACTGGCCATCGGGACCACCGGGAGTTTCCCGGGGGGCCGATGGCTCAGTGGGCCAGCTTCTGTGACAGCGGACCGCCGCCCCCTCCGCTCCTCTGTCTCTCCCTCCCTGCAGCGTTCACCTCCTCTCCCTCCCCGCAGCGTTCACCTCCTCTCCCTGGCTAGTTAACTTCAGCATGACTGAATACAAACATGCTCCTCGGGAGTCGCACTGAGAAGCTCTGCTCATCATACGATCTGGAAGGACGGCGGCCACACACAGCTGTGACATAAGCTTCCTCGGCACTCGTTCTCCTGGTCTTTCCTTCCCCCGCTCTCCAACCTGTCTGCTGCCACAGAGAATATATATGGAGAGCGGGGGAGGGAAAGACCAGGAGAACGAGTGCCGAGGAAGCTTATGTCACAGCTGTGTGTGGCGGCCGTCCTTCCAGATCGTATGATGAGCTTCTCAGTGTGACTCCCGAGGAGCATGTGCATGTCTGTATTCAGTCACTCTGAAGTTAACTAGCCAGGGAGAGGAGGTGAGCGCTGCGGGGGACCAGAGCATAATGGGGGGATAGCGGCGCATGGGGGACCAGAGCATCATGGGTGGGGGGATAGAGGCGCATGGAGGACCAGAGCATCATGGGGGGGGATAGAGGCGCATTGGGGAACAGAGCATCATGGGGGGGGATAGAGGCGCATGGGGGACAAGAGCATCATGGGGGGATAGAGGCGCATGTGGGATCAGAGCATCATGGGGGGAATAGAGGCACATGGTGGACCAGAGCATCATGGGGGGATAGAGGCGCATGGGGGACCAGAACAGCATGGAGGGGGGGAATAGAGGAGCAGAGCAGAAAAGGGGGGGAATAGAGGAGCAGAGCAGAAAAGGGGGGGAATAGAGGAGCACGGGGGACCAGAGCAGCAAAAGGGGGGAATAAAGGAGAACGGGGGACCAGAGCAGCATGGGGGGAATAGAGTAGCACGGGGGACCAGAGCAGCATGGGGGGGTAATAGAGGAGCAGGGGGACCAGAGCAACATGGGGGGGATAGAGGAGCATGGGGGGACCAGCAGAGCACATGGAGGACCATAGGAGCAGGTGGGTGACCAACAGAGCACATGGGGGACCAGAGCAGCATGAGGGGGATCAGCACAGAATGCGAGGGGCCAGCGCAGCACATGGGGGACCAGCGCAGCACGCAGGGAACCAGCGCAGCACATGGGGGACCAGCGCAGCATGGGGGGAATATAGAGGAGCACGGGGGACCAGAGCAGCATGGGGGGGATAGAGGAGCATGGGGGGACCAGAGAAGCACGGGGGGGCCAGAGCAGCAGGGGGGAAGAGAAAAGCATGGGCGGGGGACCAGAGGAGCACGGGGGACCAGAGGAGCATGAGGGTACAGATGAACAGGGGGGACCAGAGAAGCAGGGGGGTACCAGTGGAGCACAGGGGAGGACCAGAGAAGCACGAGGGTACAGATGAACAGGGGGGACCAGAGAAGCAGGGGGTACCAGTGGAACACAGGGAGGGAACAGAGAAGCATGTGGGGGAACAAAGAAGCGGGGGGGACAGAGGAGCAAGGGGGGACCAGAAGGAGCACGGGGGAGGGGGACAGACAGCTGACTCAACAGCTATGGCCTGGGAGTTTCTCACTTCTGCTAATCTTGTCCCATTAGGGGGGGCACCGAACTGATTCTTTGCCCCTAGCTTCCCCACTGGTACTGCCTATAAGAGTACCAGTACCAGCCGTTTTACTCTAATAAAGTAGAATGGCTTAAGGTTAGTGAAGGGGGAGGGGGGCTTGGGTGGCCATCGGGGCGGGTTTGTCCGGCCACCATGGGAGAGACCTGTCAAAGTGGGCCGGTCTGGATGAAGTCCAGGGCCAAATTTTTGTCCCAGTCCAGCCCTGCTGAAAAGTATGTCCATGTGTGTATAGTATGCACTCAATACGTGGTCGAGGCTCCTTTTGCATGAATTACGGCATCAATGCGTCGTGGCATGGAGGTGATCAGCCTGTGGCACTGCTGAGGTGTAGTGTAAGTCCAGGTTGCTTTGATAGCGGCCTTCTGCATTGTTGGGTCTGGTGTCTCTCATCTTCCTCTTGACAATACCCCACAGATTCTCTATGGGGTTTAGGTCAGGCGAGTTGGCTGGCCAATCAAGCACAGTGATACCATGATTATTAAACCAGGTATTGGTACTTTTGGTAGTGTGGACAGGTGCCAAGTCCTGCTGGAAAATGAAATCAGCATCTTCATAAATCTGGTCAGCAGAGGAAAGGATAAAGTGCTCTAGAATTTCCTGGTAGAGGGCTGTGCTGACTTTGGACTTGATAAATCACAGTGGACCAACACCAGCAGATGACATGGCTGTGCTAATTAATGGGGGGGGGGGGTGGGTCAGTGGATGGAAAATCTAAAAAATATTGTATCAAAGCATCACTAAACCCACATCATAAAAAACAATCAATACATGGTGTATTACATGCTGTTCATACTCACACAGTCACTATGGGATTCATTTCTGTTTTCTGCAAAATACATAGTTAACCCTTCTGCTCTCTATCTCCCTCTTCTGTCCATGTCTCCACTTCAGTTAAGGATTTTGCAGCTATGGTGGTAACTCTGCACATGCTCAGTTTTCAGTGAGTTTCTATGCTGAGCATTTCCTCCCTATCACATCTGAGCAGCCCATGTGACTATAAAGTCACACATGTGGGCGTATACACAGTGACAAATGACAACCCACTTCCTCCCCTCTCCTCCATGCCCACAAACCAGCTAAACATAAGGGCGGCGGGATATAACATGTAGATTAATGGTGGCTTCACCTCCCTCTTATTCTAAGACACAGCCTGTGACTGGCAGAAATTCGCACACACCATGGATCTTGCAAAAGCGTTTGACACAGTTTCCCACACATGGCTAATGTGTAAGGTAAAGTCTACAGGCAGTGGAAAGATTAGTTTGCAAGTGGTTATAAAGGGATAAAAGTCTTCACCAAGTACCCATAGACCTGTTAGTGTAACTTCTATAGTAAGGAAGATACTGGAGAGATTAATAAAAGACCACATAGATGAGTTCTTGCTGGAAAAAAATATTCTAAGCAGACAGACAGCATGGATTAATGAAAGACAGAAGTTGTCAAACAAATCTGATTTCTTTTTTATGAGGAGGTAAGTAAAACCTTGGACAGAGGGGTGGCGGTGGACATGGTATACTTGGACAGAGGGGTCACAGTCCCATCATTCCCCGTCACAGTCCCATCATAGCGGGCCGCCCGGCAGAAGGCAGAAAAAACCCGGAGATCGTGGAGAAGGCACTGGAGAGCGGGAGAAGAACCAGAGAGCGCGGAGACGACACCGGAGAGCAGAACAAGAGACCCCCCCGAAGTTGGAAGAAGACGACGATGAAGACCGGGACCCCGCTAGCAAAAGAGCTGGAAGAAGATAGCGGGGAGCCCGGCAGAAAGAACCGGAGAGCAGAACAAGAGACCCCCGAAGTTGGAAGAAGACCTCCGAAGTCGGAAGAAGACCCCCGGAGCTGCTTAATAAATTACTTTAAAAACCTGTGTTGTTTTTTTATTGACATTTTTTTTTACCACCAGGTGAATGAGTAGGGGTACGATGTACCCCATACTCATTCACATAGGGTGGGGGGCTGGGATCTGGGGGCCCCCCTTATTAAAGGGGCTCCCGGATTCCGATAAGCCCCCCCTCCCGCAGACCCCGACAACCAACGGCCAGGGTTGCCGGGAAGAGGCCCTTGTCCCCATCAACATGGGGGCAGGTGCTTTGGGGTGGGGGAGCGCAGGGTGCCCCCTGCCCCAAAGCACCCACCCCCCCATGTTGAGGGCATGCGGCCTGGTACGGTTCAGGAGGGGGGCGCGTTCGATTGCCCCCCCCTTTCCTGACCTGCCGGGCTGTGTGCTCGGATAAGGGTCTGGTATGGATTTTGGGGGGACTCCTACGCCATTTTTTAAAAAATTTAGGTTTTTTTTCTCGATTTTTTTTTAGAGCCGGTGTCTTGTCGAGCTGGTTCCCCTATCGATATGGTTCTGGGCTCGACTGCGCAGGCGCTGCCCAACAGCTGTTACAGCTCGGAGGTTTCCATCTGCTCAGCTTGCGCCTGCGCAGTCAAAAGGGAACCAGATCGATAGGAGGAACCATAGGCTCAGCAGCTGTGGACGCGCTCGCCCCCGATGCTTCATTACACACGCCGCTTTCTTCTTCATGCCGCTCTATACAGCAAGGGGCGGATCAGATGTGATATTAAGCAGTGCGATTTGTTTGTTTATACACGACGCTCTATACAGCAAGGGGCTGTATAGAGCGTCGTGTATAAACAAACAAATCGCACTGCTCAATATCATCACATCTTATCTGCCACTTGCTGTATAGAGCGGCATGAAGAAGAAAGCGTGTGTAACTAAGCAACGGGAGCGAGCATGTCTGCAGCTGCTGAACAGCTGTTAAACCTCTGAGATTTCCGTCGCCTCGGATTGCGCCTGCGCAGTCGCGCTCGAAACCATATCGCTAGGAGGAACCAGCTCGGGAGAACACCGGCAATGTTTATTTTTTTTACATTTCCTTTAACAACCAGTTATAAAAAGGTTAAAAAAAAAAACGCAAATCGCCGCAAAATCACGGTACTTGCGTTTTGGATGCGGGTCCATTAAATTCTATTACATCCAAAACGCTGTTTTTTGCTGGGAAAAAAAAAGTCTGCGACCCTTTCCAAAAAAGCAGAGGCACAAAAATGCATTGATGTCAACATGTTCCATAGGAACCCATGTTAAAAAATGTACCTGCATTTATGCAAAATGCACCAAAAAAAGCATTAGTGGGAATCGAGCCTTACAGACCATTTTTTAAAACGTCCGTCCGTGGGCATGAGGCCTAAGAAAAAAGAGGGGGAAAAAAAGCACTGGCCTGCATCAAAAACGCACATGCACAGAAGCACCTGGAATGCATCCGGACTGCGTTTCCAACGTGTCAACTGGCCCTTAGGCAGTTGCGTTTAACCTCATTTTTCAGAAAGCCAAAAAATGCCTTCAGACGCCAAAGATTTCCACGTTTCAGATGCGGTACCGGCATTTAGCCGCGTTTTCGTTTAGAAGCATTTTTAAAGGTGACCTCTTTTTTTACATTGAAAAACTCAAAAATTATGGCAAACGATGAAAAACCATTAAATATATATATATATGTGTAGCGGTACTTACTTTCCCGGGTGCATTTTTTGAATCTGGCTGTGACATCAGTGCTATGTTCCCTGTGGTCCACGAGGTGGCACTGTCACTGTGACCGGAGGGACGAATATCACTGTGTGCCGAGGCCCTTTTTGTCCTCTCTCGGCAGCGGTATGGTGGGGCGGGGAACCCGCCGTGCTTGCTGGGGGAGGGTATAAAGGGGGCCGGCCATCTTGGTCACGGGGTCTTCGTCCCAAGCACCTTCAGCTTGCGGACGTGGGTTCGTGCTCGTCCCCTAGGAGGCCTCGGCCTAGGGGACCAACGGAGATCGTGTTCCACGTCAGGCACCTTCAGTCCTGGGGTGAGGTACTTACAAGAAGGTCCGGAGCTCAGTGCCCAACACTGAGTTCCGCGAGGGAAGGGTCCTAAGGCACTTCGGGGATGGAGGCCTGAATCTGAGTAAGACGCAATGGACCGGGGAGAGCTCCTCACTCGAAGACCCGGTGCAGCAGACTGCCGGTGACGGGTGATTCTCTTGTCGGAGACCGTCCAGAAGGATCCCCTTCACCTCGTGCGGAGACCATAGCCCACTCTCCAGGAGGAGAGTGGAGGACCGAATTTGTGTCTGGGCCTATTCACACTCACACCTCCTTTTCTGTTCTATCATTCCAAGGAAGTCCCTGTATGGTGTGTTCTAATAAAGGAGTGTTGGACTTTAATGGTGTGAAGCTCACTTCCTGGCGGACGAAGTTCACGGTGACTCTTGGAGGGAGGATCCGGGTGCACAGCACAGACCCGAAGGTAAACAAGACATTGCTGATAACACAGGTATTCCCACGTGGTGGAAGCTAGGCGTAGCCCACCCGCTCTCCCTCTCTCCCCCATCAGATACCCCTAGACAAGAGACAGTGCGAGTCGCACGGAGAGAGAAGAGGGGAAGGTGCTACATATATAAAAAAAATTAATTGCTCCCATTGCATTGTGGACAATCCACAACTTGGGGCAGGTGGCGTGGCAAGTGGACAATCCACAACTTGGGGCAGGTGGCGTGGTAAGTGGACAATCCACAACTTGTGGCAAGTGATGTGGCAAGTGACACGCTAAATACAAGTACACTGCTGCTCTCTCAGCTGCTGATACTCACTCTAGTCTCACAAAATAGCTGAAATGGTTAATAAGACTGTTTTTGGAGCTTAGGGCGGCTCCTTATGATGTTTCCTAACTAAACGCATATAGACGCAAATGTTGTCAAAAGCGGCATGCAAAACGCCACAAAGCGCGCCTTTCTAAACGCCGCTTTCAACCTTAGTACTGAACACTTTGCACCAGCGTCCCGTCTACATGGGGCCTAAAATCGCCTATGCCATTTACAGCTCAAAAACGCCCTGGTGGCCATGAGGCTATAGGCTAAGATGGAGAGACATTTTTAAGCTGCAAAAAACGCTCAAACAAGCGGCTGGAAAAACGTCCGTGTGCATGTAGCCTTATATTAACCACTTGCTTACTGGCCACTTAAACCCCCTTCCTGCCCAGACCAATTTTCACATTTCAGCGCTGATGCACTTTCAATGACAATTGCGCGCTCATACAACACCGTAACCCAATGAAAATTTATTATTTTTTTGCACACAAATAGAGCTTTCTTTTGGTGCTATTTGATCACCTCTGCGTTTATTTTTTGCTATAAATACAAAAGAGCTACAAAAAAACAAACAATTTGGATATTTTAACCACTTCAGCACCGGGCCTATTCTGGCACTTCTCTCCTTCATGTAAAAATCATAATTTTATGGCTATAAAATTACTTAGGAACCCCAAACGTTATATATGTTTTTTTAGCAGACACCCTAGGGAATAAAATGGTGGTCATTGCAAATTTGTATCTCGCTCAGTATTTGCGCAATAAATTTTCAAACGCCTTTTTTTTGGAAAAAAATGGTTTCATGAATTAAAAAAAATGACAAAACAGTAAAGTTAGCCCAATTTTTTGGGGATAATGTGAAAGATGTTGTTATGCTGAGTAAATAGATACCTAACATGTCACGCTTTAAAATTGCGCACACTCATGGATTGACACCAAACTTCAGTACTTAAAAATCTCCATAGGCGATGCTTTAAATTTTTTTACACGTTACCATTTTGGCATTACAGAGGAGGTCTAGTGCTAGAATTGTTGCACTCGTTCTAACGCACGCAGCAATAACTCACATGTGTGGTTTGAACGGCGTTTACATATGTGGGCGGGACTTACGTGTGTGTTTGCTTCTGAGCGCGAGCTACCGGGGACATGGGCGTTTTTTTGTTTTTTTTATTATGATTTTTTTTGTTTTTTACTTTTTTTTATTTTTTACTCTTTTTTTTTACTTTTTTGTTTTTTTGATCACTTTTATTCCTATTACAAGGAATGTAAACATCCCTTGTAATAGGAATCTATTGTGACAGGTCCTCTTTATGGAGAGATGCAGGGTCAATAAGACCCCACATCTCTCCTCCAGGCTGGAAAGCATGAGATCGGTCAAAAAAATTCACCGATCTCATGCTGACAGCCGAGATCACGGCTTTGTTTACATATGGGAACCCGGCGTGATGTCATAACGTCACGCCCGGGCCTCCGACAGTCATAGAGATGACTGGTGACCACCACTGTGTTCCATAGGAAACCATGTAAAATGGTGTGTAGTGCAAATCTGCAAAATGCAAAAAGCACTAAAACTGCATAGGTGTGAATCCAGCCTAAAGCCTCGTACACACGACCGAGTTTCTCGTCCAAAACCGACAAGAAAAGTGCCGCGAGAGCTTTATTGTCGAGAAAACCGTTCGTGTGTATGGTTTTACGACGAGAAACCCGCCGTGAATCTCGACGAGAAAAATAGAGAACCTGCTCTCTATTTTCTCGTCAGGATTCCAGATTTCCTCGCCGTGTTTCTCGTCGCCCTGTTTTGTGACGAGAAAATGGTTCGTGTGTATGCTTTTACGACTCTTCAAAAAGCGTGCATGCTCAGAATCAAGTATGAGACGGGAGCGCATCTTCTGGTAAAACAAGCCTTCGTAATGGAGATAGCACATTCGTCACGCTGTAAATTATTGCATCTTTAAATGTTGTGCATTTAAATCTTCTTTAGAATGTTACAATAATGAAAACGAATGAACTTGTTTTACTGCTGATATTCACACAGAGTTATGACTATCTATTTTAAACCTTTTTCATGCTGCTCTTAAGAAGATTTAGCTGTATTATATCGTGCAAGATCTTCTGAATATTTTTTTTTTTTTTAGACAGATGTTAATTGTAATTTGTCGATGTTTTGATAGTGATCTCCCATATTTATTTTAAAATTTAGTTGTGTCAAGTTTACACCCTATTTTTTTTAAAGAACACCTTTAATGATTTTTTTTGGTGTTATCTGTCCCTTTTATTTTTTTGGGTCAAATGTATCTGCTTACTCCAAAGGTAAATAAATAATTATTATAAAAAAACATAGTCAAGTATGAACTTAAACCAAAAAAACATTTATTCATGTCTAGAACAAAATAAATAGAAGGCAGCGCTGGAGAACCTGCTGCCATTTGTGCATCCATGGGACCCCAGAGCACACAGCAACCCTGTGTGGACACTAAAATTGGGAGCTTGAGAAGCACAACAGTTGTGAGCACAATCTGATGCTGGCCTCCCAGAGGTCAGGAACAGCAGCAGGTGATATATATGTCCCAAGTGTGTGGTACTACAACAGGCTACCTTCTGTCCGACCACAATGAAGCAAGGTCATCTGTTGTGTTACACTATGTGATTATTCTTGCTCTGTGTCTTTAAGATCTGTCCCCTTCTTTCCAGCTGAACT
Organism: Rana muscosa; assembly: GCA_029206835.1. NCBI lineage: Eukaryota > Metazoa > Chordata > Amphibia > Anura > Ranidae > Rana > Rana muscosa. The sequence goes on from CM055118.1 coordinate 380,911,534, forward strand.
CTCTCTCTCACCGTAGTTCTTTATATATCTCCTCCACTTCCTGATTCTCTCTCATTACTCCTGTATTTCTTCCATGCTAAACATCTTACATGTGGCTTACAACTGTAACGTTTTTCTACCTATGAATATCCATCATTAAACGGAACATTCGAAAGGATTCATCGTCTGTTGTCCTAACTGTGAGTTTATTCATTGAGTTAAGCTGCCTGTATCGATGCAAGGGATGAATATCAAACCAGCTTGTGTAAGGCCTACTTCAACCTGGAGATGAACTTTATCGCTTTGTAGTTGAGACAGAACAGTAGAAAAACGGAGTTTCACAGCCTAATTACAAGATTTCTGCATGTCAGTACTGAAACAGACAAGATTTACTGCCCTCATAGCAAGAAATAAGAAGGGAGCAGCACATGGCAGCCTTATAGCTTGAGTTTGTCTGCACAGTGTCATATTTCAGCACACAGATCCTGCCTGCTTTCACAGTCAGTCTGCTATCATGAGTGACCAAGCTTCTATATGTGAACTCACATCTACCTCCCCACAAGTTCCTGAAGAAACTGAGTTACCCAAACGCTCAGTTAAACCCAATTGGAAAGTAATGGAGAATTATGAAGCTTCAAGGACTGAATTGTCAAATAGCTTGGAATTAGTCTGGGAGAAAATCCTTGCTGAAGCTAATACAGTGTCTGTTGAACGTGAACTACTGACACTAGAGGGCGCCATTAAACAACTTTCTGCCTCATATGAGCTTTATCAGCTTACCAGCATCAAATTCACTAATGTCTTACAAAACATGAAGTCAGAAAATGCGATGACGCAATTAAAGCACGTCAATGCTCTCAATATTGAAAGAGACAGTTTTATCCAGCAAACCAGATTAAAGGCAGAAGCAAAGATAAAGCTGTTAGAGGACACTGCATCTCACAGATCTGTTTCCACCAGACATTCTAAAAACTCGTCAAGATCCCATAGTTCAAGATACTCAACACTCAGTGAGCAACTTATTAGTGCCCGCGCTGAAGTGGAAGCCAGCAAGGTGCAGGTGGCATATGCAGAAAAAAGGGCAGAGTTGGAAGCGCAGTCAGCACGTCAAAGAGCAGAGTTGGAAGCGCAGTCAGCACGTCAGAGAGCAGAGTCAGAAGCTCAGTCAGCACATCAAAGAGCAACAATGGAAACCTTAAATGAACAGTGTAAACATGACGCAGCTATGGTAAAGCTAAGGGTCCTACAGCAAGCTATCAGTGCAGACGAAGGTGCAAGTGAGAAAGACAGCATTAACCTAAACATAGCAGATATGGAAGACCCCCTCAAACGCACTAAAGACTATGTCCTAAGCCACTGCAGTGCACACTCCATTGTCTCCAATGCTCCCGACTACATAGAGACTCCTTCACAGCTTCAAGTTAAAGAGGTTCCAGCAACTTCCTGCACACAAAATCACTCCACTGCAATTCCTACCTGCCTACCTTGCCTGCCTTCGTATGTCACAGAGCATCAGCGCAAGCTTCAAGCAAGTCATTAATCTCCAGTCATCGGTACAGCCTTGAATTAACGTACCATTGGAACAACTGACTTCAAGCAAGCAACTCACCTGGATGCATCTGCTGCACCATATTTCCCTGTGTCCTTTAACAACAATGTCAAAGATAACGCAATCAGCACCATTCAGCCAACAGCATCTCACATAAAGGCGGAGACAACTGAGACAGAAGAGCTTGTGAGGTACAAGCTTCGCTGAGAGCTCACAAAGACTGGTCTTACAAGTTTTGATGACCAACCTGAGAACTACAGAAGTTGGAAATGTGCCTTCAGAACTACAATCAGCAATCTTGGCATTACAGCTGATCAAGAATTGAATCTGCTGATCAAATGGCTTGGTCCTCTATCTGCTGCACGTGTTAAGCCATTAAGATCGGTTTTCATGGACAATCCTACTGCAGGCCTCACAGCTGCATGGGAGCGACTAGAGCAAAGTTATGGCAGTCCAGAAGCTATAGAAAATGCTTTGTTCATGCGTCTGGAAACTTTCCCAAAGATATCCGGTAAGGACAACAAGGAGTTCCAGAGACTGAGTGACCTTCTCCTTGAGCTTCAGCTAGCCAAGACAGACCCAAAACTACCTTGACTCAGTTACCTTGACACTCCAAGAGGGGTAAACCCAATTGTCTCCAAGCTCCCGTATGGTTTGCAAGAGAAATGGACTGCACTAGGGTCATCATACAAAAGAGAGAACAAGGTTTCCTTCCCTCCATTCTCTTTCTTCTGTGAAGTCATCAGGAAAATTGCAGAGACCAAGAACGATCCAAGTTTTTCCTACGGTGAGCACAGTCTCTTCTCACCCTTTCCTAAGAGTACCAGTCTTCAGGGCAACTATAGAAACCATAGAGGCCCAGTGTCCGTGAAAAAGACTGACATCCTTCCCACTCCTACCACAGTTCTGGCCACGAACAAACAGAGTAGGAAGATTGAAAACCCTAGCAGAGTGTGTCCCATACACGAGAAGCCACACCCCCTCAATAAATGTATCGGCTTTTGGAAAAAGCCTCTGGAAGAGCGCAAGGAGCGTTTAAAGACATTTAGGGTATGTTTCAGGTGCTGTGCTTCTACAGAACATTTTGCAAGGGACTGTAATGTGTCCATCAAGTGCATAGAGTGTGGCTCTGAAGAACATGTGCAAGCCCTCCATCCTCTTGAGCCCAGCTCTGCACAACCTGCCAACACTCCTCCCAGGTTAACGCATGGCGGGGAGAATACAGACCAAGTGCCTAATTCTACCATCATTTCTTCATCCTGCACTGAAGTTTGTGGAGAAGACCACTGTGGTAAGTCCTGTGCTAAGATATGCTTGGTGAACATATACCACAAGGATCAACCAGAAAAATCTCAAAAGGCATATGCTATCTTAGACGATCAGAGCAATCGATCACTTGCAAAATCAGAATTGTTCAATCTATTTGAAATAAAAGGCGAAGCTTATCCTTACACCTTGGGTACCTGTAGTGGAACTATAGAGGTTTCTGGAAGAAGCGCTCATGGACTCATGGTATCTTCTCTCAAAGGTAACTTGCAATTACCCTTGCCTTTTTTTTTTTTTTTATATCTTTTTTATTAATTTTTCAACAACATATCATACACTTTACAATACATAAAACACATATACAGTCTCAACATTTCCCCAAAGAGGAGAGAAGAAAAGAAAAAAAAAAAAAAAAAAAGAGGAGGGGAAAGTGAAAAGAGGGAAATAGAGGGGGAAGGAGGAAATGTCCTCCTAAGTGTTTTATGATTTAATTATATATTAGATCTCTAATATTAGTGTCCTTTTAAGAGAGAATCCATAGTGTAAAGTGACAAAAAGTGATTCCAAAAATTTCTTCAAAACTAGATAAGGAAGGAAAAACCCCCAACCAATATTAAAATCCACCAATGGACTATATGAGTGACTGTAAAATAAATGTATCTGGGACTGTGTAAGTAAAGTGACAAAACATGTATATAGGGGTAAAATATAACCAGGTCAAGTGCCCCCACCAATATATGAGGGAAGAAAGGAAAGAGAAAAAAAAAAAGGGGGGGAGGGAAGAGGGAGGGGAAGGGAGGAAAAAAAAAAGTGAAAGGTTGTGTAAGGGGGGGGGGGAAGCAGGGGAGTAAAGTCCCCTCTTTCTCCCCCCAGTATCTTGTGTAGTGAAGTTCTAGTGTTAATACCCTAGTTATCCTTTAAAATGAAGTGATTCCCAGGATTACTTCTAACTAAAATCCTAGTGTTAAAATCTATTGGACTATTTAAGGAACTGAGAAATTAATCTACAGTTGGCTATATTAAAAAAGATAAGTGACCCAACTTGTATGTGAAAGGGGGAGAAAAAAAAAAGGGGGGGGGGACGGGGATAGGCCGGCATGCAAAGTATCCAATATTATATATGTCTCAATATATTTTAGACTCTTTAAGGAATATATCCAGCAACAGCCCCTAGGGTTCAACCTAAAGATATAATTAACTTATTCAGTATTTATAGATTACATCTCAATGAGATTGTGCCAGTGTCTCTCTGTAGATTATAGTGTCCTTGAACTCCATCCATGGAGTCCAAGTTAAAATATGTCGTTGAAAAGTGTCCTTGTTTCGATGGGTAATTTCTTCCATAAGATGAACCTCTGATATTTTTTTAAACCACTTTTTCACGGATGGAGTCTCAGGCTGGCCCCAAAGGGTAGGTATAAGTGCTTTAGCCGTATTGAGCAGATGTGGGACTAAAGAGCACTTATATTTTCTAACAGATTCCTTAGTAGCATGGAAAAGAATGGTCCATGCATCTATAGGAAGATTAATACTGGATATTAGTTGAATGATACGAATAATGTTAGACCAATAAGGGCGGATAATTGGACATGACCACCATATATGAGCAGGGCCGTTTGAAGGAATTTGGGGGCCCCAAGCAAAATGGACTTGGAGGCCCCCCCCGCAAAGCCTACAGGAACCACAGCATAGCGATACAGTTTATCCTGGCAGGAGAGGACACACAAACACATCCTAGCAGGGCAGGGAGGGTTCATGCTGGGACTGGAAATCATGTGACCCCCCCCCCAAAGTGAGGAACTACAGGTCCCAGCATGAACCCCTCAGAGCTGACTACTGCTCCAGTCCTGCCCAGTGCCCACATAAGGGTGGTCACTGGGCAGGACTGGAGCAGGCGTCAGCTCTGAGGGGTTCATGCTGGGACCTGTAGTTCTTCATTTTTGGGGGGGTCACATGATTTTAAGTCCCAGCATGAACCCTCCCTGCTCTGCTAGGATGTGTTTGTGTGTCCTGAGGGGTTCAGCTGGGACCTGTAGTTCTTCACTTTTGGGGGGGGTCACATGATTTCAAGTCCCACAATGAACCCTCCCTGTCCTGCTAGGATGTGTTTGTGTGTCCTATCCTGGCAGGGCAGGGAGGGTTCATGCTGGGACTGGAAATCATGTGGCCCCCCCCAAAAGTGAAGAACTACAGGTCCCAGCATGAACCCCTCAGAGCTGACTACTGCTCCAGTCCTGCCCAGTGCAGTGCCCACCCCTTATGATGTGTTGGTCAGTGCTGTGCTGACAATGGTGAGTGAGCAATGCTTACTTACCTGCTTTCTACAGCTGGCTGAAATCTGTCTCACTCTGTCACGTCTTTCTGTGTTCTTCAGACTTCAGCACAGCAGCATGCCGCTGCCTGAGTGGCTGGACAGTGTGCCTCGAGGAAAGAGCGGGAGGAGGAGGAGGGTGGACTCGGAGGCGGAGCTAGCTAGAAGATCTTTCCTCCGCTGCCTGTGATAGGCACAACTCTGCCTCTCTCCTGATCTGCTAGTGATGTCACTGGTTGCTACAAGCCAAGCGGGCTTCACGTAGCAACCAGCAGAGACAGTGCCAGCTAGCTAGGCTAGGGGGGTCCACAGCCACTGTCAGATTGATCGTGCATTTGATTTAGATCGACCCAGGGCGGCATTGGAAATCCAGGACAATGACAGGCAGCAGGCAGGCATCCTAGGCTGGGGCCCCAGGCCAGCTGGGGCCCCAGGCAATTGCTTGTTTTGCCTGTCCTGTTCCGACGGCCCTGTATATGAGCATGAGTTGCTCTGTTCCCACAGTTCCTCCAACAAAGTGGGGAATTAGTGGGAAACATCCGATGAAGCTTTGAAGGGGTGTAATGCCATCTAGTTAACAATTTGTAATTGACTTCTGCCATCTTTGATGCAATTGAAGAGATATGAGTCAGCTGCAGTACCTTATCCTTTTGGCTGTCTGGGATGTTGGATTCCAGATCTGCCTCCCACTTAGTAAAGAAGGGAGGATAAGTATCTACTTGGATCTTAATGAGTGATTTATAAAATACCGAGATACTATGTTCAGGTAGCTCCGTTAAATTAAAGATTTCCTCAATACTGTTTAAATCCTGTATCCCTTTAAGCGGCTGAGGTAAAGTTCTAAGAAAGCCCTGCAACTGACTATATCTCCATATGTCTAGAAACCTAATCGGCTTAAGGCCAAGAATTTCCCCAAGAGGCTTAATAGTATTTGCTCCAAGAACCTGATGTAATAAGAGAGGTCCTTCTGATGACCACGTCTTATATCCCGGATCTAATAGGCCAGGTAAAAAATAATCGTGGTCTAAGAGTGGTAACAAAGGAGAAGCATATGACCATGAGATCTTCCTATGTAAGGCATCCCATACATCAAGAGTGGAAGTACAGGTCCTTCTCAAAAAATTAGCATATTGTGATAAAGTTCATTATTTTCTGTAATGTACTGATAAACATTAGACTTTCATATATTTTAGATTCATTACACACAACTGAAGTAGTTCAAGCCTTTTCTTGTTTTAATATTGATGATTTTGGCATACAGCTCATGACAACCCAAAATTCCTATCTCAAAAAATTAGCATATCATGAAAAGGTTCTCTAAACAAGCTATTAACCTAATCATCTGAATCAACTAATTAACTCTAAACACCTGCAAAAGATTCCTGAGGCTTTTAAAAACTCCCAGCCTGGTTCATTACTCAAAACCGCAATCATGGGTAAGACTGCCGACCTGACTGCTGTCCAGAAGGCCATCATTGACACCCTCAAGCAAGAGGGTAAGACACAGAAAGAAATTTCTGAACGAATAGGCTGTTCCCAGAGTGCTGTATCAAGGCACCTCAGTGGGAAGTCTGTGGGAAGGAAAAAGTGTGGCAGAAAACGCTGCACAACGAGAAGAGGTGACCGGACCCTGAAGAAGATTGTGGAGAAGGACCGATTCCAGACCTTGGAGGACCTGCGGAAGCAGTGGACTGAGTCTGGAGTAGAAACATCCAGAGCCACCGTGAACAGGCGTGTGCAGGAAATGGGCTACAGGTGCCGCATTCCCCAGGTCAAGCCACTTTTGAACCAGAAACAGCGGCAGAAGCGCCTGACCTGGGCTACAGAGAAGAAGCACTGGACTGTTGCCCAGTGGTCCAAAGTACTTTTTTCGGATGAAAGCAAATTTTGCATGTCATTCGGAAATCAAGGTGCCAGAGTCTGGAGGAAGACTGGGGAGAGGGAAATGCCAAAATGCCTGAAGTCCAGTGTCAAGTACCCACAGTCAGTGATGGTCTGGGGTGCCATGTCAGCTGCTGGTGTTGGTCCACTGTGTTTTATCAAGGGCAGGGTCAATGCAGCTAGCTATCAGGAGATTTTGGAGCACTTCATGCTTCCATCTGCTGAAAAGCTTTATGGAGATGAAGATTTTATTTTTCAGCACGACCTGGCACCTGCTCACAGTGCCAAAACCACTGGTAAATGGTTTACTGACCATGGTATTACTGTGCTCAATTGGCCTGCCAACTCTCCTGACCTGAACCCCATAGAGAATCTGTGGGATATTGGGAAGAGAAAGTTGAGAGACGCAAGACCCAACACTCTGGATGAGCTTAAGGCCGCTATCGAAGCATCCTGGGCCTCCATAACACCTCAGCAGTGCCACAGGCTGGTTGCCTCCATGCCACGCCGCATTGAAGCAGTCATTTCTGCAAAAGGATTCCCGACCAAGTATTGAGTGCATAACTGAACATAATTATTTGAAGGTTGACTTTTTTTGTATTAAAAACACTTTTCTTTTATTGGTCGGATGAAATATGCTAATTTTTTGAGATAGGATTTTTGGGTTTTCATGAGCTGTATGCCAAAATCATCAATATTAAAACAAGAAAAGGCTTGAACTACTTCAGTTGTGTGTAATGAATCTAAAATATATGAAAGTCTAATGTTTATCAGTACATTACAGAAAATAATGAACTTTATCACAATATGCTAATTTTTTGAGAAGGACCTGTAGTCAATATAGAGGTACCTGGAGCAAGATGCCTATGTATACGTGGTAGCCAGGGTACAATTGCTAAATCTGTGCTACTAAGAGCATATTCTAGGCTCACCCAAAGTTTGGAATTATTGGCATATTTCCACTCAGCAATTCTAGATAGAATAACAGCATTATAATACATCTTAAAATTTGGAAGGGCCAGTCCCCCATCATCTTTGGAGCGAAACAACACTTCCTTGGATACTCTGGGGTGGCTGTTCTTCCAAATAAAGCGGGAGACCATGTTCTGTAACAGGGAAAAAAAGCCTATAGGTACACCCAATGGGATCATTTGAAAAAAGAAAAGGACTCTAGGCAGAATGTTCATTTTAACTATGCTTATTTTACCCAGCCATGAGTGTGTCAGCGTCTTCCATTTTTGTAGGTCTTTTCTAATATTATTCAATAAAGGGATGTAATTGTATTTAAATAAGGACTGAGTATGAGGCGTAAGATTCACTCCTAAATATTTCATGCTACGTTGAACCCATCTAAAAGGGAAGAGGGGTTTTAAACTTTCCACCTCCCTACCAGGTAGGTTGATGTTTAATATTTCGGACTTAGAGAGATTAATTAGAAAATTAGAAAGTGTCTGAAAAGTAGAAAAAGATGTCATTAAGTTAGGAAGCGAAATACGGGGCTGCTGAATAAAAAATAAAATATCGTCCGCATATGCCGCATATTTGTGGGTTTTATTACCTACTTGAATCCCGTGTATATTTATATTTTGTCTTATAGTTGCCAGGAAGGGTTCAAGGGTAAGAGCAAATAAGAGAGGGGAGAGGGGGCACCCCTGTCTAGTCCCGTTAAATAATTGAAATGACTCACTCAAAGTGCCATTTATGCGAATTTGTGCCATGGGGTTAGCATAAAGGGAAGCGATGTGATGAAACATCTTGGATCCCAACCCAAAATGCCGCAAGGTCATTTTCAGGTAATCCCAGTCCACCCTATCAAACGCTTTTTCTGCATCTGTAGATACCAATAGGGTGGACTGGGACGACCTTTGAACATGTTGTATGAGGGCTATTGCCCGGAGAGAATTATCCTTGGCTTCTCTATGTGGTATAAAGCCTGTTTGATCCGTAGAAATCCAACTAGGTATAAGAGGGAGTAGTCTATTAGCCATTACCTTTGAATATAGTTTGATATCGACATTTAATAGGGAAATTGGCCTATAGCTACTACATTGAGTAGAATCCTTATCTGCTTTAAGAATAACTGAGATATGTGCTGTGAGAGATTCCGGGCGTAATCCCGAAGTCTGTGAAATTGAGTTGGCATAGGCAGTGAGATGGGGCAAGAGAACGTCGCCAAATGTTTTATAATATCGGGTAGTATACCCGTCCGGTCCCGGGGCCTTACCTATCGGTGTAGATTTCAGAGCTGCCTGAAATTCCTCCAACGAAAAGTCAGACTCAATTTCTCTTAATGATGCCTTTGAAAGTTTAGGCAAGTTCGCTTCTTCCAAGTATGCAAGCATGAGACTACGTCTCTCCTTCACACTCAGAGACGGGGAGTCGCACCGCACCTTATAAAGATCTGCGTAATAGTCCCTGAAAGCTTTAGCAATATGAGTGTTCGCATGGACTAAATTTCCGATAATTTTATTTTAGGGATAAATGAGCATACGTGATTGCCTTTGTATAGTTGGGGGGTCCGATCGGACCCCCCTTCTGTACAGTGAGCGGTGGCTAAGTGTCCGGGAGCGTTCCGGGATGAGGGGGCAGCCATTCGTTTCTGGCCACCCCCTCGCGATCGCTCCCGGCGAATGGAAATGCCCCCTCTGTCTGTGTCAGACAGAGGGAGCAGGAGGAAGTGATGTCATCTCTGGTGCGGCGCTCACATATACCGAGCGCCGTACAAGAGAAGATATCAGGTCAGTGCACACAACACTACACTGACACCAGGACACATAGGGACATAAATCGCCCCCCCAGACACCCCAGATCACCCCCCAGATCACCCCCCCAGCCCCCAGTCACAGTGTCACTGATTGCAGTGACCATTTATTTAGTGATCACTGCAATCAGTGACATTTGTGACTGTAAAAGTGTCACCAAAGTTTAGTCTTAGGTCCAGTGTAGCCCCCTAACCCCCCCCTAATAAAGGTTTAACCCCCTGATCACCCCCCAGATAACCCTTTCACCGCCTATCACCACTGTCGCTTAGCGATCATTTTTCTGATCGCTGTCTTAGCGTCAGTGATGCCGATCGGCAGCCAGTAATTTTTTTTAGGTTCGCCGCAGGTTTTTATAGCGTCAGGTACCCCAATATATTATCTAATAAAGGTTTAACCCCCTTGATCGCCCCCCAGGTAACCCTTTCACCCCCTATCACCACTGTCACTAAGCAAACGTTTTTCTAAACGCTGTCTTAGTGTCGGTGATGCAGATCGTAGCCAGTAATTTTTTTTAGGTTCGCCGCATGTTTTTATAGCGTCAGGTACCCCAATATATTATCTAATAAAGGTTTAACCCCCTTGATCGCCCCCCCAGGTAACCCTTTCACCCCCATCACCACTGTCACTAAGCAATCGTTTTTCTAAACGCTGTCTTAGTGTCGGTGATGCAGATCGGTAGCTGGTAATTTTTTTTAGGTTCGCCGCAGGTTTTTATAGCATCAGGTACCCCCATATATTATCTAATAAAGGTTTTAACCCCCTGATTGCCCCTAGTTAACCCTTTCACCAGTGATCACCATATAAGTGTTACGGGTGACGCTGGTTAGTTAGTTTGCTTTTTATAGTGTCAGGGCACCCGCCGTGTATATAACCCAATAAAGGTTTAACCCCCTGATCGCCCGGCGGGTGATATCAATTAGGTTTTAGCGTCAGAGAAGGTCTGCGTCACACCCCAGGCAGCGTCAGGTTAGTGCCAGTAATGCTAACACCCACACGTGAAGCATACACCCCCCTTAGTGGTATAGTATCTGAACAGATCAATATATGATCTTATCAGATCTATACTAGCGTCCCCAGCAGTTTAGGGTTCCCAAAAACGCAGTGTTAGCGGGATCAGCCCAGATACCTGCTAGCGCCTGCGTTTTGCCCCTCCGTCCAGCCCAGGCCACCCAAGTGCAGTATCGATCGATCACTGTCACTTACAAAACAAAAACACACATAACTGCAGCGTTCGCAGAGACAGGCCTGATCCCTGCGACTCCAGTGCTGTAGGAGGTGATTTCACCACCACAGTTAAAAAAAAAAAAGCAAATATGCCGAAGCATTGGGGCAGCAGGGGCGGAGGAGCGATTTTGCTCCTAATGCCGCGTACATACGGTCGAAATTCCGACGGAGGCTTGCCCGTGGAAAAGTCCGACCATGTGTGTGCGGCATAACTTTTTTGCGGGAGGATGCCCCCATGCTTCGGCATATATAAATGGTGCGTGGATGCCCATCATTGGAAGTGGGTGGATGAAGGGCGGTATTCTAATGGTGGGCATACCCACCGATCAATCTCTTTTTTCGTTCAGCCAACTGGCTGCATGAAATAAAAAGATTACATGTCCAACAAGGACCAGCAACGTACTGGTATGTTGCTGGACTTTGAATGTTTATACCAGAATGATGCCTGCGGGTTTAGGTATCATCTTGGTATCATTCTTTTCAGCCTGCGGCCGGCTTTCATGTAAAAGCAATCCTAGTGGCTAATTAGCCTCTGGACTGCTTTTACAAGCAGTGGGAGGGAATGCCCCCCCCCGGATATAAAAAGCGCCATTGGGAAATTGGGAAAGCATTTTATCACACCGATCTTGGTGTGGTCAGATGCTTTGAGGGCAGAGGAAAAATCTAGGGTCTAGAAGACCCCAGTTTTTTCAAAAAAAGAGTACCTGTCACTACCTATTGCTATCATAGGGGATATTTACATTCCCTGAGATAACAATAAAAATGATAAAAAAAAAAAAATACTTGGAAGGAACAATTTAAAAATAAAATAAAAAAGCACCATGCATGTGAGGTATCACCGCGAAGGTCAGATCGAGGGCAATCATTTTAGCAGTAGACCTCCTCTGTAAATCTACTGGGGTAACCTGTAAAGGCTTTTAAAGGCTTTTAAAAATGTATGTAGTTTGTCGCCAATGCGCGTTTGTGCGAAATTTTAAAGCATGTCGTGTTTGGTATCTATGTACTCGGCCTAAGATCATCTTTTTTATTTCATCAAACATTTGGGCAATATAGTGTGTTTTAGTGCATTAAAATTAAAAAAAGTGTATTTTTTAACCCAAAAAATGCGTTTGAAAAATCGCTGCGCAAATACTGTGTAGAAAAAAAAAATGCAACACCCACCATTTTAATCTGTAGGGCCTTTGCTTTAAAAATATATATAATGTTTGGGGGTTCAACATAATTTTCTTGCAAAAAAAAAAATGTTTTCATGTAAACAAAAAGTGTCAAAAAGGGCTTTGTCTTCAAGTGGTTAGAAGAGTGGATGTAAGCTTCCTAATGTTGTGTATAAAATGCCAGAACAGTTCAAAACCCCCCCAAATGACCCCATTTTGGAAAGTAGACACCCCAAGCTATATACTGAGAGGCATGTCGAGTCCATGGAATATTTTATATGTTGACACAAGTTGCGGAAAAAACGACAATTTTTTTTTTTTTTTTGCACAAAGTTGTCACTAAATGATATATTGCTCAAACGTGCCATGGGCATATGTGGAATTACACCCCAAAATACATTCTGTTGCTTCTCCTGAGTACGGGGATACCACATGTGTGAGACTTTTTGGGAGCCTAGCCACGTACGGGACCCCAAAAACCAAGCACCGCCTTCAGGCTTTCTAAGGGTGTAAATTTTTGATTTCACTTCTCACTGCCTATCACAGTTTCGGAGGCCATGGAATGCCCAGATAGCACAAAACCCCCCCAAATGACCCCATTTTGGAAAGTAGACACCCCAAGCTATTTGCTGAGAGGTATTGTGAGTATTTTGCAGATCTCGCTTTTTGTCACAAAGTTTTGAAAATTGAAAAAAAAAAAATATATATATATATATTTTCTTTCTTCATTTTCAAAAACAAATGAGAGCTGTAAAATACTCGCCATTCCTCTCAGCAAATAGCTTGGGGTGTCTATATTCCAAAATGGGGTCATTTGGGGGGGTTTTGTGCGATTTTGGCATTTTATGGCCTTCGAAACTGTGATAGGTAGTGAGGAGTGAAATCAAAAATTTGTGCCTAGAAATCCTGAAGGCGGTGCTTGGTTTTCGGGGTCCCGTACGCGGCTAGGCTCCTAAAAAGTCCCACACATATGGTATCCCCGTACTCAGGAGAAGCAGAAAAATTTATTTTGGGGTGTAATTCCACATATAACCATGGCATGTGTGAGCAATATATCATTTAGTGACAACTTTTTGTCATTTTTTTTTTTTTTTTGTCATTATTCAATCACTTGGGACAAAAAAAAAATATATTCAATGGGCTCAACAGGCCTCTCAGCAATTTCCTTGGGGTGTCTACTTTCTAAAATGGGGTCATTTGGGGGGGTTTTGTGCTATTTTGGCATTTTATGGCCTTCGAAACTGTGATAGGTAGTGAGGAGTGAAATCAAAAATTTGCGCCCTTAGAAATCCTGAAGACGGTGCTTGGTTTCCAGGGTCCCGTACGCGGCTAGGCTCCCAAAAAGTCCCACACATGTGGTATCCCCGTACTCAGGAGAAGCAGCAAAATGTATTTTGGGGTGAAATTCCACATATAACCATGGCATGTGTGAGCAATATATCATTTAGTGACAACTTTTTGTAATTTTTTTTTTTTTTAGTCATTATTCAATCACTTGGGACAAAAAAATAAAAAATTCAATGGGCTCAACATGCCTCTCAGCAATTTCCTTGGGGTGTCTACTTTCCAAAATGGGGTCATTTGGGGGGGGGGGGGGGGTTTGTACTGCCCTGTCATTTTAGCACCTCAGGAAATGAGATAGGCAGTCATAAATTTAAAGCTGTGTAAATTTCAGAAAATGTACCCTAGTTTGTAAACGCTATAACTTTTGCGCAAACCAATAAATATACGCTTATTGACATTTTTTTTACTAAATACATGTGGCTGAATACATTTTGGCCTAAATGTATGACTACAATTGAGTTTATTCGATTTTTCTTATAACAAAAAGTAGAAAATATCATTTTTTTTCGAAATTTTCGGTCTTTTTCCGTTTATATCGCAAAAAATAAAAATCGCAGTGGCAATCAAATACCATTAAAAGAAAGCTCTATTTGTGGGAAGAAAAGGACGCAAATTTCGTTTGGGTACAACATTGCATGTCCGCACAATTTACAGTTAAAGCAGCGCAGTGCAAAATTCTGAATTCACCTCTGGTCCTCTAGGTACCAAATGGTCCGGGGCTTAAGTGGTTAAGCAGATTTTTTAGTTCTTCTCTTTTCAACGTAAGAGCTTCTAAATGGGATATGTGTAAAGTACGTTTATGTTGTTTATCAAGTTTGGTTATTTGATGAAGAACCTGCTCTAGTTGTTGACCATGTTCTCTTTTCTTCCTTGCCCCAAGTTCTATAAATCGGCCTCTCATAGTTGCCTTATGCGCTTCCCATACAATAGCAGGGGATGTCTCTGAGGGTTTGTTGTCTCTGAAATACTCTGTAATATATGAGGCAAACGTTGAGACCTCTGTTACATTAGAAAGGAGAGAATCATTAAGTTTCCAATTGTTGGAGCGCTGGATTAAAGTGGGCATGGTCATAGTCATCGATACAGGTGCATGATCTGACAGTGTCGCTGTGCCTATATCCGCAGATTTTAATAGTGGGAGGTTATAGTGATCTAAAAAAATATTATCTATTTGGGAATAGGTCTGGTGAGTCTTCGAAAAATGGGAAAAATCTTTTTCTTTTGGATGTGAGATACGCCATACGTCTATCAATTGCCAGTCTATAAGTCTCTTTTTAATAAAAGACAAACGCTTAAAAGAGATGTTAGAGCGCCCATGGGATGTGTCCAGAATAGGGTCTAGAGGCATATTTATGTCTCCTGCCAGTATAATTACTCCCTCGGCAAAGTGTGACAAGTCGGTGAGAATTTGGGAGAAGAAAGTGGTTTGGTTTTGGTTCGGGCAATAAATGTTTACTAGGGTACATTGGGTAGTGCCCAGGAAGCCCTTTAGAAAGAGAAAGCGACCATGGTCATCCGCTTGCATATCTAAATAACGAAAAGGTACACTACTACTAAAGCCAATGGCCACACCTTTAGCCTTATTTGTATCTGAGAGGCTATAATACCACTGGGGGAAGTATACTGAGTTCAATTTAACCTGTGTAGTATGGGTTAAATGTGTTTCCTGGAGATAAACAATAGAAGAAGCCAATTTCCGCAATTCACAGGTGACCTGATGTCGTTTAGCCGCTACATTTAAACCTCTTACATTATAAGAGGTGACTTTAAGTGTGGTCATTATCACAGTAGAGCGTGTCCCTTAGCCTACTTATCCATGCATGCCAGCCTCGGAGGGGGAGAAAAAAAAAAAGGAAAAAAAAAGGGTATATGTTGAGACAAAAAAACAAAAAAAACAAATTTACATACACAACAAAAACGTCCATCCGGACACGTGTGGGAAACCATAATTTGTCACGCAGATATCTGCGGTGGTCCCTGTGGGGGGGGGGGAGAGACCGGGCAGCCATCCAAAACTCTCTTAGGAGAGCGGATAGAGAAAATACTTGCAGTCTGCCCGTTCTCCCCGACCCCAGAAGGAAAAAAGGGAAGGGGAACATGTTGTATAAACAACACATAGGAGCATTATGCTCCACCAGCATTCAGCTATGCGTATAATAGCGAACAAGAAAATACTTTTTGCTCCTCCAATACATAACTAATCCTAAACACTAGAACGTTTAACTTTAACAGCTAGATCTCGCTTTCATTAAATATGATAGCTTACAAATATACTTAATCAGAAAGAGAGTGCATATAAACATAATCATCCATAATCATTCTCTACTCATCTGCGTTGTTGTTCAGTGCTTGGCGCTAAAGGACGCCCTTTTTTAATAGGGGATTTTTGCCACTGAGAGTCCTGAATATGTAAAAATTTAGGAATCGGATCCTGCCAGCTCGGGAGGTCTATTAATGGAAGATTAAGGACCTTTAAAAATTGTGGAAGCTCCTCTGGGAACCGGAGGGTATGAAAGCGACCATTTCTGTTAGCAATAAGGCACGCCGGAAAACCCCATCTATAAGTAATCCCATTAGAGAGTAGATGTTCCAAGAGTGGTTTAAGAGCTCTACGGCGGTCCAAGGTTTCCTTGGATAAATCCGAGAAAACATTAAGAGTCGCTCCATCAAAATCGATGTTGGGGATACTCCTCATCTTAGCCATTATGGCGTTCTTATCTGTAAAATAATGTAGGCGACATATTACATCTCTAGGTTGTTCAGTAGCACTGTTTCGTGGCTTAAGGGCCCGATGAACTCGGTCCAGGCGCAGTGGTTCAGTGGGTGCATTTCCCAATACTGAATTAAATATACCGATAATCGACGGCTCCAAATCCTTATCGCCAGTTGCTTCGGGCAAACCTCTAATTCTCAGGTTGTTTCTACGGTTTCTATTCTCGAGATCCTCCAGCTTATATAAAGAGGCACGGTGGGCACAAGCTATCTGTGTAACAGTCTTTTGTAATTCTCTTATAGCTGTTTCATGAGTATCTTGTCTCTTTTCTGTTTCCTCCACCCTATCGAGAATATGCGCCATATCTGTTCTTACCCCCGCTATTTCCTTTTTTATTGATGTTTCAAGTCCCTGGAACATCCCAGCTAACTCTTTTCTAATGCCAGTCAGCAAAGACGCCATGTCTGAGCCTGTGGGAGATTCAAGATCTTCCATAAGATCTGAGCTACCAGATGATATGGGCGAGCTTTTACTTTCAAAAATTGCTAGTGAGGCAAGAGACGCATTGCGTCTCGTACATCTAATTTGACTGCTACATGCGTCAGGGCTGTTTCCACTGGCAACCAGAAATCGCTGTATAGAGCTAGCAATAGCTTGATTACTCGCTGTTTCTTTACTATGTTTTTTGGGAATAGCAGAGCGATTTTTTTTGGATGTCTTTGTTGGCATAATTGGAGCTTCAAAGCTGCATGCTGAGTGGAGCACTAACCAGTCACATCTGCTTAACAGCACATGTACCACATAGTATGGAGCATAAAATTATTCAGGTCCTTATCAAACATACAATCTTACTGATTTTTTTGTCTCTTTCAAATATGTTTTTTCACTGATTTTATAGAACCTACTACCAGGTATTATATCATGATTCAAAAAAAAAAAAAAATATTTTTTTATCCAGAGACAACATGCATCTGCAAGTAGTACCAAGATAGTGATCCAAATATATATCCCCAGGGTATATTTTCTAATAGAAAGTCATTGCTGAGTGCCAGTGTAACGTAGTTCAACTGTGGGGGGACCCATATGACAGATCTTCCCCTAAAGTTTATGAGGAGGGGGCTGTGTGGTTTGTAGCTTCTGGAGGTCTAAGCAGTCCAGCAAGGCCAGGCCTGTGGTATATGGAGACCTGAGCCGTCTAGCAAAGTGGGGCCTATGATGTATGGAAGCCTAAGCTATCCAGCAGAATGGGGCCTATAATCTGCAGAGGCCTAAGGTATCCAACAGGATGGGGTCTGTGCTCTGCAGAGGCCTAACAGACACATCCACCGCTGCTCACTGCCTACCCAGGTAAAATTGATAACAGGGGTTTCTGCTTAGAGGGGGGTGCAAGGGGATTGCTAGGTGTAGCAAGATGGCCGCCGTCTTCCGGGAGTAGGCCGAAGCCGCGGCCTTGAGTACGGAGTGCGGAGGTATGTGACACTGGCGGCTTCTGGAGGTATGGAGGGTAATTAAGGGCCGATCTGGCCGTATACAGTCCTAGATATAGGTGATCCAGGGATGCAGCCCGGTGCGGGCAGTGTAGTACTCACTGTGCACTAGTTAGGGCCGCATCTGGGATCGTGGTCCACGGAGCGCCGGATCACCTCGCCGTAGCCCCCCAAATGGTTCCATGCAGTGTAGTGTCTGCCCAGTGTCCTCCAGACATGCAACGGCTGCCGGGTGAAGCAGGTGTCTAAGTGCTGGAGAGGCTGTAAATCCGCAGGTCCCAAGATGGCAGAGGGCCTCAGCAGCATTGGGCCCGTCACAGGCCTAGAGCGGATCCCCAATTACCCTTACCTACACTTGTTGAGTGCAATCAGATACCTGCTAACATGGAAGAAATCCCTACTCCAGCTGCTGCTTTCCATCACCCTCACCTCAAGGTAATAGCAAATGAGATACCGCCGCTTGACAAAGATGCTCAGATCCTTCTTCTGTTAGAAAGAGACATTCTAAGAGTTCACAAGGTACACAGACAAGTCAGTGGACCCCTAGATGCCCCATTTGCCCACCGCACGATCTAGGGTGGGTCATCATAGGCATTGTCTGTATACGCAAAATGAAAAGACCTACCAACATTTCGTCATTCAAGACAAATGTTCTGCCAAATGGCCGAAACACTTACTTTGAGCCATGCCCACATCACTACTGGGTGAAAGAGAAGATAGCCAGCCACGAATGGCAACATGGTATCTCAGGTGACACAAGCCCTTTCTCCTGCCATGATGGCGACTTCGGCTCTACAGTGTTTAATGCAACCAGTGAAGATGACATACTGGCTCCTTCAATGGAAGACAAAGAATTCATCAAGGTAATGGACAATGAGTTCTTTCAAGATGACTCCAATAACTGGGTAGCACCCCTACCCTTTCGTCTCCCAAGAGAGAGATAGCCTGCTGTAAGTTGTTGGGCAATCAGTAGATTCTGCTCCTTAAAGCGAAACTTAAGCAGGAAACCAGAGATGCAAAGGCACTTTGTGGACTTTAGGCAAAATGTATTTGACAGAGATCACGCAGAGCCTGCTCCCCCACTAAAGGAGGGAGAAGAATGCTGGTACCTTCCATCCTTTGGCGTGTTTCACCCATGCAAACCAGACCAAATCAGAGTTGTCTTCGATTCCAGTGATCAGCACGAAGGTGTTTCTCTTAACAACATGCTTCTTACTGGACCCAACTTGAACAACAGTCTAATAGGAGTCTTGATTAGTTTCAGACAAGAGCCTGTAGCAGTAATGGCCGACATTCAACAGATGTTTCACTGCTTCATCGTCAGAGAAGACAACAGAAACTACCTCAGGTTTCTATGGCACAAGGACAATGACCTCAACAAGGAAGTTAAAGATTATCGCATGAAGATACATGTCTTCAGTAACAGTCCTTCCCCAGCAGTGGCAACTTATGGGCTAAGGAGAACAGCTCAGACTGGAGAAGTTGAATATGGATCTGATGCCCGTCAATTTGTTGAAAGAAACTTCTACGTTGACGACGCACTTAAGTCCTTTCCAACTGCTAAAGAAGCAATTGATCTTCTCAACAGAACAAAGGAGATGCTGTCTGTAGCAAACCTTAGACTGCACAAGATTATATCCAACAGCCATGAACTTATGAATGCCTTTCACTCTGAGGACTATGCCACTAGTCTAAAAAACCTTGACTTAGGTACAGATGTGCCTCCTGTACAGCGAAGTCTGGGTTTGTTGTGGAACATCAAACAAGACAAATTCACCTTCCAAGTGTCAACTTGTGACAAACCCTTCACTAAGAGAGGAGTCCTGTCCGTGGTGAATAGCATCTATGACCCACTGGGTTTCCTTGCTCCAGTTACCATTCAAGGTAAGATTTTACTAAGACAGTTGTCTACTGAGAACATACTCCCTTGCCTAGTGAGAATCAACACAAGTGGGAAAGGTGGAGATATTCTTTGAAGTCACTAGAAAAACTTCAGATTCCCCGTTGCTATGTTCCAGGTTCCACTTCAACTGCTAACCGGAGAGAGATTCATATTTTCTCTGATGCATCAGTTGAAGCTATTGCTGCAGTAGCCTATTTGAAGACCTCTGAACTGAATGGAGAATCTCACTGTAGTTTTGTCCTAGGCAAGGCAAAACTCACTTCCAAGCCTGCACATACCATACCAAGACTTGAACTTGATGCAGCCGTGCTAGCAGTAGAAATTGCCGAGGTCATACGAAGTGAAATGGACACTAGAATTGATTCTTTCACCTTCTATACAGACAGTAAGGTACTACTTGGTTACATAAACAACCAAACAAAACAATTTTATGTGTACGTCAGCAACAGGGTTGAACGTATCAAAAGATTCTCTCTACCAAGTCAATGGCATCACGTTCCCACTGAATTCAACCCAGCTGACTGTGGGACCAGAGCCGTGTCACCTGCCGCTCTTCAGGACAGCTTATGGCTGTCACCTCCAAGGTTTCTGCGTGAGGACTCTTACTTACTCCCTATTGACACCACCTATGGGCTAGTAAACCCTGAAGATGATAAGGAAATAAGAACTGTGAACATCTCACTACACACTTCTGTAAGTACAAAACAGAAGCTGCGGTCACACCGTTACGAGCATCAATGGAAGCAGGTGCAGCATCTAGCCAATGTGTTCTGGCATCGCTAGAAGAAAAAGTATCTTCACCACCTTCAAGGTTGTAACAAATGGCAAGCATCTAAGCCGAATCTTAAGGTAGGAGACCTCATCCTTCTAAAAGACAAGGAAGTTTGTCGGAATGAGTGGCCTATGGGTCTTATTACTAAAGTTATGCACAGTGACGATAAAGTCCGGAAGGTAGAAGTCAAGGTAACCAAGGGAGGATCGACACGAACCTTTAGTCGACCAATTACAGAGTTAGTACTCCTTTTGCCAGGTGAGTGACTTGTGCAAGGACTAGCCATGCTGTTGGCACGGCGGGGAGTACATTGCTGCCATCTACAGGTTCTACTCAGAACTTTGGAATTCTTTGAAGACATCATACTGTGACTTTATGTTCTTCATCCTGTTGAACTTACGTTTGTTATTTGCTTGTTGCATGTTTTTCATTACAGGTTCCAGGACATTTATCAGTATTGGACTTATTGAAAATATATATATTAGTTTAAGGTTATGAAATCTAAAGATTTCAGACGGGGAGTGTTGTGTTACACTATGTGATTATTCTTGCTCTGTGTCTTTAACCACTTCGCGCCCGGCCTATCTGCAAAAGACGTCCGCAAAGCGGTCGCCAATTGCTGATAGGACATCTATGGACGTCCTCCCATTCACTTCCGCGATGCGCGCCGCCGCGGGCGCGCATCGGGGAAAAGCTGTGCCCGCCGTGTCAGGCGGGTGCCGATGCGCGTGCCTGGCGGCCGCGATGTCCGCCAGGTACCCGCGATTGGCTGTCACAGGGACGTGGATCTCTGTGTGTAAACACAGAGATCCACGTCCTGTCAGGGAGAGGTGACGGATGGTGTGTCCCTTGTACATAGGGACAACCATCAGTCACCTCCCCCAGTCAGTCCCCTCCCCCCACAGTTACAATCACTCCCAGGGAACACATTTAACCCCTCGATCGCCCCCTAGTGGTTAACCCCTTCACTGCCAGTCACATTTATACAGTAATCAGTGCATATTTATAGCACTATTCGCTGTATAAATGTGAATGGTCCCAAAAATGTGTCAAAAGTGTCCGATGTGTCCGCCATAATGTCACAGTCACAAAAAAAAAAATCGCAGACCGACGCCATTACTAGTAAAAAAATAAATAAAAAAAAATCATAATTCTATTCCTTATTTTGTAGGCGCTATAACTTTTGCGCAAACCAATCACTATACGCTTATTGTGTTTTTTTTTTTTTTTTACCTAAAATATGTAGAATACGTATCAGCCTAAACTGAGGAAAAAAATTGTTTTTTAACCACTTAACAACCACCTGCCGACAAATAACGTCGACAAGGTGGTTGTTTAACTCTGGGAGGACGTTATATAACGTCCTCCCAGAATCGCGCTCCCGCGCGCCCCCTGGGGCGCGCACACGGGAAACTCCGTGACCGGCGGATCACGAATCGCGGTAAATCGCCGCTGATAGCGGCCGTTTACCACGTGATCGCTCCGTCAAATGACGGAGCAATCACTTGTAAACAGACCGGCGTCATTTGATGACGCCGGTTCCTCCCTCCCCTCTCTGTACCGATCGGTACAGTGTGAGAGGGGAGGGGGAGGGAGCGGATGGCAGCAGCAGCACTGTGGGCTGGATCTGTGACAATTGCAGTCACAGATCCAGCCATCCATCCATCCCTGCTCAGCCATCCCTGTGCTATACCCTGCCAATACTCTGCAAAATACCCTGCCAATACTCTGCAAAATACCCTGCCAATACCCTGGTGCAATACTCTGCAATACCCTGGTGCAATACTCTGCAATACCCTGGTGCAATACTCTGCAATACCCTGCGCAATACTCTGCAATACCCTGCAAAATACTCTGCAATACCCTGCAAAATACTCTGCAATACCCTGCAAAATACTCTGCAATACCCTGCGCAATACTCTGCAATACCCTGCGCAATACTCTGCAATACCCTGCGCAATACCCTGCAAAATACTCTGCAATACCCTGGTGCAATACTCTGCAATACTCTGGTGCAATACTCTGCAATACTCTGGTGCAATACTCTGCAATACCGCAATACTCTGCAATACCCTGCGCAATACTCTGCAATACCCTGCGCAATACTCTGCAATACCCTGCGCAATATTCTGCAAAATACTCTGCAATACCCTGCACAATACTCTGCAATACCCTGCACAATACTCTGCAATACCCTCCACAATACTCTGCAATACCCTCCACAATACTCTGCAATGCCCTCCACAATACTCTGCAATACCCTCCACAATACCCTGTGCAATACCCTCCACAATACCCTGTGCAATACCCGTGCAATACCCTGCCATACACCGCAATACCCTGCCATAGTCCGCAATACTCCGCAATGCCCTGCAATACTCCGCAATGCCCAGCAATACTCCGCAATGCCCGGCAATACTCCGCAATGCCCGGCAATACTCTGCAATAACCACTTCCCGCCCTCCGGCCGTCATATGACGTCCTTGACTTTGTGCGGGGATATCTGAATGATGGGAGCAGCTACAGGCATCATTCAGATATTAGCTTTTTCAGCCGGCGATTCCCTACACCATAAGAACAATCATAGCGGCTGTTCCGCCGCTTGATCATTCTTACGGGAGGCGAGAGGGGATGTCCCCCCCCCCCGCCGCCCTCCGGTGCTTCTACCGACTCACCGCTACGATCAAAGCCAGGATTGTTGTTTTTTTTTTGTATTTTTTTCAGGCTTCCCAGCCTAGAGGTGAGATGTGGGGTCTTATTGACACCCCCCCCCCATATCTCACTGTAAAGAGGACCTGTCATGCCATATTCCTATTACAAGGGATGTTTACGTTCCTTGTAATAGGTATAAAAGTGATCAAAAAAATGTTTGGGGCGGAAAAACATGTCAAACTAAAATAAATAAAGTAAAATGAAGAATAACATTTTTTTTTTTTTTTAAAGCGCCCCTGTCCCCGTGAGCTCGCATACAGAAGCGAACGCATACGTAAGTCCCGCCCACATATGAAAACGGTTTTCAAACCACACATGTGAGGTATCTCTGCGAACGTTAGAGCGAGAGCAATCATTTTGTCCCTAGACCTCCTCTGTAACTCAAAACATGTAACCAGTAAAAATATTTAAAGCGTCGCCTATGGGGATTTTTTAAGTAGCGAAGTTTGGCGCCATTCCACGAGTGTGTGCAATTTTTAAGGGCGACATGTTAGGTATCTATTTACTCGGCGTAACTTCATCTTTCACATTATGCAAAAACATTGGGCTAACTTTACTGTTTTTTTTTTTTTTTAAGCACAAAACATTTTTTTTCCGTAAAAAACGCGTTAAAAAAATTGCTGCGCAAATATCGTGCGAGATAAAAAGTTGCAACAACCACCATTATATTCTCTAAGGTCTTTGCTAAAAAAAATATATAATGTTTTGGGGTTCTATGTAATTTTCTAGCAAACAAATGATGATTTTTACACATAGGAGAGAAAAGTCAGAATTGGCCTGGGCCTCTCTATGTGGCCACGCTGTGTAAAAGTCTCACACATGTGGTATCGCCATACTCAGGAGTAATAGCAGAATGTGTTTTGGGGTGTAATTTGTGGAATGCATATGCTGTGTGTGAGAAATAACCTGCTAATATGACAATTTTGTGAAAAAAAAAAGAGAAAAAAAAAATCTTGATTTTGCAAAGAATTGTGGGAAAAAATGACAACTTCAAAAAACTCACAATGCCTCTTTCTGAATACCTTGGAATGTCTTCTTTCCAAAAAGGGGTCATTTGGGGGGTATTTGTACTTTTCTGGCATGTTAGGGTCTCAAGAATTGAGATAGGCCGTCAGTACTTCAGGTGTGATCAATTTTCAGATATTGGCACCATAGCTTGTGGACTCTATAACTTTCACAAAGACCAAATAATATACACCAATTTGTACTTATTTTTACCAAAGATATGTAGCAGTATAAATTTTGGCCAAAATTTATGAAGAAAAAATAGTAATTTGCAAAATTTTATAACAGAAACGAAAAAAAAATCATTTTTTTACAAAATTTTCAGTCTTTTTTCTCTTATAGCGCAAAAAATAAAAAACCCAACAGTGATTAAATACCACCAAAAGAAAGCTCTATTTGTGTGAAAAAAAGGACAAAAATTTCATATGGGTACAGTGTTGTATGACTGAGTAATTGTCATTCAAAATGTGAGAGCACCGAAAGCTGAAAATTGGTCTGGTTATTAAGGGGGTTTAAGTGCCCAGTGGTCAAGTGGTTAAAAAAAAATTGGGATATTAATTATAGCAAAAAAGAAAAAATATTGTGTTTTTTTCAAAATTGTCGCTCTTTTTTTGTTTATAGCGCAAAAAATAAAAACCGCAGAAATGATCAAATACCACCAAAAGAAAGCTCTATTTGTGGGAAAAAAAGGACGTCAATTTTGTTTGGGAGCCACGTCGCACGACGCGCAATTGTCATTCAAAGCGTGACAGCGCTGAAACCTGAAATTTCGCCTGGGCAGGAAGGGGGTTATGTGCCCAGTTGTCAAGTGGTTAAGATCTGTCCCCTTCTTTCTAGCTGAACTCTCTCTCTCACCGTAGTTCTTTATATTTCTCCGACACTTCCTGACTCTGGTCATTACTCCTGTATATCTTCCATGCTAAACATCTTACATGTGGCTTACAACTGCAACGTTTTTCTACCTATGAATATCCATCATTAAAACGGAACATTCGAAAGGATTCATCGTCTGTCGTCCTAACTGTGAGTTTATTCATTGAGTTAAGCTGCCTGTATTGATGCAAGGGATGAATATCAAACCAGCTTGTGTAAGGCCTTCATCAACCTGGAGATAGTTTATCGCTTTGTAGTTGAGACAGAACAACTTGAAAGACCCACATCAACGAACAAGGCAGACTTCTCCTTGCTCCTCATCTGGAATTTCCAACCCCACTATGCCTCCAGTCCTCTCAAAAACCTGCACTGAGAGGAATGAAGGTATAGCAATAGGTGTCCCAAGTACTTGCAGCTAATCTGCTAGCAGTACACCACCATCTGATTTTAGCAGGCAAATTTCCCTACCCCAGTTGCTAAACCGTAGAAAGAAATTCGGTCCCAGCCATCCACGTGCTCAGCGTCTGAATGTTAGCTTGGCAAATTGCTAGCACTGCAACTGCTGCCTTTTCAGCTGGTAGACTCTGCCCCCTTTCGTGAATTTGTGGAATGTGCTGTACCTCAGTGGCAGGTTCCAAAAATCCATTTCTTTTCACGGAAGGCCATTCCGGCTCTCTACCGGCATGTGGAAGGCAATGTTTTGGCCTCATTGGACAGGGCGGTCAGCAGTAAGGTGCATATTACCGCTGCCTCATGGTTCAGCAGGCATGGGCAGGGACATTACCTTTCCTTCACGGCGCACTGGGTAACTCTGCTGGCAGCTGGGAAGGATGCAGGACAGGTTTCAGTATTGTTGGAGCTTGCTCCGCCACCACGCCTCCAAAATGCTAGTGGTGATTCTGCCACAGCTCTCTCCTCCACCCCCTCCTCTTCTTCTTACTCTATGGCCTCTTCCACTGCAGATTTGTCCTCTGAACCAGCGGTGCTCCATTGGCGTTCAAGGGGCTACACAAGCACTCAGGCAAAAAGATGCCATGCGGTGCTTGAGTTGGTTTGTTTAGGGGACAGGAGCCACACTGGGGCAGAGATTCTGTCAGCTAAGCAGGGGCAGGCTCAGAGGTGGTTGACGCCATGCCTGCTTCAGCCAGGAATGGTTGTATGCGACAATGACACCAACCTTCTCTCCACCCTCCGACAGGGACACTTGACCCATGTTCCATGTTTGGCTCACGTCTTGAATTTGGTGGTGCAGCGGTCCTTGTGCAGGTACCCAGGCTTACAGGATCTCCTGAGGCAGGCCAGAAAAGTCTGTGGTCATATCCGCCGGTTATACAATGCCAGTGCTCGGCTGGCTGACACTTAAAGGGAATACAACCTGCCCACCAACCGCCTCATTTGTGACATGCCCACCAGGTGGAACTCACTGTTGGCATTGCTGCAGCGGCTGCACACACAGCAGAGGGCCATCAATGAGTACCTGTGTGAGTATGGCACCAAGACAGGGTTAGGAGAGCTTGGCTTTTTTTTGCCACGCCAGTGGCTACTGATCAAGGATGCATGCACTGTCCTGTCACCATTTAAGGAGGCCACAAGGATGATGAGCAGCTACAATGCATGCATCAGTGATACTGTCCCTCTTGTCATCCTGTTGGAGCACACACTTCGTGGAATAATTGTCAGGGCACTTGAGGCAGAACAGCGGGAGGAAGAGGAGGATCTTCCTTACCTCTCAATGCCCCCTTTATCCAGATAGTATACCTGCGGGCCCGCCAAACACACAGGAAGAAGAGGAGGATTGTGTCAGCATGGACGTGGAGGATAACACTCAGCAGCAGTCTTCGAGGGATCGTTTTCAGTCCCCAAAAACCCAAGGAGTTGTACGTGGCTGGGAGGAGGTAGTTGCGGATCATGTGATCCTTAGTGAACCAGAGGACTCAGAATCGAATGCCTCTGCAAACTTACGCTGCATGACCTCCCTGATTCTGCAAAGCCTGCGAAAGGACCCTAGGATTCGTGGTATCAAGGAGAGGGATCATTACTGGCTGGCAATCCTTCTTGATCCACGTTACAAGGGTAAGGTTGCAGAACTCATCCTGCCTTTCGCAGAGGGAGCAGAGGATAAAACATCTTCAGGAGAATTTTTCAGTCCTCCGCGCCAAGGTCTGATCGGTTCCAGCAACCATCGCCAGCGTCTGCATTACATGGTGCAGGAATATCTAGGGGCAAAAGCAGACTTGGAGACCTTTCCAACAGAGCATCCGCTGGGGTACTGGGTCTTGAGGATGGATCACTGGCCAGAGCTTGCTCAATATGCAATTGAGCTTCTGGCCTGTCCTGCATCCAGCATTCTTTCTGAATGCACATTCAGTGCTGCTGGAGGGTTTGTAACTGATACTAGAGTGCGCCTGTCCACAGACTCTGTTGATAGGCTCACATTCAAAAAATTGATTCAGTCTTGGATCAACAGCTACCAAGCACCTGATGCTGATGTAACTGATTGCATTTTCTATGGATGTGGGATCCCTTGAAGACTGCCTATGCTGAGTGACTATCCTATTCCTCCTCAATCTTGATGATGCTAGCTTCTAAGAATATTTTTGGTTTAGGGCACCACCACCACTGCCTAAGGCCCAATTTTCCTGTCCCTGTTTAACATGGGCATGTAATTACAATTTTTGATCCAATAATTCACAGCAGGGCCCGTTCCTGCGCTTAATAAGAGTATCTGGGAGGAGTTACAGTGTTGTGGCACCACCACCACCAAATGCCCGATTTTTCTGCCCCTGTTTAACCACTTAAGCCCCGGACCATTTCGGGCCATTAGGACCAAGCCTGTTTTTGGGATTCGGCACTGCGCTGCTTTAACTGTAAATTGTGCGGACATGCAATGTTGTACCCAAATGAAATTTGCGTCCTTTTCTTCCCACAAATAGAGCTTTCTTTTAATGGTATTTGATTGCCTCTGCGATTTTAATTTTTTGCGATATAAACAGAAAAAGACCGAAAATTTTGAAAAAAAATGATATTTTCTACTTTTTGTTATAAGAAAAATCGAATAAACTCAATTTTAGTCATACATTTAGGCCAAAATGTATTCAGCCACATGTCTTTAGTAAAAAAAATGTCAATAAGCGTATATTTATTGGTTTGCGCAAAAGTTATAGCGTTTACAAACTAGGGTACATTTTCTGAAATTTACACAGCTTTAAATTTATGACTGCCTATCTCATTTCTTGAGGTGCTAAAATGGCAGGGCAGTACAAAACCCCCCCAAATGACCCCATTTTGGAAAGTAGACACCCCAAGGAAATTGCTGAGAGGCATGTTGAGCCCATTGAATATTTTTTTTTTTGTCCCAAGTGATTGAATAATGACAAAAAAAAAAAAAAAAATTACAAAAAGTTGTCACTAAATGATATATTGCTCACACATGCCATGGTTATATGTGGAATTGCACCCCAAAATACATTCTGCTGCTTCTCCTGAGTACGGGGATACCACATGTGTGGGACTTTTTAGGAGCCTAGCCACGTACGGGACCCCGGAAACCAAGCACCGCCTTCAGGATTTCTAAGGGCGCAAATTTTTGATTTCACTCCTCACTACCTATCACAGTTTCGAAGGCCATAAAATGCCAAAATAGCACAAAACCCCCCCAAATGACCCCATTTTGGAAAGTAGACACCCCAAGCTATTTACTGAGAGGCATGTTCAGTCCATGGAATATTTTATATTTTGCCACAAGTTGCGGGAATATGACAAACTTTTTTTTTTGTTGCACAAAGTTGTCACTAAATGATATATTGCTCACACATGCCATGGGCATATGTGAAATTACACCCCAAAATACATTCTGCTGCTTCTCCTGAGTACGGGGATACCACATGTGTGGGACTTTTTGGGAGCCTAGCCGCGTACGGGACCCCAAAAACCAAGCACCGCCTTCAAGGTTTCTAAGGGCATAAATTTTAGATTTCGCTCCTCACTACCTATCACAGTTTTGAAGGCCATAAAATGCCAAGATGGCACAAAACCCCCCCAAATGACCCCATTTTGGAAAGTAGACACCCCAAGCTATTTGCTGAGAGGCATGTTGAGCCCATTGAATATTTTTTTTTTTTTTGTCCCAAATGATTGAATAATGACAAAAAGAAAAAAAAAAATGTACAAAAAGTTGTCACTAAATGATATATTGCTCACACATGCCATGGTTATATGTGAAATTACACCCCAAAATACATTCTGCTGCTTCTCCTGAGTACGGGGATACCACATGTGTGGGACTTTTTGGGAGCCTAGCCGCGTACGGGACCCCAAAAACCAAGCACCGCCTTCAAGGTTTCTAAGGGCATAAATTTTTGATTTCACTCCTCACTACCTATCACAGTTTTGAAGGCCATAAAATGTCAAAATAGCCCAAAACCCCCACAAATGACCCCATTTTGGAAAGTAGACACCCCAAGCTATTTGCTGAGAGGCATGGTGAGTATTTTACAGCTCTCATTTGTTTTTGAAAATTAAGAAAGACATTTTTTTTTCTTTTTTTTTTTCTTTTTTTACATTTTCAAAACTTTGTGACAAAAAGCGAGATCTGCAAAATACTCAACATACCTCTCAGCAAATAGCTTGGGGTGTCTACTTTCCAAAATGGGGTCATTTGGGGGGGTTTTGTGCCATCTGGGCATTCCATGGCCTCCGAAACTGTGATAGGCAGTGAGGAGTGAAATCAAAAATTTACACCCATAGAAATCCTGAAGGCGGTGCTTGGTTTTTGGGGTCCCGTACGCGACTAGGCTCCCAAAAAGTCCCACACATGTGATATCCCCGTACTCAGGAGAAGCAACAGAATGTATTTTGGGGTGTAATTCCACATATGCCCATGGCATGTTTGAGCAATATATAATTTAGTGACAACTTTTTGTACATTTTTTTTTTGGTCATTATTCAATCACTTGGGACAAAAAAAAAAAATATTCAATGGGCTCAACATGCCTCTCAGCAAATAGCTTGAGGTGTCTACTTTACAAAATGGGGTCATTTGGGGGGGTTTTGAACTGTCCTGGCATTTTATGCACAACATTAGGAAGCTTATGTCACACATCATCCACTCTTCTAACCACTTGAAGACAAAGCCCTTTCTGACACTTTTTGTTTACATGAAAAAATATTTTTTTTTGCAAGAAAATTATGTTGAACCCCCAAACATTATATATTTTTTTAAAGCAAAGGCCCTACAGATTAAAATAGT
The DNA here is from genome assembly GCA_029206835.1 of Rana muscosa. Classification (NCBI taxonomy): domain Eukaryota; kingdom Metazoa; phylum Chordata; class Amphibia; order Anura; family Ranidae; genus Rana; species Rana muscosa. The sequence continues at coordinate 380,941,717 of CM055118.1, forward strand.
GGGTGTTGCATTTTTTTTTCCACACAGTATTTGCGCAGCGTTTTTTCAAACGCATTTTTTGGGGGAAAAACACACTTTTTTTATTTTTAATGCACTAAAAAACACTATATTGCCCAAATGTTTGATGAAATAAAAAAGATGATCATAGGCCGAGTACATGGATACCAAACACGACATGCTTTAAAATTGCGCACAAACGCGCAGCGGCGACAAACTACATTCATTTTTAAAAGCATTTAAAAGCCTTTACAGGTTACCACGTTAGATTTACAGAGGAGGTCTACTGCTAAAATGACTGCCCTCGATCTGACCTTCGCGGTGATACCTCACATGCATGATGCAATTGCTGTTTACATATGACGCTAGACCGACGCTTGCGTTCGCCTTTGCGCAATAGCAGGGGGGGACAGCGGTGCTTTTTTTTTTTTTTTTTTTATTATTTATTTGGCTTTTTTATTTTATTTTTAAACTGTGCCTTCCATATTTTATTTTTTTACCATTTTTATCGTTATCTCAGGGAATGTAAATATCCCCTATGATAGCAATAGGTAGTGACAGGTACTCTTTTTTTGAAAAAAATTGGGGGGTTAGACCCTAGATCTTTCCTCTGCCCTCAAAGCATCTGACCACACCAAGATCGGTGTGATAAAATGCTTTCCCAATTTCCCAATGGCGCTTTTTATATCCGGGGGGGGGACATTCCCTCCCACTGCTTGTAAAAGCAGTCTAGAGGCTAATTATCTGCTAGAATTGCTTTTACATGAAAGCCGGCTGCTGGCTGAAAAGAATGATACCAAGATGATACCTAAACCCGCAGGCATCATTCTGGTATAAACATTCAAAGTCCAGCAACATACCAGTACGTTGCTGGTCCTTGTTGGACATGTATTGTAATCTTTTTTTTCATACAGCCTATTGGCTGAACGAAAAAAAGAGATTGATTGGTGGGTATGCCCACCATTAGAATACCTCCCTTCATCCACCCACTTCTAATGATGGGCATATATGCCGAAGCATGGGGGCATCCTCCCGCAAAAAAGTTATGCCGCGTACACACGGTCAAGCCTTCGTCGGAATTTCGACCGTATGTACGCGGCATAAAAGGTTATGCCGCGTACACACGGTCGGACTTTTCCATGGATAAGCCTCCGTTGGAATTTCGACCGTATATACGCGGCATTAGGAGCAAAATCGCTCCTCCGCCCCTGCTGCCCCCATGCTTCGGCATATATGCTCTTTTTTTTAACTGTGGTGGTGAAATCACCTCCTACAGCGTTGGAGTCACGGCTTTATGTATCGTGGGAGCAAACGCTGTTGCTGTCAAGATAAATAGATCCGCGCTGCAACTGAATGGCGTACCTGCTAAGCAAATGGTGGTTAACATTAAAACAAAGTAACATTACAGTACAACAGTAAGACCTTACCATGCCATACCTGCAAAGCAAATACCAAAACAAAACCTAGTAAAAAATAAAAAAATGTTTTAACGCAACCTGTGCCTAAAATATATATATGCCGAAGCATGGGGGCATCCTCCCGCAAAAAAGTTATGCCGCGTACACACGGTCGGAATTTCGACCGTATGTACGCGGCATTAGGAGCAAAATCGCTCCTCCGCCCCTGCTGCCCCCATGCTTCGGCATATATGCTCTTTTTTTTAACTGTGGTGGTGAAATCACCTCCTACAGCACTGGAGTCACGGCTTTATGTATCGTGGGAGCAAACGCTGTTGCTGTCAAGATAAATAATTCCGCGCTGCAGTTGAATGGCGCACCTGAAAACAAAAAATTACATACCTGAAAAGCAAGCATGATAAAACATTGCAGAATAGAATACAGTAAAAAAGAGCAGAACAATAGAGAGAAAATAGAGAGAGAGAGAACAATAAAACGACAACTATTTTTGTTTTTTTTATTTTATATTTTTTTTGTGTTTTGTTTTTTACGTTTTTTTTTTCTTTTTTACACTTTTTTTTGTAACTTTACAACTGTAATGGTTCGGGTCTCTCAAAATGTAATGGCATCTTGGGAGACCCTGTGTAAGTGTGTCCTAGTCTGTGAAATGCTGTACCCTACGCTAAAACTTCACTTTTGAGTGGTAGCGTTCAAAACATTCACCTTGGCAAAGACCAGGCTTGTCAGGACAGAGTGGACAAAAACTACGGGTGTCACGCCTAAATCCGCGCTTGCTACAGACACGACATCTTTTTTGGGGGTGGCTTTGGGTAGGGGTACTCGGGAGGACATACGAATAATGCCTCTCATGCAGCCGGCTTACTGCATTTGGTTGGGGATGGTGAGGTGCAGAACCGCCTGGATACAGGAGTTCTGTGACTATCTCATTCTGGAATTTTAGAAGAGATAACGTCCCGCCTGAAGCTCTGTATAGCACATGAGCGTTCAGCAAAGCCAATTGGAATAATGATTGTGACAGCAGGAAGGTAAAGTCACCTGGTTGCATCCAGGGGGGTAGATATATTTCGCCCAGATTCAGGCTTTACGCCGATTTATACAGCTAGGTGGAGAGTTGTATAAGCCCAGCTGAGACTAGTGGGCTCATTGATGACTCATACCTCTAGGGAGAGGGCTGGGCGTCGTGCAGACAGGGAGTTGATGAGTCCAGCTGAACCTTGTCAGCTCATTTAGGCCTCTATAAGAAAGCCCAGATTCATTAGATGTTGGCTCATGCCTGGAAGCAGACCTGTGTGGACTGTCTAGGGAGAGTGAACCCCTGTGCGGTGAGAGAAAGCCTGTGTGGCTACATTTTGCTTGGACATTTAAAACCAGGGACTAGGACAGCACTAGGCTGATCCCAGTCGTTAGTTAGGAAACCTGTAAGTTTAGTCAGAGGTCAAGTTGACCAGGATTTATTTTGTTTATGTTTTTTTTTGCCTTGCTGTGTTTTTGTCACTGTAAATAGAAAATAAACCGCACCTTTTTGATTTTGAAAACCACAACCTCCGTCTGCTGGGCCTGTTTTTGGGTGGGGAGCCCATCCCGGGGGTCACACATACCCGCTGCCGAGCTAACCCCCTCACAGTTGGTGGAGAACCAGTGGCAGTTTTTTTTAAGCCAGCATGGAGGAGATACTGAAACAGCTGGCTCTAGCAAATGCCAATCAACAGCAGACAAATGCAGGTTTGCAAAGGAGCCTTGCAGCCCAGCAGCAAGCTCATCAACAGAGCCTTGCAACTTTACAACAGAGTCTGGAGGCTCAGCAACAAGCCCAACAGCAATCTGAGGCCCGCTTCATAGACCTGTTGCAGAAGCAAGAGCAGAGACTACAACAACAGATGGAAGCAGTAATGCAGCAACGTCCGCAGACCAGTGAGGAAAGCCGTCCCACTAATACCGCGTCCTTTGGGGTGAGTCGTTTATTGACAAAAATGACTGGAGAGGATGATCCAGAGGTATTTTTGACCACATTTGAAAGGACCGCTGAAAGAGAAGAGTGGCCTGAGGAGCAGTGGGCTGGACTAGTGGCTCCTCTGTTAACTGGTGAATCGCAGAAAGCTTACTATGACCTAGAGCCTAACCAAGCAAAAGACTATGTGATGCTAAAAGCTGAAATATTGGCAAGGCTGGGTGTCACCCTGGCTGTCCGGGCTCAGCGTGTGCATAACTGGACTTTCCAGCTTGGAAAACCCCCCAGGTCTCAAATGTATGATCTCATTCACCTGAGCAGAAAGTGGCTACAGCCAGAGACTTTGTCCGCACCAAAGATTGTGGAACGTGTTGTAATGGATCGGTTTTTGAGAGCTCTTCCTACTGCCATCCAAAAGTGGGTAAGCCATGGAGACCCAGAGACGGCCGATGGTCTTGTGGATCGTGTGGAGAAATACTTGGCTACAGAGAACCTGACGGCCTCTTCCAGAGACACTCGGACTTTCCACCCTAAGACCAGACCATCCCCAGGGGCGGATAAGATGATTCCAAGGGGTAAGGGTGGAGAGAGTGAGAGGGTGGGAGCTCTACCCCAAGTTTGGCGAGAACAGCCTGGGAAATCAGCAGCTCAAGAGGCGGCAAGAAGGATCGTTTGCTACCGCTGCCGGCAAGCGGGACATATTGCAGCAAATTGCCCGGTTGTGGAGGAACCCATGCAGTGTGACTTTCTGACGGGCAGACGTCAGTCGCTGTGTGCGACAGTCGCATGCACTGCCATTCGAGGAACTGAGAAACATTTATGCAAAATGTGTATTAATGGTAGAAATGTTGTGGTATTGCTGGATTCAGGTAGCCTTGTGACCCTGATAAAGGCTGAGTTAGTTAAAACAGAGGTCTCTGGGAATAGCAAGGTAGCCGTTATCTGTGTGCATGGGGACACCCGAGAGTATCCAGTGACTACAGTGTGTTTCGAGACCCCCAAAGGTACCCTCTCTCATCCAGTGGGCTTAGTATCTCAGTTACCGCATGACGCCATTGTGGGAAGGGATTTTCCGAAGTTCTGGGAACTGTGGGATGATCCTGAGCCCCCCACTGGTGCCTCTATGTACCAGGAATGTGATAGCCAGAACTCCCCTGAGAGTGGTGAGGACTCTCCGGAATTTCCCTTGTCAGTATTGGCAGGGGAGACTCAAGAAACTGGAGAGGAGCCCACCTCCTCAGACGAAAACCTACCGTCTGTGGAGTTTTCTGATCTTGAGGTTCACAGGGAAAACTTTGCCACAGAACAGTTGAAAGACCCCGCCCTAATAAAGGCACGGGAAAACGTAGTGAAAATAGATGGCGAGTTAGTGAACCCAGATAATACCGGCACTTACCCATACTTCAGCGTAGAGAAGGACCTACTGTATCGGGTGGCAAAAAGGGCAGAAGAAACCGTTGAGCAGCTTGTGGTGCCCAAACCTTACAGGAAGTTGGTGTTGGAGTTGGCCCATGGGCACATTCTTGGAGGTCATCTGGGGACAGAGAAAACCCGAGAGAGGGTATTACAGAGATTCTATTGGCCTGGGGTGATGAAGGACATAGAAAATTATTGTTCCTCCTGCCCTGTGTGTCAGAGGTCGGCCCCGATGCCACATTTCCGTAGCCCGCTGGTCCCTCTACCCATCATTGAGGTCCCGTTTGAGAGAATCGCAATGGATTTGGTAGGTCCTATAATCAAGTCCGCTAGGGGGCACCAGTACATATTGGTTATAATGGACTATGCCACCCGTTATCCAGAAGCGATCCCTCTCAGAAATACCTCGGCCAAAACCATAGCCAAAGAGCTATCTCTTGTTTTTAGCCGGGTGGGTATTTGTAAAGAACTGCTTACGGACCAAGGTACACCCTTTATGTCCCGGGTTATGAAAGAGCTGTGTAAATTGTTCAAAGTGACGCAATTGCGTACATCTGTGTATCACCCCCAAACCGATGGGCTGGTTGAAAGATTCAACAAAACCCTAAAACAAATGTTGAAGAAAGTGGTGGATAGAGATGGAAGGGATTGGGACTGTCTACTTCCTTATTTGATGTTTGCTATTAGGGAGGTGCCCCAATCCTCTACGGGATTCTCCCCCTTTGAGTTACTGTATGGGAGACACCCAAGAGGGCTGTTGGATATTGCCAAGGAAACTTGGGAAAGTGAGAGTTCTCCCCACAGGAGTGTGATTGAGCATGTCGCCCTGATGCAAGATCGAATTGCACAGGTAATGCCCATCGTGAAGGAACATTTGGCCCAAGCGCAGTTGGCACAGCAGAGAGTGTACAACCGTGGAGCCAAGACCCGTACCTTTTCCCCGGGGGATAGGATATTGGTACTTGTCCCTACGGTTGAAAGTAAATTCCTTGCCAAATGGCAAGGCCCCTACGAGATAATGGAAAAAGTGAGCGAAGTGAATTACAAGGTCAGACAACCAGGAAGGCGAAAGCCCGAACAGATCTATCACGTTAATCTGTTGAAAGCCTGGAGGGATAGAGAGTCCCTAGTCGCAGACACTTGGTCACCAGCTCAAACTGGTTGCGTGATTCCTGAGGTTGGAATCGCAGCCACCTTGTCACAACCCCAACAACAGGAGGTTAAGGAGTTTGTGCTTCGCAACAAGGAGGTATTCTCTGAGCTGCCGGGACAAACATCTGGGGTAGAGCATGACATTATTACCCCGCCCGGTGAAAGGGTGAAGTTAAAACCCTATCGGATCCCAGAGGCCCGACGGGAGGCAATACGGGAGGAAGTACAGAAAATGCTGAACTTAGGGGTGATAGAGGAGTCCCAAAGTGATTGGTCTAGTCCCATTGTGTTGGTGCCTAAACCGGATGGGAGCTGGCGATTTTGTAACGATTTTCGTCAGTTGAACAAAGTTACAAAATTTGACACCTACCCCATGCCACGTATAGATGAGTTGATCGACCGGCTGGGAACAGCCCGATACATGACGACTCTTGACCTCACAAAAGGGTATTGGCAAATTCCCCTGGCCAAGTCGGCCAAAGAGAAAACCGCATTTGTAACCCCAGACGGGGCGTTCCAATATAAGAGAATGCCGTTCGGGTTACAGAATGCGCCGGCCACATTCCAGCGGAAAATGGACCAGATACTGAGGCCCCATCGGAAGTATGCGGCGGCTTACCTGGATGACGTAATTGTCCATAGCACAGATTGGGCCTCACATCTGCCAAAAGTGCAAGCAGTCCTAGACTCTATCCGGGAAGCGGGGTTTACGGCTAACCCCAAGAAGTGTACCATTGGGCAGGAGGAGGCCAAATATCTTGGGTACACCATTGGCAGGGGAGTGATAAAACCCCAACTCAACAAAGTCGAGGCCATCCAGAGTTGGCCACGTCCCAACAGCAAGAAGCAGGTACGGGCCTTTCTGGGAATCGCGGGTTATTATCGGCGCTTCATTCCCCACTTTGCTTCTAAGGCTGTGCCCCTAACCAACCTGACGAAAGGGAAAGGGTCGGTCATGATTAAATGGACCCCCGAGGCTGAGGCAGCATTCCAGTTCTTGAAACAAGCCTTATGTAGCCAGCCAGTGTTGTACTCACCCGACTTCTCTAGAGACTTTGTCGTACAAAGTGATGCGTCAGATGTGGGGTTAGGAGCAGTATTGTCCCAGGTCTGGAACGGGGAAGAGCACCCAGTCATTTACCTCAGCAGGAAGTTGAAGTCCCATGAGGTAAATTACGCCACCGTTGAAAAGGAGTGTTTAGCGGTGAAGTGGGCTCTAGATTCCCTTCGGTACTACCTGCTAGGTAGGCACTTTGACATGGTTACGGATCACGCTCCGTTAAAGTGGATGGCTCAAAACAAGGAAACAAATAGAAGAGTGAATAGGTGGTTCCTGGCCCTCCAGGAATTCAACTTCACAGTAAAGCATCGCCCTGGCGTTCAAATGGGGAATGTGGATGCTTTGTCTCGAGTACATGAATGCCTGATTGCTGGTGTTCCAACCCCGAGGTTAAAACAAGAGGGGGGGGTATGTGACAGCAGGAAGGTAAAGTCACCTGGTTGCATCCAGGGGGGTAGATATATTTCGCCCAGATTCAGGCTTTACGCCGATTTATACAGCTAGGTGGAGAGTTGTATAAGCCCAGCTGAGACTAGTGGGCTCATTGATGACTCATACCTCTAGGGAGAGGGCTGGGCGTCGTGCAGACAGGGAGTTGATGAGTCCAGCTGAACCTTGTCAGCTCATTTAGGCCTCTATAAGAAAGCCCAGATTCATTAGATGTTGGCTCATGCCTGGAAGCAGACCTGTGTGGACTGTCTAGGGAGAGTGAACCCCTGTGCGGTGAGAGAAAGCCTGTGTGGCTACATTTTGCTTGGACATTTAAAACCAGGGACTAGGACAGCACTAGGCTGATCCCAGTCGTTAGTTAGGAAACCTGTAAGTTTAGTCAGAGGTCAAGTTGACCAGGATTTATTTTGTTTATGTTTTTTTTTGCCTTGCTGTGTTTTTGTCACTGTAAATAGAAAATAAACCGCACCTTTTTGATTTTGAAAACCACAACCTCCGTCTGCTGGGCCTGTTTTTGGGTGGGGAGCCCATCCCGGGGGTCACACATACCCGCTGCCGAGCTAACCCCCTCACAGATAGAGACACTTTTTTGTACCAGCGTCTCGCCTTGCGGTCAATTAGATACGGCGCCATCAACTGGTCGTTGAGGTCCACCCCTCCCATATTTTGGTTATATTCGTGGACACAGAGGGGTTTCTCCACAACACCAGTCGCCGTACGAATTTGGACTGTCGTGTCTGCATGAAGGGAGGTAAGAAGGAAAACATTCTTATTGTCCCTCCACTTCATAGCGAGCAAGTTATTACACTTCAAGCAGGCTCTCTCCCCCAGCCTAAGACGGGTATCTACAAGCCGCTGGGGAAAGCCCCGGCGATTAGGTCGCACGGTGCCACATGCTCCAATCTTATGATCAAACAAGTGACTAAACAGTGGCACGCTCGTGTAATAATTGTCCACATACAAGTGGTACCCCTTTCCGAATAAGGGTGACACCAAGTTCCACACTATCTTGCCAGCGCTCCCTATGTAATCCGGGCAGTTGACCGACTCAATCTGACTGTCTTTTCCCTCATAAACCGTAAAGTTCACTACATAGCCTGTTGCCCTGTCACAGAACTTGTAGAGCTTGACCCCGTATCTGGCACGCTTGCTGGGAAGGTACTGCTTGAAAGACAAGCGGCCAGAAAATTTAATCAGGGACTCATCAACGCAGACAACTTGATCGGGAGTAAACAAGGCTGCAAAACGTTCGTTGAAGTGGTTTATGAGGGGCCGAATTTTATAGAGCCGGTCGTATTCAGGGTCCCCACGTGGACGACAAAGTTCATTGTCGTTGAAGTGCATGAACCGCAAAATCTGCTCGTATCGTGCCCTGGACATGGAGGCAGAGAACACGGGCATGTGGTCAATTGGGTGCGTGGACCAATAAGCACGCAATGACGGAAATTTATGTGTGCCCATGTTGAGGGAAAGGCCCAGAAAGGTCTTAAATTCAGAAACCGTAATTGGTTTCCAATTTCTGGCAATTTTAGGCAACTGGGGGTTAGCGGCGATAAACTGACCAGCATATAAATTACTCTGGTCCACAATAGATCTATAGAGATCTTCCGTGAAAAACAGCGAATAAAAATCAATTGGAATAAAATCAGCTGTTTCCACCTGAATACCGGGTTGGGCAGTGAATGGGGGAAGTACGGGTTCTGCAGAAGTGGTGGGGACCCAATCAGGATAGGCGAATTCTGCAGGAAGGGCAGTATGGGCACGACGGGCCTGCCTTTGTCTTCTTGGTGGCAGCGGGACACTACTTGTGCTTGCCACCTCGCCAGCTTGAACTGCACTTATGGGACTCGCCACGTCACCAAGTGTTACTGCAGTGCTGGATGTACGTCCAGGCTGTACTAGGCCGCTGGTGCTTGCCAGTTCACCAGAAGGAATAGCGGCGCTAGTACTACTCTGCTCCATGATACGAGAGACCTGCGGTTCTTGCTCCTCAACAACCTCAGAAGATCGGGATCGGGTACGCCTGACCTTAGCAGGGACCTCAACTTCGTCGTCAGAGCTATCTGACATGGGGCCGCTGACGTCACTGTCTTCTACGGGAAGATATTCTGAGCCTGAATCTGACAGATACGTGACCTCCTCTTCACTATCTGTCATGCTCAGAATCTCGTAGGCCTCTTTACTAGTGTACCTTCGTCTTGCCATTTTGGGCTCTAAATTTAGGGGTACACTAGTAAGATTCACAGGAAAAAAAGCACCTGACTGTCGTCAGCAAATATATCAAACGCTACAAAAAACTGTTAGCGATCGCAGGGATCAGGCCTGTCTCTGCGAACGCTGCAGTTATGTGTGTTGTGTTTGGTAAGTGACAGTGATCGATCGATACTGCACTTGGGTGGGCTGGGCTGGGCTGGGCTGGGCGGAGGGGCTAAACGCAGGTACTAGCAGGTATCTGGGCTGATCCCGCTAACACTGCGTTTTTGGGAACCCTAAACCGCTGGGGATGCTAGTATAGATCTGATCAGATACTATACCACTAAGGGGGGTGTATGCTTTGCGCGTGGGTGTTAGCGTTACTGGCACTAACCTAACACTGCCTGGGGCGACGCAGACCCTCTCTGGCGCTAAAACCTAATTGATCTCACCCGCCGGGCGATCAGGGGGGTTAAACCTTTATTGGGTTATATACGGCGGGTGCCCTGATGCTATAAAAAGCAAACTAATCAACCAGCGTCACCCGTAACCTTTATATGGTGATCACTGGTGAAAGGGTTAACTAGGGGCAATCAGGGGGTTAAAACCTTTATTAGGTTAAATATGGGGGTACCTGACACTATATAAAAACCTGACGGGTAACCTAAATAACTAAATAACTTACTGGCTAACCAGTGACACCAGTGACGCTTATACGGCGATCACTGGTGAAAGGGTTAACTCTAGGGGCAATCAGGGGGTTAAAATAATATATGGGGGTACCTGACACCAATAAAAACCTGCGGCGAACCTAAAAAAAAAATAACTGCCTATCTAAAACACCAGCGACACGAATACAGCGATCGGAAAAACAATCGCTTAGTGACGCTGAAGTTAGGGGGTGAAAGGGTTACCTGGGGGGTGATCAAGGGGTTAAACCTTTATTAGGGGGGGTTAGGGGGCTACCCTGGACCTAAAGGGGCCTAATCCTAACTGCCCTGCAACTTTTTACAATCACAGATGACACTAAATGCAGTGATCAGTAAAATAAATGATCACTGCAATCAGTGACACTGTGATTGGGGGCTTTGGGGTGACCTGGGGGGTGATCTGGGGGTGACTGGGGGGTGATTTGTGTGCCTATGTGTACCTACGTGTCAGTGGACTGTTAGAGCACTAACCTCTGTCTTCACTCCTCGGCGCCGGGAACGAAAAGACCGCGGCGAGGGAGATGACATCACTTCCTCCAGCCTGTGTTTACATCACATGGCGGAGGAAGCAATTTCATTGGCCGGGAGCGATCGCGAGGGGGGGGCGGAATCGAGCGGCCGCCCCCTCATGCCTGATCGCTCCCGAACACTTAACGGCCGCTCACTGCAGTGAAGGGGGGTCCGGATGGACCCCCCAACTGCACAAAGGCGATCACGTAGATCTACGTGATTCTGCCTGTCCGTGCCATTCTGCCGACGTAAATCGGCGGTGGGCGGTCGTTAAGTGGTTAACAGGGGCATGTAATTACAATATTTGATCTAATATTTCACAGCATGGCCCATTCCTGCGCTCAACAAGAGTATCTGTGAGGGGTTACAGTGTTGTGGCACCACCACCACCACCAAAGGCCCAATTTTTCTGCCCCTGTTTAACAGTGTGCGGGATTCCCCTTAATATCCATATCAGACCTGGTAATGGACTGGGGGGGGGGGATTCATGCCGTTTTTATCAATGTTTTTCATCTATATTTGCTAGGACTCAACAATACATTACAGCCGCAAGCAGTTTTAAATGACTTTTTTTTTCCTTTAGAAATGTCATTTTGCTGTGGTATTGTTCTAATCACAGGAAAAATGTGCCGTTTTACAGGCATACTATAGACACCCCCCAGGCACGATATTTTAAGGAATATTTCATTTTTATTGTTTCACTTTAAGCATTATTAAAATCACTGCTCCCGAAAAAAGTTCAGTTTTTAAAACTTTTTTTGCATTGATACATGTCCCCTGGGGTAGAACCCGGGTCCCCAAACACTTTTTATGGCAATAACTTGTATATAAGCCTTTAAAATGAGCACTTTTGATTTTTCACGTTCGTGTCCCATAGACTTTAACGGTGTTCACGTGTTCGAACAAACTTTTTGCCTGTTCGCATGTTCTGCTGAGAACCAAACCGGAGGGTGTTCAGCTCATCCCTAGTGCTAACATGCGAACGCGCATGTGTGACTGTGCTAAAATTGGCGAACACGCGTACGCCCAATGTGACAGATACGGCCACTTACTGGCCTATATAAGACTGCTGCTGAGCTCATCACATTGCTGGATTGTCGTCAGCCTTCCCGTGTTCTGATCCTGAGCCTCTGTGCATATTCTACTTGGATTTTCTGTTGTGACCCGGCTTGCTCCTGACCTGTCTGATCTGATTTCTTGGTTTTACCCCCTGGCTTGCTTTACCGACTTCGCTGCTATCTCCAGCGTCTGATCCAAGCTTGCATCACAGACTTTGCTACTGCTACCCGTTCCTGGCCTGCCTTGCTGTATTTGACCTTGGCTTGACCCTGTTCCTGCTACCTACCTCTTCCTCCTGTCGGATCAACAGTGTTTGACCCATGGCCTGGCTTCCTCTACCGTCTCCTGCACACATCATTGCCAAGTGTTACTGAGGATTCCTAGAGACTTTGGCCCAGCTGTGTATCCTGCATTATTCGGTATACTTCAGGTGACCACCGGCTCTACTGTCCTGTACCCATTTGACAGTTACTTCAGCCCCTACGGATTCCAGTTCACCTTCCACCAGCATTGCATCAGCTTCCTTGCCTCAAGATCATCTTAGGGTTGCCACCTGTCCGGTTTTGAACCGGACAGTACGGGTTTGGACACATGTGCCCGGTTTTCAAGCCGCCTGAAACCTGGGCACATAACTGCAACATCTAGAGCGGCGATTCCCGTGTCCGCCGCCATTATACCCTCACTGTCACATTAGCCTGTGTGAGATTGGCTGCATGGGTCATGTGACGTCTGTGCAAGAGCCGCGGTCTGTGATTGGCCAGTGGAGGCTAGCTGGTGACTGGTCTGGTGACTCTGGAAACATGTGGAGGCGGGGCGGGGGCTGTACTGTGGAACCTCCATGTTGCCGGGGACGCTCTCTGGTTGGCTGCAGAAGGGACAAGGAGGTGGGGTTAAAGGCGGAGCCTCACCATTCCCTACTGCTCTGATGGAAAGTTTGCAGAGATCGCGCTAAGATTGAAGCTCAGCTCGCAAGGTACGTTTTTGCCCCCCCCCCCCATACACCATGCACTATACATGCACACAGTTCTGCCACCCCCCTCCCATACACCATCCAATCCATCCATATAGTTCTCCCTCTCCTCATACACCATCCATATACACATTTATCATCCCCCCCATACACCATACAGTTCTCCCCCCACCATATATATATACAGTATACAGCCCCCCCATATATACAGTTCTCCCCCACCATACATATATACAGCTCTCCCCCCCACCATACATATATACAGCTCCCCCACCATACATATATACAGCTCCCCCCCCCCACCATACATATATATAGCTCCCCCCCACCATACATATATACAGTTCCCCCCCACCATACATATATACAGCCCCCCGTATATACAGTTCTCCCCCCCCATACACCATCCATATATACAGTTCTCCCCCCCACCATACATATATACAGCCCCCCATACACCATCCATATATACAGTTCTCACCCCACCATACATATATACAGCCCCCTATATACCATCCATATATACAGTTCCCCCCATATACCATCCATATATACAGTTCTCCCCCCACCATACATATATACAGTCCCCCCCATACACCATACATATACACAGTCCCCCTCATACACCATCCATATATACAGTTCTCCCCCCCATACACCATCCATATATACAGTTCTCCCCCCACCATACATATATACAGTTCCCCCCCCATACACCATACATATATACAGTTCTCCCCCCACCATACATATATACAGTTCCCCCCCATACACCATACATATATACAGTTCTCACTGCCCTACCGACACCGTCCACTGCCCTACCGACACCGTCCACTGCCCTACCGACACCGTCCACTGCCCTACCGACACCGTCCACTGCTCTACCGACACCGTCCACTGCCCTACCGACACCGTCCACTGCCCTACCGACACCGTCCACTGCCCTACCGACACCGTGCACTGCTCTACCGACACCGTCCACTGCCCTACCGACACCGTCCACTGCCCTACCGACACCGTCCACTGCCCTACCGACACCGTCCACTGCCCTACCGACACCGTGCACTGCTCTACCGACACCGTGCACTGCTCTACCGACACCGTGCACTGCTCTACCGACACCGTCCACTGCCCTACCGACACCGTCCACTGCCCTACCGACACCGTCCACTGCCCTACCGACACCGTCCACTGCCCTACCGACACCGTCCACTGACACCATCCACTGCCCTACTGACACCATCCCCTGCCCTACTGACACCGTCCACTGACACCATCCCCTGCCCTTCTGACACCATCCCCTGCCCTACTGACACCGTCCCCTGCCCTACTGACACCGTCCCCTGCCCTACTGACACCGTCCCCTGCCCTACTGACACCGTCCCCTGCCCTACTGACACCGTCCCCTGCCCTACTGACACCGTCCCCTGCCCTACTGACACCGTCCCCTGCCCTACTGACACCATCCCCTGCCCTACTGACACCATCCCCTGCCCTACTGACACCATCCCCTGCCCTACTGACACCATCCCCTGCCCTACTGACACCATCCCCTGCCCTACTGACACCATCCCCTGCCCTACTGACACCATCCCCTGCCCTACTGACCCCAACCACTTCCCTACTGACACCGTCCACTGATTTTCTGACACCGTCCACTGCTCTACTGGCTGACACTGTCCACTTTTAAGGTAGGCTAGTTTCATATTTTAACTGACATTTCTTTTATTAATTGAATCATATTTTATGGGTACACTAATGCTTTTGTTTTTTTTAACCATGCCCCTTTAAGTCCCCTTCCCCCACTGTTAATGCAATTTGGCCACAGCCACTGTTCATTGTAGCACACCTCATTACTACTCTCTTTGGGTAAGCCCAAAGGTGTCCCAGGTATTTTACAATTCTATAGCGTGTAGTACAAAAAAATTGCCGTGCGCCGCGAAAATGTTCGGGTTTGGCTTGAAGAAAAGGTGGCAACCCTATCAAGATCATGCCAACCCAACCCATACAGTGATGGTTCCTCCTGAGCCATGGGTACCGACACCTGAACAGTTCTTTGGTGACCGTAAGAAGTTCATTCCCTTCAAGAATGTTTGCTTGTTGTACCTGGCCCTTCAGCCTAGAACTTTTTCTTTGAAAGTAGGGTTTATCATTTCCTTACTATCTGAAGAACCCCAAGCCTGGGCTCATAACCTACTAGAACAAAATAACTCTGCTCTGAATACTGTGGACACTTTATTTGAGGCTATGGCACAATTGCATGATGATCCCCAGCGTACGGCCTCCGCTGAATCCGCTTTACATGCTTTACAACAAGGAAAACATCCAGTGAAAGATTACACTGTTGAATTCCACAGATGGTCTGCCGACACAGGTTGGAATGAGGCAGCACTTAAGTATCAGTACCGCCAAGGACTATCTAAGATCCTCAAGGATCTTCTTCACACATCCCCCCTAAAACACCCAAAAATTCCCTTGTCCAACACAGATCCCCCCCAATCTCCTTGTGGTGTCCCCACCTCACATAATACCACAATGCCCAGAGCAGCCGCCCCTCCTGTCCACTCCTTGTCCCGGCCCTACAGAGAATAATTATACCAGAGACTGAGTTATGCATGAGAATGACTGTACATTTATGATAAAGTCTTATTTATAGGTTTGTGGTAATCTGTGGGAACACAATTATTTGTTGGCAGCCATCGGAATTGGGAGTGTTATTCACATTTGTGTTATAAGTAGCACATATTATCAGGTAGTGCAGGTTTGCCCTCTCTATATTTTGGGGTAAAAGGACTGCAGAATATGTGTATAGTGTGAGGAGACTCTCTGCAACCACAACCCCTATTCAGTGTAATGTAGCCACGTCCACCTTTCACCTCAGTGCACTTAGTGTGACACATTTCTTCTCTATACTAATCTTTATCTCTCTTCTAATGTTGGGAGATATGATTATCTTTAATACTGCAAGAAAACCTCCCTCCTCTGTACTTTGATCTCTGGTCAATTATTACAGATATGGTCCAGCCTCACCTTGTCTAGCAGGATGTGACCCCTCCCAACTGTATTCTTCCCGGTGTCAGAGAATGTCACTGTAATTTTTCTCCTGCTGTCAGCGATGGCGTCTGCTAATCTGAGAGCTGAGTTGGAATGTTCCGTCTGTCTGAACATTTATACAGATCCTGTAACCCTGAGATGTGGACACAACTTCTGCCGGGTCTGTATTGATCGTGTGCTGAATACACAGGGGGGGTCTGGAGGATATTCCTGTCCTGAATGCAGAGAGAAGTTTCCGGATCGTCCTGCACTGCAGAGGAACATAACACTACGTAACATACTGGAGAATTTCCTGTCTACTCAGCCAGATGAGGAGGAGTCCGGGGTCTTCTGTACTCACTGTGTGGACTCTCCTGTACCTGCTGTTAGATCCTGTCTACACTGCGAAGTTTCTCTGTGTGATAAACACCTGAGAGTCCACAAAAAGTCCCCAGAACACATCTTATGTGACCCCACCTTGTCCATGGAGAGCAGGAAATGCTCCGTCCATAAGAAGATCCTGGAGTATTACTGCACTGAGGATGAGACCTGTATCTGTATGTCTTGTTGTATGATTGGAGGACATAAAGGACATAAGATGGAGTCACTGGATGAGGCTTCTGAGAAGAAGAAGGAGACACTGAGGAATGTTCTGCAGGAACTTCTGACAAAGAGAGAGGAGACAGAGGAAATAGTCCAGAGTCTGCAGGAACACAGGAGGAAAGTAGAAGGAAAAGCAGCTGGTGACACTGAGAGAGTCACTGCCCTGTTTAGAGATTTCAGGAGACGTATGGAAGATCTGGAGAAGAGAGTCCTGAGGGAAATCTCCGGGAGGGCAGAGCGGATCTCCATCTCCATCCGGGATCTGGAAATAAAGAAGGAGGAGCTGTCCAGGAAGTTGCGTCACATTGAGGAGCTGTGTAACGTGACGGATCCACTGACTGTCTTACAGGAATCAGACACAGGTGACTTGTGTGATACTGAGGATGGAGATAATGAGGACAGAGAGAGATATGAAAAACTCCTCCATGATGGAGGGGGTCTGGATATTGGTGGAATTTCATACACATTACACACAGGTTTATCTTATATAATACCAGAGGTAAATGTATTCTATATACAGAAAGCTGCAGACATATTACTGGATGTAAACACAGCTGGTAATAAGCTTCATATATCATATGACAGGAAAACTGTATCCAAGTCAGATAGAAACCAGAATCGTCCAGAAACACCAGAGAGATTTCAGGATTATTCTCAGGTGTTGAGCAGTCGGAGTTTCTCCTCAGGGAGACATTACTGGAAAGTGGATGTCGGGGGATCAGATGGATGGGTAGTCGGGATGTGTTACCCCAGTATAGAGAGGGGAGGAGAGCAGTCAGGGATTGGAGATAATAAGAAGTCCTGGGGTTTGTACAGGGATGGTTATCAGTATGGGGTGATACATGACAGTAAACAGATCCTCTTACCCACCAATCTCTTCAGTAACAAAGTCAGGGTATATCTGGATTATGAGGCCGGGTGGATCTCCTTTTATGATCTGCGTGACCCGATCCGACACCTCTACACCTTCACCACCACCTTCACTGAGCCCCTCCATGCTGGGATATGGGTAGGCAGAGGTTGTATAAAGATATGTGGGGGGAATAAGATGTGAGAACTCCACCCACACTCTGGTGATGTCACAGGGAGGGGGTAGGATTGGTAGAATATTCAGCCAATGGGATAAAGCAGTGGGTGGGGCTTCAGTTGGTGTCCTGCACATGTTTCTACACTAAATAATAATAAGTAAGAATTCTCCCTCTGTCGCTGATCACTGTGATAGGGTACAATATTGGTCCAATTGCTTGACTAACATGTTCCTATTGGCCAGTGAGGAGGGGTGTGGCTTCTATCTATCTACAGTTAGGTCCATTTATATTTGGACACAGGCACAATTTTCATAGTTTTTGTCTCTGTATGCCACCAGAATAAAATTAAAATGAAACAATCCAAATGAATTTGAAGTGCAGACTTTCAGCTTTAATTCAAGGGGTTGAATATAAATATCAAGTACAAATTATAGGAACTGCAACCATTTTTACACAGTCCCCCCATTTTCAGGGGTTCAAATGTAATTGGACAAATATATAATCATAAATAAAATGTTCATTTTTATTATTTTGTTGAGAATCCATTACTGGCAATGATTGCCTGAAATCTGGAACCCATGGACATTACCAAAGACTGGCTTTCCTCCTTTCTGATGCTTTGCCCAGCTCTAACTGTAGCTGTCTTCAGTTGTTCTTTGTTTGTGGATCTTTCTGCTTTTAGTTTTGCCTTCAGCAAGGGAAATGCATGCTCAATTGGGTTGGGATCAGGTGATTGACTCGGCTATTGCAGAATATTCCACTTCTTTTCCTTCAAAAGCTCCTGGGTTGCTTTTGCAGTGTGTTTTGGATCATTGTTTATCTGTACTATGAAGCGCCGTCCAATCAACTTGCTGCATTTGGCTGAATCCGGGCTGACAGTATATCTCTAAACACTGCAGAATTCATCGGGCTGCTTCTGTCTTCTGTCACATCATCAATAAACACCAATGACCCAGTGCCACTGGAAGTCATGCATGCCCATGCCATCACACTGCCTCCACCATGTTTTACAGATGATGTTGTATGCTTTGGATCATGAGCTGTTCCAAGCCTTCTCCACACTTTTTTTCTTACCGTCATTCTGGTACAGATTCATCTTAGTTTCATCCGTCCAAAGAATGCTTTTCCAGAACTGGTCTGGCTTTTTTCGATTTTTTTTGGCAAAGTCTAATCTGGCTTTTCTATTCTTCAGGCTTATGAATGGTTTGCACCTTGTGGTGAACCCTCTGTATTTGCTTTTCATGAAGTCTTCTCTTGATTATAGACTTTGGCAATGATAAACCCACCACCCGGAGAGTGTCCTTCACTTGTCAGGATGTTGTGAATGGGTCTTTCTTTACCATAGAGAGGATCCTGCGGTCATCCACCACTGTTGTCTTGCGTGGACGTCCAGGCCTTTTTATGTTGCTGAGCTCACCAGTGCGTTCTTCTTTCCTCAGAATGTACCAAACTGTTGATGTGGCCACTCCTAACTTTGCTGCTATCTCTCTGATGGATTTGTTAAATTTTTTAAGCCTTACAATGACCTGTTTCACTTGCATGGACAGCTCCTTTGAACGCATGATGTAGGTTTACAGCAATAGGTTCCAAATGCATATACCACACTTGGAATCAACTCCAGACCTTTTACCTGCTTATTTGATGAACAAAAAACGAAGGAGTAGCCCTCACCTGGCCATGAAACAGCTTTTAATTCAATCAAAAAAAAGGGATGGCCATTCTTAAGAGCTGTAATTCCTAAACCCTTCCTCCGATTTGGATGTACATACCCTCCAATTAAACCTGAGAGTGTACACTTTCAGGCAATATCTTTATATAATAGCATTATATAACTTTAGCTTGAATATGTTTTGGTAAATACCTGCAAAAAGAT
Organism: Rana muscosa; assembly: GCA_029206835.1. Classification (NCBI taxonomy): domain Eukaryota; kingdom Metazoa; phylum Chordata; class Amphibia; order Anura; family Ranidae; genus Rana; species Rana muscosa. Next base: position 380,961,140 of record CM055118.1, read on the forward strand.
AAAATTCTGCTTGTGTCCAAATATATATATGAACCTAACTATCTATCTACAATCTAACATATTACTTTCTCTGTAATTATTTCACAGAAAATGATAAAATATGTGTGACATCACCAATCTCCTCTTCCTCATGCCCCACCCCCTCCTCTTTGCCCCTCCCCACATGCAGTCACTCTGTGCAGGGTGCAGTATGGTCACTGTGATTGGATAGGATGTGGTCACCTCTCCTCTCTTTCCTCCTCTTATTCCATACAATCTATACTGAAAAGAAATTACATTTCCAGCCAGAACCTTGTTCTTAGTTGTGGATGGAGTGGGGGAGGGTTAGAACCCCGGTCAGATTTTTTATATCTGTGTCCTGTTGAAGATTTCCCTCATTTCCTGTCTGATTAAATTATGTCATCAGGACAGGAAGTGTCTACTGACAATGGGAATATTCTACAGAGACACGTCATACATTAGTCTGGTAATATGTAGAATACACGGGAAGGTGAGACCGGAGAACACGCTGAACAGCAATATACATCACAATGCTGCCAACAGTCACACTATTTGATTGGTTGCTCCGGTCTCACACTCTGCACTACTGTATAAGATGAGATGTGATAAAAGAACCAAAAGAACACAGGGTTAATGTGTTCCTTTATCTTTATGGAATCCTCCAATGGAAGCCAGGGGCCAAATATACAGTATCATATTCCCTGGAACCCCAAATATGTCACATGACCTGGGGCCTCGAATATGTGACATTGTCTGGGGAACACAAATATATCACAATGCCTAGGGTGGGTCCCTAACTATGTCCCAGCCCCTGGGGCCCAAATATGTCACATTGTTGGAAAACCTAAAATATGTCACATTGCCTAGGGGCCCCAAATATTTTGGAAGGCCAAAGGGTTGGAAGAAGAGATGGCTGCCTTGGGTGTTTCAGTGGCGGAGGGACAAAAAAGGGCAGGACCTGCAACCTATGCTGCTGATGTAGTTTATAGCTCATGGGGGGAGGGGCACTTTGACTTATTTGTCTTGGGTGATAAAGCACCTTATCACATCACTGTTGGGGGCCCCGGGACCCCATCTGTGTCACTCTTTAGCTAAAAAATCTTATACTGCTTTGGCCTTATAGAGACTCTGTCACTTTCCCACTCAAGAAAGTGATAGGTTCTCTTAAAAGCCCACCCATGACCTGCTATATTCCCCTTTATTACTCCTCCCCATCTCTGGTCAGAGTCCAGAGTCCTAACCCTGGGAAAGCTCCATGTTGAATTATGTCAGAATTCACACAGGATTGGTGATGTTACATACCTCCCTACTTTTTGAAATGGGAATGAGGGACACCTATCCGAAAAAGTATACAGGCATAGGACACACCCCTTTGCCACACCCCCTTAAAGGAGAGTTGTACAAAAAAACAAGATTGGTTAAACCCACAAGTGCTTTTTTTACCACTACTATTCCTTTATATTAGCTTTTAGAATTTACAAATGCAGCAATTTAGAAATCAGATGAAATATTTGGTGCTGAAAACACTTTTTGATAGATAAAAAGTGCATTTTATATACAGCTTTATAGATCAGACCAAAATGAGGGACAAATGAGGAGGAATGTGGGACATTGTTCCAAATCAGGGACAGTCCCTCGAAATAAGGGACTGTTGGGGAGCTATGATGTTACCCCTCCCACATGTGACAGTATTCAAGCCTGGTGATTGACCGCTCAGGCCCAAACACTGTATGCTGGGAGAAGATCACATGATCCCTCATCCGCCAGACACTGGGGACTTAGTGAGGGTTTTGATGGAGCAACATATTGGGGGGACAGCAAAGAAGGGCATAAGGGGGTTTGGGGGTTTTTCAAGAGAAATTATCACTTTACCCTGAATAGATCAAGTAGGTGGAGTCTCTTTAACCCACCTCTGGGCTGGTCAAAGATTGATCAGTCAGTGTAACTATATACAGAAGGGGTGGGGCATTGTTCCATATGACTCCTCCCAAAACAAGGAAGTAGGACAGTGAAAAAATGTATTAAGTGGCGGACCTGAGACAGAGCGCAGAGTGTAACCCGACTTATTGTTTGTGTCCAAACTGTGATGTCATAGTAGGGAAATTACTGCTGAGGGATTCAGATAGAGGTGTACTGGCTTTTTAAGACTAAATCTATCTTTCCTGGCCAGCCTCACGTCAGCACACTATGGGTTAACCCCTTCCTCCGGTCTCCCAGTACCACCTTCTTTTAGCTGATAAATAGGGGGCCCCTCCTCCCTTGCCCTTGTTCCTTTTTTTTGGTCGGACGACCAGACCACCACGAAAAACAAGAAAACAACACAGAACAAACCCCCCTGCCGAACCCACCCACCCAGGTTCAAGCCTCTCCTGGGACTGGAAGGTCCAGAATACTAAAGGTAGCATCCTTTTAGAACACTGGACGCTCGAGGTGCATGAGCTATGCGGGCATATTGAGCTATAGGAGCTTACATACAGGGCTGTGGTGATGCTGTCTCCTCTCATGCTCCATGCTGCTGGGCTCCTTAGGAGCGTGCCGGCCGCCCCCCTCCGTGCTTTCTGTGGAATTGCGATGACGTCACGGAGGGGGGCGGCGCTGGGGGCGTGAACTAGCGTGGCTAGAAAAGCCCTGTAAGCCAGGAAAATCATTGCTGTATGCCTCAGTGCTTGAGAGAGACTTCCTGGTGAGTCTCCTTCAGGAGGGGGAGTGGAGAGATTGTGTCAGCATTATGCACTGCCTGTTTTGTTAAAGTGACATGAACTTTATTTTACCTAACAGCACTCAGTGTTTCTCAAATATACTGCTGCCACCCCTAGAGAATTTGGACTAAATGCAAGGTAAAGAGCATTTATTTAAAAGAGATAACTATTATATATATATGAGAGTGAGAATTTTCCTGTTGCTTATTGGCTATATCCTGTCTTTTATATAGCATGAGCTCACCACAGCCCCATAATGCACGAAGATCACCAGAAAGGTAGGAGGGGTCTACGTGGGCCACAATATAAAAGAGTGCAACACCAAAACTAAAGAGGTGTTTTGTCTTTTAGGAGCAGAAGCCCTAATACAAGACAAGTGCGGAAGAAAAAGACCCGCCACCGTTCTAAATCTCTGCAAGCGTCTGGGTCTCGGACAATGCACAAATCCCAATCCAGCCCAGGTCGCAAAACTACTCAAACTGCTACAGTAGCAGAGCCAAATATGACCGGAGGCCGCCCTAATGAGGGGTTTTGCTGGGCATGTTCAGCGCCATCCGCTCCTGGGAAACTCTTATGCGCAGACTGCATCAAAGAGGTAGCCACAGACAAAGAAGCGGAGGCACGCAGAATAAAAGACTATATTCACGAGGCAGTGACAGAAAGTATACAGTCAGCCTCAGGCTTCAGGGCTCCGGGGACTAAAGCTAGAATCAGGAGCACAGCGGAGCAAAGGCGAGATTCGTCTCCAGTGCTAGAGGTGTCGTCACGAGATTCCTCGGACTCAGAGGAACCCTCTGAGTACTTATTTGACTTTCAATGCATAGAGCTTTACGTTGCGGCCGTAAAAGAGGCCATAGACTGGGAACAGGATGCCCAGCCACCTGAAAAAATTAAAAGGTTTTTTCCTAGCCGGAAGAACCAAGGGGAGACCTTTCCGCTCTTGCCAGAGATCCGAGAGTGGTTCGAGGAGGAATGGGAAAAGCCAGAAAAGAGGTTAAATGTACAGAATCGTTTTGCAAGGCTATACCCATTTAAGACTCCAGAAGCTGCCCTTTGGGAATCCCCACTAGGCATAGACGCGGCCTTACAGCGCTTGGCTAGACAAGTGGCCCTGCCATTGCAGGATTCTACAACTTTCAGAGACCCGATGGACAGACGTGCGGATACAGACCTAAAGAAGTTTTATTCATCTGCTGGTGCGGCTTGCCGCCCTGCCATAGCCTTAACCTCAGTCTCCAGAGCCTTGAAGGTTTGGACCACAAATGTCCAGACAGCTCTAAGGTCTAACGTGGAAATGGACAGAATCATTTCGGCAATGGAGGAATTGGATCTCTCAGCCGACTTCCTGGCAGAAGCCTCTATGGACTTAGTAAAACTTCTCGCTAGGATCATGGCTTTTGCAGTGACCGCAAAAAGGGCCCTATGGCTGCGTCATTGGGTAGCAGACAGTACCTCAAAACTGGGTCTCTGTAATATTCCATTTAATGGCAAAACGTTGTTTGGTGGCACCTTAGAAGAAGCTATTAAACGACCTACAGGAGGGAAGTCGGGCCTGATACCACAAAGACCTAAAAGAAGACAGCAGGCCACCCGGTCAGGCCAATCAGACTACAGAAGGGCGCAGGATGCCAGATCATACAGACCGGGGCGAGAATACACAAGGCCCTATTGGAAGAGCTCCCAGAACTCTTTTCTACGAAACGTAAAGACCAAGGCCGCGCAGACCGCTAAGAAATCGGAGAAGTCTTTTTGACGGGTCAGCCGCCCATCCTCCCCAGGTGGCTGCCAGATTGGCATCCTTCTGGAGAGTATGGGCGGAGACTGTCAAGGACCAATGGGTCCAGAAGACGGTCAAGCAAGGATACAAAATAATTTTTCGACAAAAACCACCCAACATAGTGGCCCAGACAGAATGGCCACAAGACCAGAAAAAACGGAAGTGCTTACTAGAATATATAACCGAATTACTTCAAAAAAATGCAATCACACCGGTACCTCTAAAACAGCAGAAAACGGGAGTTTATTCACCAATTTTTCTGGTACCCAAAGCATCAGGAGATCTAAGACCGGTTTTGGACCTAAGATCCTTGAACCACTATATTGTCCCCAAAACATTCAAGATGGAATCAATATTTACGATTATATCAGTTCTGCAACCAGGAGACTGGTTAATATCAGTCGATTTAGCAGATGCGTACCTGCATGTCCCAATCAACGAGAAGCACCAAAAATACCTAAGATTCATGGTAGGGGAAGACCATTTCCAGTTCAGGTGTCTACCCTTCGGGATCAGCACAGCGCCTCGGGTCTTCTCCAAGATCTTGCTAGCTGTCATCGCCGTCATTCGATTAAGAGGCATAAAGATCTTCCACTACCTAGACGACATCTTAGTAGTGGCTCGTACAAGCGAAGAGTTAGCGACACAGCGCGAGCTAGTACTGAAGACTATATCAGAATTCGGCTGGATTGTCAACAAGCAGAAGAGCCAGCTGATCCCCTCTCAAGAGATGGAATACCTGGGACTTGTTTTCAACACAAGAAAAGGGCTTGTCTCGCTACCAGGACGCAAGAAAGTCGAGTTAGTAGCCTGCGTAAACAGCGTGATGGAGTCCTCATCACTGTCAGCAAGGGATTGCATGACACTTCTGGGAATGTTCACCGCAGCGATCCCAGCTATCCCCTGGGCAAGATTCCATACAAGAGCATTCCAGACATCCTTCCTGAACCAGTGGGATGGCGTATCATTGCACCAGAAGATCTTCATACCAAGACGGATCCGCCAAGGCCTGGCGTGGTGGATAGCACCAGAAAACCTGTCGCAGGGCATGCCCCTCAGCCCCGGAGACTGGATTCGGATAACCTCGGATGCCAGTCTCCGGGGCTGGGGCGCTCACTGCCTCGGCAGGCAGGTTCAAGGCGAATGGAGCAGGATGGAAACCAGACACTCCAACCTCTTGGAATTACAGGCAGCATACCTGGCCCTGCGGGCCTTCGAGAATCTAGTCCACGGGGCTCGAGTCAAACTGATGTTGGACAACCGAACGGCGGTGGCTTATATAGCCAAACAGGGTGGAACCAAGAGCTTGCCGCTGTTGCAGGTGGCAACCAACATATTCGTTTGGGCAGAAGCGCATGTGGAAGCCCTAAAGGCAGCCTACATTCCGGGCAGTCAGAATCACATAGCAGACCGTCTGAGCCGGGATTTCCCCAACAAGAACGAATGGAGACTCAACAGGGACATCCTAGAGACAATCTTCCACAAGTGGGGGACACCCTCGGTAGACCTAATGGCAACTCCATGGAATGCGAAGACACCCCGGTTCGTGTCAAGGTTTCGCTGCGACGAGGCAGTAGCCCAAGACGCCTTCTCAATTCCGTGGGATTTTCCCTTTGTCTACCTTTTTCCACCGTTACCTCTGGTAATGAAAACCCTACTGAAGATTGCGAGGGAGAACGTCCATGCAATTGTAATCCTGCCCTTCTGGCCACGGAGACCATGGTTCCCTCTGCTCCTACAGATGGCGGCAGTCCCCCCAATACAGCTGCCACTGAAGAGAGACCTTCTACAGCAGGGCCAATGGTGTCATCCCAACCCGGGCAGGTTACAGCTGATGGCTTGGTTGTTGAATCGGCCAGACTACAGTCACAAGGCATCTCGGAGGAAGTAATTTCGACGCTACTAAAATCTAGAAAAGCCACAACCAATGTCACTTATAACAGAATTTGGAAGAAATTTACGGCATTTGCCCTGCAACAGAAGTTTTCTCCGTTATCCCCAAGCATTGCGCAAGTGTTGGACTTCTTACAGTCAGCTCTAAAAGCGGGCTTAGCCTATAACACCATAAAGGTTCAAGTGTCAGCATTGGCGTGCTTCACAGGTCACAAGTGGGCAGGTGAGCCTCTAATAAGACAGTTCCTCAGAGCAGTCATAAAATTGAAACCACCAAGGAGACCCCTGTTCCCAGCATGGGATCTGGGCACGGTACTAAAAGCCCTGCTCCTACATCCATTCATCCCTGCAGAGACATGCCCGCTTTGGTTCTTGACAGTCAAGCTGATCTTCCTTACAGTCATAACGTCGGCAAGAAGGGTTTCAGAACTAGCAGCTCTGTCCTGCAAGAATCCATATTGCATCATTCTCCAGGACAAAGTGATCCTAAGGCCCTCACCGGCCGTAACACCTAAAGTGGTTTCCAAATTCCATGTGAATTGGGAGGCAGTCCTACCAAGCTTCACACAGCCACCAAAACAAGCGGAAGAGCTAGATCTCAGACCACTGGACATGGTCAACTTGTTCTCAATTTACCTACACCGCTCTCTACAGGTACGCAAAACTAATACCCTTTTCGTCCTGCCATCCGGGCCTAGGAAAGGACAAGCGGCATCCGCAAGAATCATAGCGACTTGGATCACCAAGGTGATAAGCCTCACGTATGAGAAACAGGGGCTGACGCCTCCACAAGTTCTTAGAGCTCATTCTACCAGAGGGGTGGCAGCCTCATGGGCAGCTTCGGCTAAGATACCGATTGAAGACATATGCAGGACCGCTAGTTGGAGCTCCTGCGAAACCTTCGCTAAACACTACAGTTTAGATGTCACAGCGGCCAACGCATCAAATTTTGGAAACGCAGTGGTGTCCACACCTCTGCAAACAAAATAAAATATTCACTATAGCAGCATTTTCAGTTGTTGTTCGAGTCTTATCTTTTCCCCACCCTAAATTGGCTAAATTAAATCCCATAGTGTGCTGACGTGAGGCTGGCCAGGAAAATGGAAAATTGTTATCAATACTTACTGTAATTTTCCTTTCCTGGCCTGTCCTCACGTCAGCACAGCTCTTTTCCCTCCCGATAAGCCTGTTGTCCTCCAGTTAAGTGGAACAAGGGCAAGGGAGGAGGGGCCCCCTATTTATCAGCTAAAAGAAGGTGGTACTGGGAGACCGGAGGAAGGGGTTAACCCATAGTGTGCTGACGTGAGGACAGGCCAGGAAAGGAAAATTACAGTAAGTATTGATAACAATTTTCCATTATCTATCTATCTAAGATTACAATGTGTAGAGGGTCTCATTCCTTATTATTAATACATTATAATGAGTTTATTCTATTGATTATTTTATTGTGTGAAGAAATAGAAATGAATAATAGCTCTACAAATAGAAAGAGATGAAAATCGATGTAAAAATCTCAGAGGAAACATATGAAGAAATTATCCCGAGATTTACTAATGAAAGAAAAAAAGGGATTTATCACTAATATAATGATATTGCTATAATAATGTATGATTACTAGAACTGGAATGTGTCCCCAATATAATGTGTCACCAATAGAACTCTATGGGATCACTTTTATAATGGATCCTAATATAATGTGTCTCCCAAGAATAGATCACCAATAGAATTCTATTGGATCTCTTTTATAATGGATCCTAATATAATGTGTCCCCATAGAAGGGATCACCAATATAATTTTATTGGATCTCTTTTATAATGGATCCTAATATAATGTATCATTGTGATGCTGTATCTTATAATCACTAGATGTGTCCTGGTGATGGGAGGAGAATTAGGAAAGGAGATGTTAATGTGAATAAAGTTTTTCTCTATTGCACATGTGAAGTGTTGGCGATATAACACAGAAATAATAAAAATGGAGATTTATTGATGAATGTTGTGTGATTTTTGTGGTGCTGATCAGTGTGGGGGGAATCAATAAGTGGGGGTGTACAGTAGGTGTCTATGGTGCTGATAAGCACGAGAGTATTGGGGTGTCAGTGAGTGGGGGTGAAGGTGTCTGTGCTGATAGATCAGTGTGATTGGTGTGGGGGTGTGTGTGTGGGAGGGGTTAGCAGGTGGAGAATATAAAAATCGAAACATTATTTTATTAAGAGCAGTGTTGGGCAAACAGTTTGCCCGTTCGGTTGTTCTCCAAACACCCACATTTTCCTCACAGTCAATATGTTGTTAAAGTGGTGTTCCGGCCTAAATTACACTTTTTAAATAAAAATACCCCTAGAAAACACAACCCTAATCTATTCTAGTAAAGTTAGTCTGTAAACTAAGGTCCGTTTAGTTAGGTTATTACAGCATTTACATAGTTTATAAATTAGAAATAGGCCGTGGCCATCTTTGGTGTGGTTACATGAAGCCAGACTGTATGATTTCCTGGATTCCAGGCTTGCAAATCTCGCACAAGCTCAGTGCTTCTCCAGCAGTCTAAAATTGGTTTCACTTTCAAGTTTCCTCTGCTCTCCAGTTGCCGCCCACTATTTATGTAAACATCTAAACATCTCCTCCCCTCCTCCTATCTCTGTACAAGCAATATTCTTCTAGAAACACTGAATTCTGCTGCTAAGGGTAAGAGCTTTAAAAATATCCTAATTGTAAACAAAATCATTTGTTTCTGTGCAGATATATCTACATAATAATATATATATATATATATATATATATATATATAATTATAATAGGGACTCCGCTGGGTATGTCTGATGTAAGGGGGGACTCCGCTGGGTATGTCTGATGTAAGGGGGGACTCCGCTGGGTATCGGACATACCCAGCGGAGTCCCCCCTTTCATCAGACATACCCAGCGGAGTCCCCCCTTTCATCAGACATACCCAGCGGAGTCCCCCCTTTCATCAGACATACCCAGCGGAGTCCCCCCTTTCATCAGACATACCCAGCGGAGTCCCCCCTTTCATCAGACATACCCAGCGGAGTCCCCCCTTACATCAGGCGTACCCAGCGGAGTCCCCCCTTACATCAGACATACCCAGCGGAGTCCTTCCTTACATCAGGCGTACCCAGCGGAGTCCCCCCTTACATCAGGCGTACCCAGCAGGGTCCCCCCTTACGTCTGATGTAAGGGGGGACTCCGCTGGCTACGTCTGATGTAAGGGGGGACTCCGCTGGCTACGTCTGATGTAAGGGGGGACTCCGCTGGGCATCAGACATACCCAGCGGAGTCCCCCCTTACATGAGGCAATCCCAGTGGAGTCCCCCCTTACATGAGGCAATCCCAGTGGAGTCCCCCCTTACATGAGGCAATCCCAGCGGAGTCCCCCCTTACATGAGGCAATCCCAGCGGAGTCCCCCCTTACATGTCTGATGTAAGGGGGGACTCCGCTGGCTACGTCTGATGTAAGGGGGGACTCCGCTGGGCATCAGACATACCCAGCGGAGTCCCCCCTTACATGAGGCAATCCCAGTGGAGTCCCCCCTTACATGAGGCAATCCCAGCGGAGTCCCCCCTTACATGAGGCAATCCCAGCGGAGTCGCCCCTTACATGAGGCAATCCCAGCGGAGTCGCCCCTTACATGAGGCAATCCCAGCGGAGTCGCCCCTTACATGAGGCAATCCCAGCGGAGTCGCCCCTTACATGAGGCAATCCCAGCGGAGTCGCCCCTTACATGAGGCAATCCCAGCGGAGTCGCCCCTTACATGAGGCAATCCCAGCGGAGTCCCCCCTTACATGAGGCAATCCCAGCGGAGTCCCCCCTTACATGAGGCAATCCCAGCGGAGTCCCCCCTTACATGAGGCAATCCCAGCGGAGTCCCCCCTTACATGAGGCAATCCCAGCGGAGTCCCCCCTTACATGAGGCAATCCCAGCGGAGTCCCCCCTTACATGAGGCAATCCCAGCGGAGTCCCCCCTTACATGAGGCAATCCCAGCGGAGTCCCCCCTTACATGAGGCAATCCCAGCGGAGTCCCCCCTTACATGAGGCAATCCCAGCGGAGTCCCCCCTTACATGAGGCAATCCCAGCGGAGTCCCCCCTTACATGAGGCAATCCCAGCGGAGTCCCCCCTTACATGAGGCAATCCCAGCGGAGTCCCCCCTCACATGAGGCAATCCCATCGGTGTCCCCCCTTACATCAGGCATACCCAGCGGTGTCCCCCCTTACATCAGGCATACCCAGCGGTGTCCCCCTTACATCAGGCATACCCAGCGGTGTCCCCCTTACATCAGGCATACCCAGCGGTGTCCCCCCTTACATCAGGCATACCCAGCGGTGTCCCCCCTTACATCACGCATACCCAGCGGTGTCCCTCCTTACATCAGGCATACCAAGCGGTGTCCCCCCTTACATCAGGCATACCCAGCGGTGTCCCCCCTTACATCAGGCATACCCAGCGGTGTCCCTCCTTACATCAGGCATACCAAGCGGTGTCCCCCCTTACATCAGGCATACCCAGCGGTGTCCCCCCTTACATCAGGCGTAAGGGGGGACTCCGCTGGCTACGTCTGATGTAAGGGGGGACTCCGCTGGCTACGTCTGATGTAAGGGCGGACTCCGCTGGCTACGTCTGATGTAAGGGCGGACTCCGCTGGCTACGTCTGATGTAAGGGCGGACTCCGCTGGCTACGTCTGATGTAAGGGGGGACTCCGCTGGCTACGTCTGATGTAAGGGGGGACTCCGCTGGCTACGTCTGATGTAAGGGGGGACTCTGCTGGCTACGTCTGATGTAAGGAGGGACTCTGCTGGCTACGTCTGATGTAAGGGGGGACTCCGCTGGCTACGTCTGATGTAAGGGGGGACTCCGCTGGCTACGTCTGATGTAAGGGGGGACTCCGCTGGCTACGTCTGATGTAAAGGGGGACTCCGCTGGCTACGTCTGATGTAAAGGGGGACTTCGCTGGCTACGTCTGATGTAAAGGGGGACTCCGCTGGCTACGTCTGATGTAAGGGGGGACTCCACTGGCTACGTCTGATGTAAGGGGGGACTCTGCTGGGTATGTCTGATGTAAGGGGGGACTCTGCTGGGTATGTCTGATGTAAGGAGGGACTCTGCTGGGTATGTCTGATGTAAGGAGGGACTCTGCTGGGTATGTCTGATGTAAGGAGGGACTCTGCTGGGTATGTCTGATGTAAGGGGGGACTCTGCTGGGTATGTCTGATGTAAGGGGGGACTCTGCTGGGTATGTCTGATGTAAGGGGGGACTCTGCTGGGTATGTCTGATGTAAGGGGGGACTCCGCTGGGTATGTCTGATGTAAGGGGGGACTCTACTTACCCCATCAATATGACAGCTACGGTGGCTTAACCCTCAGTGTAAAACCAGCCAGTACCAAACACTATAATACAGGAGTGTGTGTATGTGTGTGTGTGTGTGTATATATATATATATATATATATATATATATATATATATATATATATATATATATACACATACACATACACACACACACACACACACACACACACACACACGTCCCACAACCAGGAGCGGGCGAGATGAAGAGCGAGAGACTAAACACACAAAACAAAACACTGCACAAAACACTGCACACTACGCTACACACTAAACACTGCACACTAGGCTAAACACTGCACACTAGGCTACACACAAAACACTGCACACTAGGCTAAACACTGCACACTAGGCTACACACAAAACACTGCACACTAGGCTACACACAAAACACTACGCTACACACAAAACACTGCACACTAGGCTAAACACTGCACACTAGGCTACACACAAAACACTGCACACTAGGCTACACACAAAACACTACGCTACACACAAAACACTGCACACTACGCTGCACACTACGCTACACATGAAACGCTGCACACTAAACGCTGCACACTAAACGCTGCACACTACGCTACACACTAAACACTACGCTACACACTAAACACTGCACACTACACACTAAACACTGCACACTACGCTACACACTAAACACTGCACACTACGCTACACACTAAACACTACACACGAAACGCTGCACACTACGCTACACACGAAACGCTGCACACTAGGCTACACAGTAAACGCTGCACACTAGGCTACACACTAAACGCTGCACACTAGGCTACACACTAAACACTGCACACTAGGCTACACACTAAACACTGCACACTAGGCTACACACTAAACGCTGCACACTAGGCTACACACTAAACGCTACACACTAGGCTACACTCTAAACACTGCACACTAAACACTGCACACTACGCACTGCACACAAAACACTGCACACTACGCTACACACTAAACACTGCACACTACACACTAAACACTGCACACTAGGCTACACACTACACACTGCACACTAAACTACGCTACACATGAAACAGTACACACTACACTGAACACTAAACTGACTTACTGCCTGCTCAGTCTCCCCAGACCATGTCCACTCCCCCCAGCAGGCCAGCAATGTGACTCACGAGGGAGTCTTTCACTCACCTGCTTTTCTTCCATGGTCTGCTCTGCGGTCTGTCACACTGCCAGCCTGCCTGTCACAACAGGATACGAGGATACGATCCGGATGAGAAGAGGAGGAGGAGGAGGGGGGGGACTCAGGGGCAGCGGCTCACAGCCAAGTGGAGGCCGGTCCCATTCACCAGCGATCCAATCCCATGCTACGCCAGTGGTGAGGCGTGACAATGGCAACATGCCTGGTTTCCCTCAGTTAAAATGGCGCCGGGCATCGCCTTGCATTGCGTTATTTCCGGTTATGAAATAACGCGATGCTACGGCTCAGGGACGGCTATGACTTCTGGGATTGATGAAAAACATCTCCCAGGAGGCATAGCGGTCCGTGGATGACGCGCTGAGGCTGATTCTGACGCGGCCGCAAAAACAAATATGTTAAATTAAAACAGTGAGTTTTTTAAAGAATATTTTTTTTATATGCCAAATCAGCATAAGGGGACAGAGCTGCAGAGGATGCAGACAAGTTGTAAAAGAGGGTGGAACTCCACTTTAAGGAGTGGGCCGGGAAGCTGGCCTCCACATCTTTAACAACGGATGAGTCATTAACGGGCTTCCCGGTCGGTGATGTCACAAGGGGTGGGGCCACCAGGTGAAGTCACCCATACCTATTTAAGAACAGTGACCCGGCCGAGGAGGCATTTGGCGGGTGTGACTTTTTAGTTCAGGTCTGGAGTTCCAAAGGGCGTCATGATTGATGATGGATCTACATCAGGGGATATTTTTATTTTAAATAAATGACTTGTCAGAAACCCTTGTAGTTTTTTTATTAAATTTTGACAGGTTTTTTGGTTAACATAATCCCATACTCTTTCACATGGGGAGGGCTGGGATCTGGGGGCCCCCTTGTTTAAGGGTTCTTCCAGATTCTTATAAGCCCCCTGCCTGCAGACCTCCACAACCACCGGTCAGGGTTGTGGGGAAGAGGAGCTTGTCCCCATTGTGATGGAGTATATAAAATGAATATTTTATTTATAATACGTTTTATCCCTATCTATTATCCATTATAGTTTGAGAAGCTTAGCAAGGGTTAAATGTTTCTTTTCTTGATTTTCTGTTGCTGACAGTCTATATCCACCTCAGGAACTCAGGGTGACTAGTGTCCTTTTACTAGAACCATCTGTTAGGAACAGAAATACATTTTGAGGTATTTCTGTACAATGAGAAGCCTATTGATATTCATATTGGGATCCAGAGGGTTTGTGTATGTTAAGGATACACGTTTGAAATATTATATGCTAATTAAGGATATCGTTTAGAAGTATTTTTATGTGTGTGTCCTAGTATTCATGAAACAATAAGACAAAAAAGTGATTTCCTTGATTAAAAAAATATAGCAGAGATATTCAGCTCAGAGTGAAGAAAAAAAAGAACAGATGTCCTGTGTAGTCCTTCAGCTCCTCCCCCCCTCCGAGCAAGACTAACAAGGAGAAAAGAGTATTCCGGGACACTCTGGCAAGAGGAAGAAACTGACGTCACAAGAAGAAGCTCCATATATGAACAGAACTAATTATATGTACATGCCTGTGATGATGTTGTCTGTGTAAAATTTGCCTTTAAAAAGGTTTGAGACCGAGACCAGGTCTGGAAGTGATAAAGAATTTATGCTAGAGCACAGTCTGGCGTCTTTTCTTTCAAAGCTAGCAAATAGGCCTATTCACTCCAGCACAGATTTGGAACAGCGGCAGAACAAGAAAATCGTTTCTGGGATTGGACCAGAACCGATCCACTACAACAGTTGCGGAGATTCTTCCCCTGAAGCCACCAAAGAGATTCTCTCATGGATGAAGTGAAGTGAGCCTGATGCGTTGACTCTTGCTGGGGGAGACCCATTGCTGGAGAAACCCCTTTTTGGAATGGGCGAGTGTGCCACTGAGCCCACCTCACCATAGGGATGGTGGCTGTCATGGTGCCGATTACCTTCAGGCATTGAAGAGCAGACAGGTGAGAGGAAGCAAGTGTTGCGCGGATCCTGTCCCGGATTGCTGCATTTTTTTCCTCGGGCAACGAAATGGTGCCGTCTACTGTGTTGAAGAGGGCACCTAGAAACACAAGGGACTGTGTTGGAATGAGATGACTCTTCTCCAAATTCAGGAGGCACCCGAATTCTTGGAGAGTGGTGATTACTAGATTCTTGTGTTCCAAGAGTTGACATCTGTCTTGAGCTAGAAGTAAGAGGTCGTCTAGGTAGTGATAAAGACAAACTCCTTTCACTCGGAGCAGAGCCACAATGGCTAACAGAACCTTGGAGAACACCCGAGGTGATGTTGTGAGACCAAAAGGTAGGCAGGTGAACTGTAAGTGTTGATCGCCTACAGCAAAGCGGAGGTACTTTTGATAGTCTGCAGCCACTGGGACGTGAAAATATGCGTCCTTCAGATCTATTGACACTAACCCATCTCCTGGATGGACTGACTGCTGGATTGTCGATAGTGACTCCATTTTGAATCTTTCCTTCCGAATAAATCGGTTGAGATGCGTTAGGTCTATTACTGGTCTCCAGGTACCGTTCTTTTTCTGTACCATGAACAACGGGGAGTACATGCCTTCTCCTCGTTCGCCCTCTGGAACAGTAATGGCTGCGCCTTGAGTTAATAAAGAGCTTACGTAACTTAGTAAGACTTGTTTCTTTTCTTCTGCACTTGGAAGACTTGTGGGTATGTATATGAGCCTGGGGGTGCTGTTGAAGACCCACGTGTGGCCTGAAGAGACCGTCTTGATGGTCCAAAAATATTGAATTGAGGCCGCCCAAACATGCCGGAAGTGGAGGAGACGTGCCCCCACTTGACATGTTTGAACAGGCCCAATTTCAAAAAGACTTTGTAGACTCCCGACTACCAGACGGAGTACTTTTAGTTGGTTTCCTGAAAGAGGACTGTCTGGATTTCCATGTCCTTGAAAATTCACGACCAGGTTTGTAGCTGCGTGCTTCCCTTGCACGATCTGTATTCTGTGCCCTCGAAAAGGTGCGTTTCTGGTTTTGCAAACGCCTGTCTTGAGGGAGGAACCCCGACTTACCACCCGTGGCCCGGGAAATGGCATTATCGAGTTTATTGCCAAAGAGAGAGGAGCCCTCAAAAGGAATGCGGCACCAAGCTTGCTTTGAAGCTGGATCCGCCGACCAGGGACGGAGCCATAAAGTGCGGCGTGCGTTAACCGCTGACAACATTACTCGTGCCACTAGGCGAATAACATCAATAGAGGCCTCCCCCAAAAAGGCAGATGCTAGCCTGATTTCCTGAATAGGAGAGCTTTTCGCTATTTCTTCAGAGATGCCTCTGAGGGAATCATCCACATTGTCTGATGCTTCTAGAGCTTTTGAGATAGCTGCTAAAGCCAAAATTGGTTTACAGACTGAACCTGCTGTCAGATAGATTCGCTTCAGGTCTGAGTCAATCCGTCTCTCTAGAGGATCTTTGAATGAGACCGTATCTTCCAGAGGAAGGGTTACATATCTAACCAAACGCATTAAAGCTGCATCAACCATGGGAGCTGAATCAAGGTGTTTTACCTCTTCTTCCTTAAAAGGATATAATTTTGCAATTTTTGACTGCATAGAACTTTTGTTGTCCATTTTACCCCATTCTTCTGAGATAATGGCATCCACTTCCGTGACAAACGGGAAATAATGTCGCTCCTTACTGAGCTGTTTAAAAAGTTTCCTTTGTTTGGAAGGAGATAGAACTGGATCTTCCCAATTCAGAACTTCTCTAACTGCATTCACTAAAGCAGGAACTAAGGAATAATCAAACCCCATCCCAGGATCATCCACTTCCGAACCACTTTCTGAGGGAGGAGGTGAGGGATGGCTGGGTTGAGAGATTTCCAGAGTCTCATGCACCTGTCCCTGTTCTAACGAGGGAATCAGTGGGTCTGGAGGAGAATCATGCTGCATTCTAGCATCTTTCTCTTGTAGCGACTCGTTTACGACCCGCTTAACCAATGCTTCCAGGTGTTTATCTGCACCTTCTCTCTCATTGGCTGCTTTTGTAAAACAATGGTCACAAAGGGACTTGCTGGCAGGAACCGGAGCCCTGCACCCCCAACATGGTCTCTCTGACCTCTTGCTGAGAGATGAGGGAGGGGTGAGGAGTGTCTCTACTGGGATGTCCGGATCTGGAAGAATCATGGTGTCTAGAGCCAGAAGAGGAGTGCCGGTGGTGTGATTTAGAGGACTAGCTGCGTCTGCGGGAACTACTCTGTTGTTCAGACCTAGAAGGGCTTAGTAAGGGAAAGACAAGCATAGAAAGAGAGAGAAAAAGGCACACAGTCACAATAATGCCCTACACTCCACTCTCTTCCACCCCCCTCAGCAGGCAGAATAAAAGGAAAGATTTCCTAATCTTACCTGCTGCAAGAGGGTTGGCCACCGGGAGGCAGTGAAGAGTCCATAATAATTCAGGAAACACTGCAGGTGGGAAAGCAATGTCAGATACAATGACAGAAACAAAGCAAAAAGTTCAGACCCTTCTGAATTGTAACTTACCTGGGGTAAGCTCTGCAGGTGCTCAGGGAAGTCGCCGCTATGCCCACGATCGTTCCCGGCATCTACAGGCCTCCCCAGGCTTTTTAAAATTGGCGCCGCGTGACGTCACGGCCACGCCAGGCCTGCGATTCTTGCGCGCATGCGAGAACCAGGCCTCGCTTTCGTTCCGGGCCGCGCATGCGCAGACCGCGGATAAACCCGGAAGTAAGAGGGAGCGGCGGCTGGAACGCACAGGGAACCAGCCGCTTGCTGGGCACGTATAATAATGCAGAAAAAAAAAAGCAAATGAAACAGCAGAAAGACATACAACAAACAAAAACACTGCTGCCATGAAGGCGATACAGCTTACCACCACCTACGATCGATTCGGCCAGGGACACCGCATCCATACACACACCGGGCTTGCAGCAGATAATGGCCACCTGCACACTGCTAGGTAATCAGGCCTGTGCGCGCTCATCTCTCCAATGGAAGATATAATCCAGCTCTTCAGCGCTACTCTGCCATACACTCCATACCCTGCTTCACAGTCAAGGCTTATCGGAGGGATAAGACACCATATCATCGGCCGATCTTGAGGAACAATTGTCTTCAGGTAGGAGAACTAAAACAAATAGTCCTTCGGGGGAGGACAAAAAAGGAACACGGCTGAGAGCCCAGAGCCAAAATTTATAGGGGGGGGTCCTATTGGGTAGTTATGGAGGCGGGGCCAACCCACACGTATGCTGCCATGGAGCATGTCAGGAAATATATATTTTTTGTAATGTCCTCTCTCTCTCTCTACCCCCTCTCTCTCTCTCTTTCCCACCTCTCTCTTTTTTCCCACCTCTCTCTTTTTCCCACCCCTCTCTCTCTTTTTCACACCTCTCTCCCTCTCTCTCTCCCCCCCCCTCTCTCTCTCTACCCTCTCTCTCTATTTCCAATTTTTTTTCTCTCACTCTCTCTCTCTCTCATTCCCCTTTTCCATCTCCGACAATTGGATTTGATTTTATCAGAACCATAATAAATACTATTGTTTGTACAATGTTATATATATATATATTTGTTTAACCACTTAGCAACCACCTGCCGACAAATAACGTCGACAAGGTGGTTGCTTAACTCTGGGAGGACGTTATATAACGTCCTCCCAGAATCGCGCTCCCGGGCGCCCCCTGGGGCACGCACATGGGAATCTCTGTGACCGCCGGGTCCAGAGGACCCGGCGCATCACGAATCGTGGTAAAACGCCGCTGATAGCGGCCGTTTACCAAGTGATTGCTCCGTCAAATGACGGAGCAATCACTTGTAAACAGACCGGCGTCATGTGATGACGCCGGTTCCTCTCTCCCCTCTCTGTACCGATCGGTACAGTGTGAGAGGAGAGGGGAGGGAGCGGATCATGTCAGCTCCCTCCCCCATGTCAGATCATGTCAGTTGTGGGCTGGATCTGTGACAATTGCAGTCACAGATCCAGCAATCTATCCATCCCTGCTCAGCCATCCCTGCGCAATACTCTGCAATACCCTGGTGCAATACTCTGCAATACCCTGGTGCAATACTCTGCAATACCCTGGTGCAATACTCTGCAATACCCTGGTGCAATACTCTGCAATACCCTGCGCAATACTCTGCAATACCCTGCGCAATACTCTGCAATACCCTGCGCAATACTCTGCAATACCCTGCGCAATACTCTGCGCAATACCCCCTGTGCAATACCCTGCCATACTCCGCAATGCCCTGCAATACTCCGCAATGCCCTGCAATACTCCGCAATGCCCGGCAATACTCTGCAATAACCACTTCCCGCCCGCCAGCCGTCATATGACGTCCTTGACTTTGTGCGGGGATATCTGAATGATGCTTGCAGCTACAGGCATCATTCAGATATTAGCTTTTTCAGCCGGCGATTCCCTACACCATAACAACAATCATAGCGGCTGTTCCGCCGCTTGATCATTCTTACGGGAGGCGAGAGGGGATGTCCCCCCCCCCGCCACCCTCCGGTGCTTCTACCGACTCACCGCTATGATCAAAGCCAGGATTGTTTTTTTTTTTTTTTTTCAGGCTTCCCAGCCTAGAGGTGAGATGTGGGGTCTTATTGACCCCCATATCTCACTGTAAAGAGGACCTGTCATGCCATATTCCTATTACAAGGGATGTTTACGTTCCTTGTAATAGGTATAAAAGTGATCAAAAAAATTTTTGGGGCGGAAAAACATGTCAAACTAAAATAAATAAAGTAAAATGAACAATAAAAAAAAATATATTTTTTTTAAGCGCCCCTGTCCCCGTGAGTTTGCATACGTAAGTCCCGCCCACATATGAAAACGGTGTTCAAACCACACATGTGAGGTATCGCCATGAACGTTAGAGCGAGAGCAATAATTCTGGCCCTAGACCTCCTCTGTAACTCAAAACATGTAACCAGTAAAAATATTTAAAACAATGCCTATGGGGATTTTTAAGTAGCAAAGTTTGGCGCCATTCCACGAGCGTGTGCAATTTTGAAGGGTGACATGTTAGGTAGCTATTTACTCGGCGTAACTTCATCTTTCACATTATGTAAAAACATTGGGCTAACTTTACTGTTTTTTTTTTTTTTTTAGCACAAAACATTTTTTTCCCGTAAAAAACGCGTTAAAAAAATTGCTGCGCAAATATCGTGTGAGATAAAAAGTTGCAACGACCACCATTATATTCTCTAAGGTCTTTGCTAAAAAAACATATATAATGTTTTGGGGTTCTATGTAATTTTCTAGCAAACAAATGATGATTTTTACATGTAGGAGAGAAATGTCAGAATTGGCCTGGGTGCTCCAGAACGCCTGAAGGTGCTCCTTGGATGTTGGGCCTCTGTATGTGGCCAGGCTGTGTAGAAGTCTCACACATGTGGTATCGCCATACTCGGGAGTAATAGCAGAATGTGTTTTGGGGTGTAATTTGTGGTATGCATATCCTGTGTGTGAGAAATAACCTGCTAATATGACAATTCAGTGAAAAAAAAAAAAAAAGAAAAAAAAATCTTGATATTGCAAAGAATTGTGGGAAAAAATGACAACTTCAAAAAACTCACAATGCCTCCTTCTAAATACCTTGGAATGTCTTCTTTCCAAAAAGGGGTCATTTAGGGGGTATTTGTACTTTTCTGGCATGTTAGGGTCTCAAGAAATGAGATAGGCCGTCAGTACTTCAGGTGTGATCAATTTTCAGATATTGGCACCATAGCTTGTGGACTCTATAAATTTCACAAAGACCAAATAATATACACCAATTTGTACTTATTTTTACCAAAGATATGTAGCAGTATAAATTTTGGCCAAAATTTATGAAGAAAGAATAGTAATTTGCTAAATTTTATAACAGAAACTAAAAAAAAATCTTTTTTTTACAGAATTTTCAGTCTTTTTTCTCTTATAGCGCAAAAAATAAAAAACCCAACGGTGATTAAATACCACCAAAAGAAAGCTCTATTTGTGTGAAGAAAAGGACAAAAAATTCATATGGGTACAGTGTAGTATGACTGAGTAATTGTCATTCAAAATGTGAGAGCACCGAAAGCTTAAAATTGGTCTGGTTATTAAGGGGGTTTAAGTGCCCAGTGGTCAAGTGGTTAATGTCTCTCTCTCTCCCACCTCTCGCTCTCCCTACCCTCTCTATTTCCACATTTTCTCTCTCTCATTCCCCTTTTCTATCTCCGACAATTGGATTTACTCTTTCGTCCATGGACCGACACAGCTTCTCTATTGACAAAGTGGGTATTATCCGTTAATTAGGAGTGACTAGGCAGAAAAACTTGTAAAAAGTGTTGCATCACACCTTCTACAGTACCGCCCACGGGGCGGACCCTCTGGGTATACCCTCTCAGTCTGCATCTTCGCAGATCAGTTTTTTTCTGTCTAGCAAGGAGTAGGACATGGCTCCCTTCGGGCCCATTGGTCCGGGGAAAAAAGATATATATATATATATATATATATATATATATATATATATATATATATATTTTTTTTTGCTACATTTGTTGTTTCCTGCGATCTTCGATCAACTGCCGACTGGGTGACAGGCTGGATCCTCGATCCTTGTAGTCTCCTCAGTTTCGGCCATCGAGCGTGTGCCGACCCTAGCTACGCGCTGGGTTTTCCACGACATGCCCGTCGCTCCACGGGTGGCCGGTGAGCTTACGCTCCAGGGCCTGCATCGGACCGCTCAGCTTCGGCTGACCTTACGGCCAAGTCGCAGCAGCCTGGCCGGTGAGCTTACGCTCCAAGGCTTGCATCGGACCGCTCAGCTTCGGCTGACCTTACGGCCGAGTCGCAGCAGCCTGTCCGGTGAGCGGCATGCTCCAGGGCATGCATATGATCGTCCCTTCTGGGTCCAATCACAGCATGCCTGGCCAACAGTCACCTTCCGTGCGCGGACGATGATCTGTTTGGAATGTCTTCCAGCAGAATACATGCAGGATAGGTAAGTAAAACTCCCCTGCCTCGGCTGGGTGATTTAGCTGGACATTCCTGGAGAGATCAAGTAAGTGGTTGTGGCCCCTTTCTTCCCTCTCTCCCTGCCTTTCCCTCCTCCCTGGGCTTCTAGCTAAAGGTTGCTGGGTGCTGGGGGTCACCTAGGGGGTCCCACTGGAGCGGGGCTGGCTGTAACTAACATTTAAAAGAAATGTCATTTTTTTTCTTACCTGTGTTTGTGTCCTTCCTCCTCCATGCTGTCGGCGGCCATTTTGAGGTGGTCCATGCCAAGTTTGGCCTCTTGTGACTGCCCGGCGGCCATCTTCCTGTGGTTCGGCCACACCCACTGGCCCCTATCAGCTGATCGGCGGCCATGTTTGTCCACCCTGTATGCAGATATTGCCGTTCGGCGGCCATCTTTTTGTGGGCTATGGCTGCTTGACCTCTATCTTCTGTCGGCGGCCATTTTCTTAGAGCCCACATTATCTTCCATACAGACGTTTTTGGCAACCATTTTTCGAGAGCCTCCGGCCTCTAGGGTGCATTACACTGGCACGAAAATTCACACAGGAAGTGCTGATAAAAGAAGCAGACTGACACAGCAGCAGGGGGACAGCATCACAGGCGCAGCATAGCAGTACCTATCCAGGGTGGTGAGTCCTCTGGGTGACCCGGCCTCTCTGCAGCACAGGAGGGTGGCCTATTGATATCTTGCCTGGAGCCCTGTGAGTGTCACGTGTGGTCAGCATGGCATCTGAGCCAGATGTCTTCTCCCCTGAAACACCAGATTTAGCAGCTGGTGCCCCTGAGGTGTCTATGAACGCTATGACTGCAATCCTAGAGGCGTTTGCTGCCAGGGTGGAAGCAGCACACGGGAATACAGGGGGTAGTAAACGCCCCATCCCCTGCAAGCTTCTGGGAATAATTCTGGTGCAGAACCAGGTCCAGCTACGGCTCGGGGCCCAGATTCTGACGCATCAGAGACTGCAGACCGTGACCGGACAGTGAGAATGACTCAAAGTCCAGGTCAGTACGCGAGACGGCTTTGGTATCTGACCTTATTACTGCAGTGCGGGATATGCTAAAATTGGAAAATACTGCAGAAGCAGCAGAGACTCCGGTCCACTTGGGTTTCATAGACCTGCCCACACTGCTAAGGTGTTCCCTTGTGTGTCTTTTGATAAACTCTTATACAAGGAATGGGAGAACCTGCTGAGGGTCTTTACAGCCCCAAAGAGGTTTGCGGTACGGTACCCCTTTTGAGGAGAGTTTTCTGAAGAAATGGACCTCTCCCCCCTATAGTGGACCCTCCGGTGTCCAGACTTAATAGAGCCACCACAATTCCTGTAGAAGGGGCTCCTGTTTTCAAGGACCCTGTGGATAAGAAGGCTGAAGCACTCGCTTGCTACCTATACTCAGTGGTAGGCTCGGCAGTACGCCCGGCATTGGCGGGGGCCCTAGTGTCTCACACACTTACTGAATGGGCAAGATTGCTACTCCAGGGGTTAAGGAGCGAGATGCTCCTCCTGATGAGATAACATTGGCCGACCTGTTGGTCCAGGGCCTTAGGTTTGTCTGCGAGTCAGACATGAATACTATTCCCCTGCTGTCTAAAACTTCGGTTTATGCAGTAGCAATACGCCGCCTGATCTGGCTAAAAGGCTGGTCTGCGGACCAGACTTCCAAGAAAGCCCTGTTGGATCTGCCTTTTAAGGGCGACAGACTTTTTGGGGCTTCTCTGGATGACATCATCAAGGATGCCACAGGAAGTAAAAGCACTTTGCTTCCCCAAATTAGCAAGGGTAAGGGGCCACGCCAAGGGCAAGGGCCCTCCTTTACTGCACACAAGTGTTTTTTTCGTCCCCCTAGGGCGACAGGGAAAAGACCCCAGGCCGATAAAGCGCCTGCCCAAGGACAAAAGCGTCCCTGGTCCCGCATACCCAATAAGCCTGCGGACAAATTTGCGTCCGCATGAAGGTCCACCCCCACCCAGCTCTCGGGTGGGGAGACGTCTTCGCAAATTCGCGACTCAGTGGACAGCACTAATCTCCGACAGGTGGGTTTGCGAAGTAATCTCCTCAGGCTACAAGATAGAGTTTCTCTCTTGTCCACTGGACAGATTCAACACCTCCAATCTCCAGCTACTACCGACCCGTCGGGAGGCCCTGTATGGGGCGGTCCAGGGTCTACTGGAATGCAGGGTAGTTATTCCAGTTCCAGAACTGGAACGGGGTTTTTACTCAAATCTGTTCATTGTGCCGAAGAAGGAGGGGGTTCGTCCAAGCCTGGATCTCAGAGCCCTCAATTGCTTTGTGAAGGTACAAAGTTTTCGGATGGGGTCGGTTCGATCTGTAGTCACGGCTTTCCATCCGGGGGACTTTCTGGCCTCCTTGGACATCAAGGACGCATACCTGCATGTCCCCATATACTCCAGCCACCAGAGGTTTCTGCGATTTGCTATCGGGAAGGACCACTACCAGTTTGTGGCCCTCCCGTTGGGCCTTGCCTCAGCACCCAGGACGTTCACCAAGGTGCTCGCTCCGATTCTGGCACTTCTAAGACAGCGGGGTATCGCTATCACAGGCTACTTATACGACCTTCTGCTGAAGGCCCCTTCAAGCTCAGAATTAGAGGTAAGCGTGTCCATTACCTGTCAGACTCTTCGAGACTGTGGTTGGATACTAAACACGCAAAAGTCAGTATTGGTGCCCACTCAACGCCTAGGGTACCTGGGGTTGATTCTGGATTCTTCAGAGGCAAAGGTATTCCTCCCTGTGGAGAAGTTGCAGACCCTCCGGGCTGCAGTACGGCAGCTGACTTCCAGGAATTGGTCGTCACTCCATTTTTTGCATGCGAGTGTTGGGCCTCAGGGTAGCCTCCTTCGAGGCGGTTCCATATGCTCAATACCACACTCGAGTGTTACAGAAGGAAGTTCTGTCCAGATGGAACAGATGTCCATCATCTCTGGATTATCAAATCCGAGTGAGCCACATAGTCAGGAGATCCCTGGTATGGTGGCTGACAGCACCGGCTCTAATGGCCGGGAAGTCATTTCTTCCGGTTTACTGGATAGTGATCACGACGGACGCCAGCCTTACAGGTTGGGGGGGAGTCTGGGGTGTCCAGTCGGCGCAAGGTCGCTGGACCCCAGAGGAAGCCCTCATGCCGATCAATGTCCTGGTAATCCAGGCGATCAGGCTGTGCCTCTTCAAATGGTCTCAGAGGCTGCAAGGGCGTCCAGTCAGGATCCAGTCAGACAACGCCACAGCAGTGGCATATGTCAATCATCAAGGAGGAACAAGAAGCTCAGCTGCAACATCGGAGATCGCTCGCATCCTGAAGTGGGCAGAGAGGAGCGTACCGGCACTGTCGGCCGTGTACATTCCGGGTGTGGAAAACTGGCAGGCGGACTACCTGAGCCGCCAGATGCTGGACCAGGGAGAAGGGTCCTTACACCCGGAGGTGTTCCAACTCCTCTGCCAAAGATGGGGCACACCAGACGTAGATCTTCTGGCTTCCCGACTCAATCGGAAGGTATTGAGATTTGTGGCCCGGTCAAGAGACCCATGGGCAGACGCAACGGACGCGTTGGTAGCATCGTGGGGTCAGTATCGGCTAATCTATGCCTTCCCTCCCTTAAGGCTTCTTCCTCTTCTGCTCCGCAGAGTGGAGGCAGAGGGAATTCCAATGATCCTAATCGCTCCAGATTGGCCTCAGCGTCCTTGGTACGACGATCTAGTACGTCTGGTAGCAGACGTCCCCTGGCGCCTACCACTACGGAAGGACCTGCTATCGCAAGGTCCCATATTCCATCCTGCTTTACAGTCATTGGCTTTAACGGCATGGCTGTTGAGAACCAGGTACTGAGAGACCGGGGCCTGTCAGACTCAGTAATCTCTACTATGAGAAGTGCTCGAAAACCGTCCTCTAGGAAGGTCTATCACCGCACTTGGAGGGCCTACATCTCCATGTGTGAGGAAATGAAATGGCATCCGCGTACCTATTTGGTTTCCAGAATCCTGCTGTTTTTACAGCATGGGGTGGACCAAGGGCTTGCCCTAAGTACGATTTAAGGGACAGATATCTGCCCTGGCTGTCTTTTTTCAGCGACCCCTGGCGACTCACTCTCTCGTGAGTACATTTGTGCAGGGGGTCCGACATGTGACCCCTCCGGTCCGTCCCCCGTTACCTCCGTGGGACTTGAACCTGGTCCTCTCGGTGCTTCAGAAGGCACCGTTTGAGAATATTAGAGATCTTCCCCTGTTGACACTTTCTCAAAAAGTGGTCTTTTTGGTGGCTGTTACGTCAGTTAGACGAGTCTCTGAGCTGGCAGCCTTGTCCTGCAAGGCTCCCTATTTGATTTTCCACAAGGATAAGGTGGTGCTGCGGCCGCAGCCTTCCCTTCTTCCGAAAGTAGTTTCGGCTTTTCATCTCAACGAAGACATTGTACTTCCATCCTTGTGTCCTCAGCCGTCGAATCCTAAGGAGTCGGCGTTGCATTCCTTGGACGTTGTCCGAGCTTTGAGAGTATACCTATCTGCTACTTCCCTGTTCCGGAAGTCAGACTCACTGTTTGTTTCGGTGGCTGGTCCCAAGATGGGCCAAGCAGTCTCATCGGCCACCATCTCTAGGTGGATCCGACAGATAGTAATCCAGGCTTACGCCTTAAAGGGTCAGGCACCCCCCTTTCCTGTCACGGCGCATTCGACCAGGGCAATAGGTGCCTCTTGGGCTTTCCGACATCAAGCGTCTGTTTCCCAATTATGTAAAGCGGCGACTTGGTCGTCCGCTCACACTTTCACAAAATTCTACAAAATTGATGTAGGTGCATCTTCGGATGCCTCTTTTGGCCGCAAGGTTTTGCAAGCGTCTGTTTAGAGTTGCAACTCCTCCGTTGGAGGAGTGCTGTTTTGTGTTTGGGGTGAAGTTTATTTTTATGCTGTTACCACCCCTCGTTTTTTCTCTGACACTGTTTTGGGACGTCCCACTTTTTCAATAGAGAAGCTGTGTCGGTCCATGGACGAAAGAGTAAATAGGATTTTTTACTCACCGTAAAATCCTTTTCTCTGAGTCCATGGACCGACACAGCACCCACCCCTCCTTTTAAGTTTGTACTGCTTTTTGACGAACTGATCTGCGAAGATGCAGACTGAGAGGGTATACCCAGAGGGTCCGCCCCGTGGGCGGTACTGTAGAAGGTGTGATGCAACACTTTTTACAAGTTTTTCTGCCTAGTCACTCCTAATTAACGGATAATACCCACTTTGTCAATAGAGAAGCTGTGTCGGTCCATGGACTCAGAGAAAAGGATTTTACGGTGAGTAAAAAATCCTATTTTATTTTATCAGAACCATAATAAATACTATTGTTTGTACAATGTTATATATATTTTTTAATGTCTCTCTCTCTCTCTCTCCCCTCTGTCTCTTTCTCGCTGTGTATTTATGTGTCTCTCTCTCTCATTCCCATTTTGTCTCTCTCTCTTTCATTGTTCAATTTAAATGTCTCTCGACTCTATTTTTCCATTAACAATTGGATTTGTCATTTAGACAACCATGCCTGAATATAAAATTATGTTCCAATTGTCATTTCTGTTGGTTTTCTATAGTTTGTAATATGAAGCATTGTTTTATAAATTTAAAATTATTGTGACATAATTTTTTTTGTGTACTATTAATAAAATTACAAATATTTATTTTAGATTTGATGCGTAATTGTCTTTATTTTATTATTTGATTTCAATAATTTATTTCTTTATATAGAATGCTTCCTTTTGTTTCTACTAAAATCTTTTTAGATCTAATAAAAAAAAAAAAGGTAAGTAATAAGAACATTATTTACTATTATTCATATTTTAATCTTATACAATTCTAAATAAAAATATTTAATGCATGATTTATTTTAA
Organism: Rana muscosa; assembly: GCA_029206835.1. Classification (NCBI taxonomy): domain Eukaryota; kingdom Metazoa; phylum Chordata; class Amphibia; order Anura; family Ranidae; genus Rana; species Rana muscosa. The sequence continues at coordinate 380,988,895 of CM055118.1, forward strand.
AAAATAATTTATAAAATGGATGTAATATTTTTGATAATTTTTTAATTAAAATTTTATTTTATTAACAGCTATACTGATGAAATTGTATAATGTATGTTACATTCGCTAATGTTATTCTTATTTATTCTATAGAAATGCCTAGCTGTTTTGCTAAATTTTGCAGCCACAACACTGGTTCGCAAAAACCTCAGGCCAAGATCAATTATTATACATTTCCTAAGGATAGTCATCAGATTAGAATTTGGCTGGCAAATGCTGGTATGAAGCCAGTAATGATAGAGGAATATATTCCATTAATCCAAGCTGACTTGCGTGGCAACTTGTATCGGATGTGTTCTGCACACTTCAAAACACTGCTTGTTTTATTGGTCAAGGAAAACCCAAAAAATTAAAACCAGAATCAGTCCCTACAATTTTTAAGGAAACAGCGATGATGCCAGCATCAGAAAATAAATGGCAAAAAAAAAAACTGAACAAAATTCAACAATTGAATTCCATGATGGCGGGAACATCACAACAGGCTTTGTGAGGCCTTAGGCAAAACTTAGACATGAGGCCCCACTCACGCCCATAATGGGAAAAATAATTCAAACAAGAAAAATGGCTGCAGAAAATGCACGGATCTAGCCAGGGGAGGGCTGGTAGCCTTAGGCCTGGGGGGCAAGTCCAGTCAAGTGGCCCACTGAACCGCTGAATCAGCTCACCATCCATGGCCCACCTGGTTTTTCAATGCAGCCTCACCAGTGCTTATCAGTGCAGTCAACTCCAGTGCCCATCAATGAAGCCTGATCACTGGGGCCCTGCAGCCCTGCGTCCCGACTCCCTGCCTCTGTCTGCTTCCAAGAATCCGGTTCCAGGGAGTTGTAGTTTCCTCTGCGCTGCTGTGTTTTCCACCCACCGGAAGCTTGAGCGCAGACTACAACTCCCGGAATGCAACAGCTAGTGGTCGGCCGCCATGGCCGTGCCCCCGGCCCGACTTCCTAGACCAGAATAAAAACGAAAATGGTAACGGGCAGCAGCTGCCGGCAATTTTAAACATAAGTTAGGGCGGCCTGGGAGGCAATTGCCACCCTGCCCCAGCCCTCGCCTGGATCTAGCACACAGGTGATCAGCACCACTTCCAGGGCACCCTCTTCACCCATCAGACATATTCAGCCAATGCAAGAGGGGGGAGAGAGGGGGAGGTGAAAAAGAGAGAGGGGTAATAGAGAGATCCGATGATGCCAACATTAGTATTGATCACATGCGAAATTAGGCGGCCGCGAGGCCCCTGTGAGTGAGTGCGACCGCCTAACTTGCCTAATTAGAGAGCCGCCTCTGCATCACAATCTTCACAAGATGTACATGCCAGTTAACTAAAGTGGTAATGAACGATGCTGGCACACAGACAGGCCTTTTTGATTTCACTGTGTCTGAATCAGAAGAAAGTTATTGTAAAATAGCAAGTGAAAGATCGATACGTTTGGATCATTCATACTGCAGTTTGGAGGAATTTTGCATTTAAATGAATAGGGGGCATTTTCACACAGCACGGTTCTGGGAGGACATCCTCCCAGAACTGGACAACCACGCTGTAGCCGTCTTTCCACATTTCTTTAGCAGTTTCACACTGTACATGTGAGATTTGATCATCATCTATGCCAAGAGAGAGATTGTGCTCTGAGCTTTTTGGCCTTTCTCTAGCCACTCATGTGAAGGGTGTTCTGGCCTGACTTAAAAGCGGTTGTATACCCCAAATTCTCACATTGCATCTAAATTTTGTATTGTAATAATAAAAATGTCCAAAAATGCAGCGCTTCAGAAATGAGTTGAAAATCAACATATACAATAATAGTCCAAATATGTGAAGATAATCATCATTTGATAGATGTGAAGTTGTTGTGAAACCACCACCAAGCTTCAGTGCGCCAAAGAAAACAGAAAGGGCACACTACACCACCGTGCTCACAATCTGCTTACCAGAAAGAAAATGATAACAGGCGTTGTAATCACATAATGCAGAGGATTGATGTTGGGGTAAACTCAGAGCAGATGGATCAATCACACGACAAATCTCCAGCCCAAATGACATGGTAACTTCCAAGACTCAAATGGTAAACATGGATGCTAGACAGATCTCAGCAGGAGGTATTATCCAAATGTAAAGAAAGAGACGCACTCTCCTTGCTTGCAGATTACGGCAGCCTCTGCGCTGGTCCAACACACTGCTTTTTTTAGTTTAAATATTTCACCATTCACAAAGTTAGCACAAATATTTTTGGTTTGTTTTCAATAATAAAAATGTATTGCCATTAGTCATTTTTACTCTACGGGCTTCCTGTCCGAGTTATTGATATATTGCAGAGTGATGACGTCTTAACGCGCATGCGCCGTATCCTCGATAATTCCGGCAAGCCGAGACCCTGTTTTAATGACACCCCTTCATGTGTCAACACCAGTAAGTCACGAAAAGACATCTGAAGCTCAAATAAACATCGATGCCACTATCACCCTCAGTTATCTTGACACCTAATTTGGAACCCCAAAAAAATAAAAAAGGTCACATTTTCAGGCAGAGCTTGACAGTAAAGCCCTGTACACACGATCGGATTTCCTATGGATTTTAAACCGATGGATTTTTCCATCGGAAATCCGATGAAGCTGACTTCTATCCGTCTTACCTACACACCATCAGTCAAAAAACCGATCGTCCCAAACGCCGTGACGTAAAACACTCCGACAAGCTAAGAAACATGAAGTTCAATGCTCCTGAGCATGCGTCGACTTGATTCTGAGCATGCGTGGGTTTTTTATCCGTTGGAGTTCCACACAGACGATAGCAATTTGCTATCGTTTTTTTTTTCCCATCGGATAAATTAAGAACATGTTCTATTTTTTAACACCGATGGAAAAAAGACCGATGGGGCCCCATACACAATCGGTTTGTCTGATGAAAAAAGTCCATCGGACTGTTTTCATCTGTAAAACCGATCGTGTGTACAGGGCTTTAGAGTGTGAGACACCACAAAAAGGTGACATCAGTGTAGCGGCCTCACCCCGACCTCTTTAGCTAGGGGTATGTCGAGCGACAGAGTGAGGTGCGCCACGGCCCATGTCCTCCCCATGGCTGTGGGTGAGGTGAAGGCCAGTATTAATCTTTTTCCTCGGGCCAAATGTGCGCTGGTTACGAGGGTCAGTCCTTCCGTGCCGGAATCTCCCTTTGTTCCCATCAACAGAGTCCATACACCCATCAAAGTCCAAACTCAGGTTTATTGCGTATCTCCACATACAGTCAAATGCAACGGCATGATACGATGGGGAAGCAGGTCGAGGCACTGTACAGGTTCCTAGTCCCTACACTCCCTGTGCTATGACCAGGGATTGCAGGAGTCTTGATGAAAGCTCCTCCGCTGCGCTGTAGCCCATATCAGGGGAAGATGTCCTCCGAGGGAGTTACCGAAGGCCCATCCGTCACCGGGTTGACACTGCACCGGGTCTTCGGATGGGTGACCTCCCCAGCCTCCTCATCTCAGATGCGGGTCCCCTCGCAAGGGGCGCCCTGGAGCAACTCCACCCTCGCGGGACCCAGCCGGAGTCACCAGGTCCCAGGCCTCCTTAATAGTACCTCACCCCAGGCTGAAGGTGCCCGGGATGGACTCCATCTTCGTTCCGGCCAGGCCTTGGGCGCCTAGGCCGGAACCTTGAACCGCCCGCACCCAGGCCTAAGGTGCCTGGGTGCGTGAAGACACGACCTCCTCCCTCCGGACAGCCTCGTGGCGAGGGCGTCTCCCCCTTTTATATCCCCCCCATCGACACCACGGCGGGTTCCCCGCCCCGGCCGCACCATCTCCAGGAAGGGACAAAGAAGGGTAGCCCTCTGGCAGTGAATCTACCTCGAGCCAGTAGGTATACTGACACCCACTGGTCAAAGAGAATATTACACCACCCAATCCTCCACAAATAAAAATAAAAGGGGTCTGAACCCTGACATAATTACACACCTGGGTCTCTCTACCCCCAGGTGTATCCCACTAACTTTGAAGACCCCGCTACACAAGTATCTGTGAAAGTGTGGAAGACAGACAACCTGAAGAAACACTGACATATCCTCTAAATTTGGTTAAAGATTTTTTTTATTATTTTCGAAAGCAGCCTTGATCAACTGCTATATCAAATGCGTTGTCCAGATCAAGACTGTTTCGAAAAGAAGAAAAAATTGACAAACAAATAATTGGAACAATGGTTTCTGTCTATTCGACATGTTCTACAGAACATCGCATGAAGCCATGGGAAAGCCAGACAAAAATCAAAAACTATCTGGCTGGTAACATTTTGCTGTCTGGTGCCATTTGTGTTAGTGGAGGTAGCTATACCAAAGTTCGAAAAATGTTCAAACTTTGCGGAATTGAGATATTTGGCAAATCGTCGTACAATTGAGCGCAAAACCAATACATTTTTAAAGCAATTGATTATAGTTGGCAAGAAAACAAATGGCAATGTGATAAAAGAATTGACTGGAAAACCATTGTTTCTTGTAGGGGGATGGCCAATATGACAGCCCTGGGTTTTCGGCAAAATACTCCACTGAAGACTAGTACACACGACCGAGAATCTCGTCAGGAAAAAAACCGTCGTTTTTTCCCTGACGAGATTCTTGACAAGAATCTTTTCCCAGCTGAGTGTACGCACACTCGATTCAAAAGAACCGCCGTTCTTTTTAATGGAACGAATGCGGTGAAGTCATCGACTACGACAAGCGTGCGCTCGTCACATTCGATGCCGTCGCCGCCATCTTGCTACACCCTACCTATGCCTAGGAAGCTACCGCGCATGCGTCAGTCATTTTGAGCATGCGCAGGTTTCCACGGCGACAGGTAAGCGTACACACTCTCGGGTTTCTCGTCGGGAAACAAGCCTGACGAGAATCCCGACGAGAAAATAGAGAGTAGGTTCTCTATTTTTCTCGTTGAGATTCTGGCCAGTTTTCTTGGAGAAACCTGAAAGCCTCATACACACGGCCGGTTTACTCGGCAAGAAAGCTCTTTTTTTGCTGGTTCTTGCCGAGAAAACCGGTCATGTGTACGAGGTTTTACACTTTCATGGATCTCTTTTCCCCCAAAAATTGTGGGCTTTGAGTTGGTGCAGGTGTCGCAATGGAGAAATTTCGGATTTACAAAAAGTTTAGATCGGATAATTGGCCAAAACCTAGATATTTAATTTGTGGGAACAGATCGACAAACTGGCATATGAAAATGCGAAATTATCAATCATCAATTTGACATGTGGCATTATGTGAAAAATGTAAAAAGAAAATTGATGCAAATTTCCCCCCAAAAAAATTATCGAGCAATTTTGCCGTGGATTGGACCCATACTGAACCATTTCTATTGGTGTAGTAGAGCTTGCCAAGGAAACAAGGACATTTTTAAAGTACTTTGGCAATCTGTACTACATCATGTGTTAAATGTCCATGTATGGAAAATTGGAGATATAGGAGCACAAATGCTTGCGCAATGAACCCAATGTGGATTCTCCAAATGTTCCCTGGTTAACCCAACGGACACCTGCATTTCATGCATTGTCCACAATTGTATTATATGTAGGGTTGCCACCTCATCCCTTTTCTATGGCTAATTTCATGCAGATAAGGTACCAAGTGAGTTTAATTTCCACCTTAATCAGCCTCAGAACCTGTGTAATTCATATGTGTTCAGTTTTAAAAGGATAAGGTGGCAACTCTAATTGGATGCCCAATTGGAAAAGGACATGAAAACATCTCACTTTTTGTTTGTCAGACCACTGTTATAGAAACGTATCACAGTACGATTCTAAAATATTGTCCAAAAAGAATACATTATCGAATTGATTCTATGCAGGGGCGTTGCTAGGTCTGCAAAAGATCAGGGGCTAGAGCCCATAGCAGCAGCCACCAAACTTTTTGCAGGCACGGGGGGGGGGGGGGGGGGGTGTGGTAAGCAATTTTTTTGGCGGGATATTTGTCGAGGCAGTGGCTGGTGTTAGCGCTTCAATCATCACGGCACCATGGTTGATATGGCGTCAGGGTGATTGAAGCGCATTATTTCCAATCACAACTGATCATGATGTAAACACACTTGCCGGTTATCGGCATTCCTTTCCTCACACTGTCTCAGCGCGAGGAGAGAGACAGTAACCGGCTTGTGTGAAAGGGGACATCTGCACTGATCAGTGCAGCCCATCAGTGTAGCCTCATCAGTGAAGGAGAAAAAAAAAAAATACCTTTTTGCAGATAAAATTGTAATATGGATACAGTGCTGCATGACCGCGCAATTGTCATTCAAAGTGTGACAGCGCTGAAAACTGAACATTGGCCTGGGCAGGAAGGGGGTGAAAGTGCCCAGTAGGCAAGCGGTTAAACCTGCAGGGGGTCCAGCTTTTTCATTCTAAAAAAAAAAAAAAAAAGACTTAAGTAACACTTTAAGCCTGGGTCACATCTATGCGGGTTTGCGGCGCATGTTTGTGCAGGAATGGCAGACAATTCATTTGAATGGGCTGCTGTGCCTGCATTTTCCGCAGAAAAACCATAGCAGCTTTTCCACTTTGCGATTTTCCCTGACGTTCAATTTTAGATGTGTGGGGGTGCCATTAAGAATGAATGGCAGCCTTGCGTGTTTATAAATAGCAGCATGTTTTGAGTCTGGGTGTGGGAATTGCTGCGATTCCTGCACACGCTGCTGTTTAAAAAACACGCAGGGCTGCCATTCATTCCTAATGCAAAATGCAGTGCGTGTGCACCAAATAAATGGGGTGCCATCCCAGCACAAACAAGGGCCTCAAACCCGCATAGATGGGAACCAGGCCCAATGAAAGCCCATCAAGCAGTATTGCATTTCAATTTGTCTATGTGTAGAAGATGTGCCAGTACTACCGATGGTCCATGCTAGTGCTCCAATTAGTTTTGTCCACACTCACAGGCAGACTATTTGAGGAGAAGGACCTATCTGGTCCTGGCCAGCCGGGCTCACCATCCGCTGGCTTTCAGCACAGTGGACACCTGCTCCCTCCCGCTCTGATCCCAGATCCAAAGCCTCTGGCTCTCACCACCACTGCCGGATTCCGCTCCCTCCCACTCTGATCTCAGTTCCTATCATGCCGCCTCCTGAGTCCCGAACATGCGGTCTACATGGGGCGGGGTCAGAGCGTTAGTGGAGCTCCTGGCCCCGCCCGCTCTCTGCTAGCTGGGGAATAATACAGTGCAGCACTGCCTGTCTCCCGCCGTATACCCAGTCACTTCACAGGGCGGAAGAGCAGTAATGCCGGGCGGGGGAGAGAGAGGTCATCTCTGCTCACCCGCCCACTAGCTCGCTTGTCTCATCCGCCTGCTCGGCTCCCTCATGCAGCCCACCGCACTCGTGGCCCGGTGGTTAGGCAGGGACCCCTGCAGTAAGAGACTCAGGGCTATGGGCCCCAGATTCAGGGATATAGCCCCAATAGCCACCCCCTAGTGACGCCCCTGATTCTATGGATGCCCAAACAAAATTGGTGGCATTAAGCCACAATCATGTGATACGCAAACCTGCTCTGACCAAAAAAAAAAAAAAAAAAAAGAGAAGATGCTAGTGGTGAGGAAATTTTGGTCGAACGTAAACATTTGGAGTTTCCCCAGAGGTAGGAAAAAATGGATTGTGCGCAATGTTCTTGAAAAAATTGATAATGAACATGCCCTCATAATGCTCTCAAACATGATTTCCATTGTAGAGGGCACCATAACAAGTTCTTGGAAACCAAAAAACATTGAAATGCCGAAAAATATTGCTCCAGTTGAAAGGCCGGAAACTAGTATTGCTGTGGAAAAAAAAACATATGACACGCTTTCCAACTGTTGATAAATGAACCATACATTGTCCTATTTTTAAAATTTGTTTATAAAACCTGCAATCATCCCAAACAGCCATTTTAAAAAAAAGATTGTTATATTTTGTGTTTTTTATATAAATGTTGAAGTACATTTAAAAAAAAAAAAAATTCTTTGGATTTGTGATTTTTTTATTAATTGATAATATTTTTTACTTTACTGCTATTTTAAATATCAATTAAAAATAAAATGTACCATTTAAAAAAAAAACACAATTATATTTTTGGTATAACAAATATTTTTTTATTGAAAAGACACAAAGTACAGTTATTGCAAAATGAAGGGAAAAAAAAACAAAACAGTTACATATTAAAAAATTTCAAATACTGCTTTAATGAAATGCCATCTCAGATGCATCATAGTCGTCTGAATAAACGAAACCGACGTATGTGCGGTTAGGATCTGGAAAAACCTCTCTTACAACTTTCACTGCACATGATGGGATCACCCTGTTCTCCTTCCGTAAAAAACCATAGATCCATGCAATGAAAGCACGATAGGCAGTTTTTCTTAATCGCCTGAAAAAAAATAATTATATACATACATTAAAATACTAAATGTATATCTATATGAAATTATTACAATCAGTGATTTTTTTTGTTAGCAATGATAACCTTACATATTTTTGTTAGTACCGTATATACTCGAGTATAAGTGTCCGCAAATTAAATGTAAGAAACGGTATCTGATTTCTGACCCCACTAGGAATAATGGGTTTGTAGCTGGGTCATTTTGACATACGGGGTTTCTAACGCCTCTTTATTTAGTCCCTGTTAAACCAGCTCCCTCTCTTTCGGTCTTTAACCACCGGAAAGGTTTTACCCCCTTCATGACCAGGCCATTGTTTGCTATTCAGCACTGCGCTACATTAACTGGTAATTGCTCAGTCATGCAACTCTGTACCCAAAATCTAATTTACCATATATACTCGCGTATAAACCGAGGCACCTAATTTTACCACTAAAAAAATGGGAAACGTATTGACTCGCGTATAAGCCTAGGGTGTCCATCTGCATGCCTCACTGTGTCCATGACTAGACTGACGTTTAACATGGGAGTCTATGGAAGGGGAGCCCGGCTTTGAAAAATCGGTGCTCCCCGGCCGTAGGTCCCCCAAACAATAAACTTTGCACACTGGTAGAAGAGAAATTGGGCTACGTGTGTGCCAAGTCTCGAGTCCAGGGGACCTACGACAGGCTGGGACCTGGTCCCCCAATTTCACCATAGAAATAACCATTTAACATGGGAGTCTATGGAAGGGGTGCCCGGCTTTGAAAAATCAGTGCACCCCGGCCGTAGGTCCCCCAGACAACAAACTTTGCACACTTGTAGAAGAGTTAGGCTACATGTGCGCCAGGTTTGGGGTCCAGGGGACCTACAGTCGGCCAGTACCGGGTCCCCAAAATCTGGGAGATCAGGCGCAAAAAGGTGACTCGAGTATAAGCCGAGGGGCGCATTTTCAGCACAAAAAAATGTGCTGAAAAACTCGGCTTATACTCGAGTATATACGGTAATTGAATTACCTGTTGTTGTCAACATCCACAACAGGTAGGCCCTCTAGATGCATTGTTGTAAACATTAGTCGAACATGTTGCTCTGTAGCAATTTGCGAACAGAACATATCTGCTTCAGTGATGCATTTTCTTCCCTCGGGTATAAATACTTGGACCTCTTCGATCTCTCTACAGCACACCGATTCCACTTGGGTTGGCATTTGTATACAGCACTGACACGAACACCAGTGTATTTTGCCTATTCTGTCACCAGAAGTCTTTTGCGATTGTGAGGTCGAAGAACCAATACGGCAAGAGGGAACGGTCCACTCCCATGGAATGTCACGATCAGATGCCGGATACCTTGCCAATAATTGTTTTACTATAATACTGCGCTAAAACAAAAGAAAAAAAATATAAATAAATAAAAATAGGATTTTTGTACTCACCGTAAAATCCATTTCTCTGACATCCATGGACCGACACGGCGGCTCTTATCACTGAACGTATGGGTATATGTCCCTGCTTGCAGGAGAAGACCTAGGCAGAATGTTAAAACATTCTAGAACAAACCAGAGCTGAACAGCCCCGCCCAGGGGGGCGGTCCCTCCGGACATTACCCTCCCACCTGCAGCTAGCAGACCTCAGTTCGTAACAAAGCACCACAAACTTAAAATGGAGTTCCACCCTCTTTTTCAACTTTGTTGCATCCTCTTTATTACTGTCCCCTTAAGAATAAATGGCATATTTTTTTTTTTATTTTTTTTTTATACTCATTGTTTTATTGACCTTTATTTGTTTCTTCTGCCGCGGCGCTGAAGCCTGCTTGCGTCATCCAGTGACCGCTATGCCTCCTGGGAGATGTTTGTCATCATCCCAGGAGGCCCTGGACTTAGCATTGCGTTCCTATGGTCATCAAGGTCCGCCTGGTTTGTGTGTCCTTCCTCCGCTCCTCCCTCCCTACCCAGCGAACAGGCTCTTGCAGGTACAAGCTCCCCTCGTACACAGTGGAGTACTCAGGGGGTGCCACACACTGGGGGGTGTCAGGCCGGCACCCCCCCCCCCGCGACTGAAAGGAGACAGCGCCGCGGGTTTAACAGCAGATCGCTCGGTGACAGAACATGTCTGTTCTATCACCGCGCGATGCTGCTGTTAAACCCGCGGCGCTGTCTCCTTTCAGTTACAGACGGGGGACGGGGGGGACGAGCAGGTAATGGCTTTGCATGCTTATACATGTATAATACCCAGGATTGCAAATAAAGGGTATCTTATTTTTAAGAATATTGCACCATGAAGCGTCTTTTTTTCCTTTTAATCCCACTATACAATCTAACACACCTGGAGGGGGAATTGACAAGCTGAGCAACAGAAAGGTGGTTCGGTTTTTCCCTGCCTCTGCAGACGTGTTCCTTGGAGTTCCCGCTGGATGTGCTGCTGGGTTCCTACCATCTGAGTGATCCGTGAAGGACATTGAGCCTCAAAAGATCCCTGTAATGGGGATCCGTCTGATCTGGTAAGCAGTTTGTACATCCATTTTCTACCTGAGCAAGTTGGGAAGTGTTGAATTTTTACCTGCACCCATCTTCAATGTGGGGAATATAGGATAATATTCCGAGTGGCCATCCCTTCTATGAACTTTGTTGTGCTTTTTATGAAAAGTTTGTTTTGTTGTTTTACATACACCATATTGCAGCACCATGTCAGCTGCAAATTTCTATATACAGTTGAACCTCGGATTACGAGCATAATCCGTTCCAGGAGAATGCTCGTAATCCAAAGTACTTGCGTATCAAAGCGAGTTTTCCCATTGAAGTCAATGGAAACGAAAATAATTTGTTCCGCATTGACTTCAATGGGATGCAATACCGAATGCGGCCAGAGGTGGGGGGCGCCAGAAAGGCCCGAGGACTCTTCGGCTCGGCTTCTGCGCCCCCCCGTACCTCAGGCCAAATGAGGTACTGCAGGCCAATGTTCGGCTCCTGCGCCCCCGTACCTTAGGACAAATGAGGTACTGCAGGCCTATTTAGCTTGAATTGCTCGCAATTTGAATATAAATGTGTATACATAGTTTGGAATGCAGACATAGACAAAGATTTGTGGATATTTATAAAAAATAATGATATAACTTACTCTTTCCTCTTGACTCAATGAACTATAGTTTTTGGATTGAGTATTGTCCTAAAAATAAATATGAAATAAATTATGCTATTAAAATTATAAAAAGAAAATAAATAATAAAATCAAATAATCCAATTTTACTTACCATTTCAATATAGAGAATAAAATGTTCAGTATCCGGTATTTATTATACTTTCTGAAATTGTATAAAGTGATACAAATAATTAAAAAATATTTGAATATATACATAATTTTTTTTTAATATAAAACATTAACAATATTGGTTTTTATTTTACATATATTTCTACATATAAATAAGATATACCAAAAAACACGCAACAACGGTTTGCTGAAAATAAGCAGACCAAGGACATGGATTAGTGGTAAAATCTCCTGTGGTCTGATGAGACGAAGATAAACTTATTTTATTCAGATGGTGACAAGCGTGTCTAGTGGTAAACAGGTGAGGAGTACAAAGACAACTGTGTCTGGATTACTATCAAGCATGGTGGTGGGAGCGTCATGGTCTGGGGTTGCATGAGTGCTGATGTCTCTGGGGAGCTACAGTCAGGGCCGTCTTATCCAGTGGGCACACCTGGGCACAGCCCAGGGGCCCCAGATGCACATGGGGCCCAATCAGGGCTGGTCAGATCTAGAGCAAAGCTACTGGCAGTGCTAGGGTGGAATTGTATACTGCACACCGATTAACTCACAGAAAGTTTGTTAGAAGCGGCGCAGCATGAGGGGCTGGTATGTTATGGGACAGCCCACCCCCCTCCCCACAGGTGCCGTTGGAACAGGCCGCTGTGTGGAGGCGGCAGGTCATCTGCTAAGGGGTCGTTCTATTGCTTAGAATGACACTGCCTCCCAACCCCCTCCTGTCCTCCCTAATCGTACACCTCCGTGAGCTGGCCCCCACCTCCTCCGCGATCGGGCTTGTCCCCTCCGCGATCTTGTCCCACCCCCTCCGCGAGCTAGTCCTGCCTGCTCCTCACCCCTCACTCCACAGGGTACTGAGACTTCCCTGGATTCCCCCTGGAGTGACAGGAGCCAGCATGGGGGAGGGGTAAGTTCTGACCATGCTGGAACTTGTAGTGTGCAGGCAGCATAGTGCTGCGCCTATGCTTCAGGGGCCCATTCCACCTCCCTGTCACATTAGGTCAGGGTGCTTAGACGCTGGCCTGTGGACCACATGTGGGTATGGCTGGCTGTCCCCCCTGCCTTGGAGACAGCAGCAGCCGCCATGCCCACCCTAGAGGACAGCAGCAGCCGCCATGCCCACCCTAGAGGACAGCAGCAGCCGCCATGCCCACCCTAGAGGACAGCAGCAGCCGCCATGCCCACCCTAGAGGACAGCAGCAGCCGCCATGCCCACCCTAGAGGACAGCAGCAGCCGCCAGCCATACCCGCCCTGCCCACCCTAGAGGACAGCAGCAGCAGCCAGCCATACCCGCCCTGCCCACCCTAGAGGACAGCAGCAGCAGCCGCCAGCCTAATCCGCCCTGAAGGACAGCAGCAGCAGCCGCCAGCCATACCTGCCCTGGAGGACAGCAGCAGCCTGATCCGCCCTGGAGGACAGCAGCAGCCGCCAGCGAGTGAAGATTGATTTTAATGAAAAACTGACCTCAAACAGCAATGGACGTGTCTGTTTTTTACACTGGTAAACTAGCTACACTGGGCTGCTTTCAAACTGATCTGCAGGTGCAGCTGCGGGTTACCTGCACTGCGCCATAGACTTCTGTTATTACCTGCAGGTTTGGTGCACTTTCAGAAAGTGCATCCATTACACCTGCAGTATAGAATAGAATTCTATGGCAACTGACCCGCAGGAAAGCCACAGGTACACTGTGCTGCACCCACAGTGTGAATAAACCATAGTTCAGTGAAAATACAGCCTTAAGCCCCTTTCATACGATCAGTCCAATCGGGTACACCTGTCTGTCTGTTTTTCAGGTGGGCCCAATCGGACCCTCCATTCACTTTTATGGAGCGGCAGATGTAAACGGATTTGTGTCCATGTACAAAAAAAAACACAAGAGGGGAATACATCCCCTTCCGTCTGGGCGGATCGGAGGGTCCACAGAGTAGAGCGGGCTGTGTCAGCGTCTGCTCTGCATATGTGGAGTGTACACGGACCTGTCATCTGCCCAGGCCACTCATTGTGGCCCACGACCGGTTACCAAGTTGCTGAAGTTGCCATAGCTCTTCAAAAGGTTGAGCACCCCTGCATTAGGTCCTACACCTGGACAGGAATGGCAGCATATACAGGAACCGACCCCCTCCATTTTCCTTCTGCAACCGCTAAAAAAGCTTGCGGGAAAGGAGGAGACGTCTTTCAGAGGCTGCAGGAGAAAAATGGAGGGGCCGGTTCCTGTAAATGCTGCCCCCTGTCCAGGTTACTCTTATTTCTGCTGCCCATACCCTCTGTGACTCCCCTTAACGCCCACAGTGCTGCTGGCTTCCCCTCTCCTGCAGCAGCCTATGGTATCTGCGGGGGATGTTTCAGGATGGAGAACTCTGTTTGCTATGCTATAGTGTGTGAATGAACAGGAAGACAGCGCAAAACTCTTCCTGTTTATTCATTCTGTGTAGCTGAAGCTGCAGAGATGGAGATTGAGGTCTGTGTCTTCCATCACTTTCCCCCAACAGGACTGCTAAAAAAAAAAAAAAAAAAAAAAATTTTAAAAAATAAAAAATAAACTACTCCCACTGCCCTACTGACACCGGCCGGCCACTGCTAGGGCTGGGAAAAAAATCGATTTTAATCTTGAATCGAGTTTTGAGCTCAAATCGATTCAGATTTGAAGAAAATAGTTTTTTTTTTTTCCCCCCCCCTTCAAAGTTTCCGTAGCAGGACTGCAGGGGGCGTATCCGGAATGGCACTGGGCAGCGTTACCCCAATTACATCTACTCGCTGCAGCCGCCGTCTGCCTACCTGATCAGCGTGTCATGCAGACAGACGGCGGCCATTGCAGTGTTCAAAAGCCGCGCCTCCCGAGTCCTCGTCGTCTGTGATAGGCGGAACACTCAATTTCACAGCAGGCAGTATTCAGTCGATCACGGACATCCTCTCATCGTCTGTGTTATGAGGATGACCATGATAGGCGGAACACTGAATGCTGGGAAATTGAGTGTTCCGCCTATCACAGACGAGGAGGAGGCGCGGCTTTTGAATACTGGAATGGCCACCGGTGTAGCAGTAAAATCCGTATACCATGAAAATCTGCATCAGGTACGGGCACAGTGATTGAAGCACGGGCACAGTGAGACACGGGCACAGTGAGACACGGGCACAGTGAGACACGGGCACAGTTCAATTCAACTAAGAGTAACCTCAGGATTTTTTTTGTTGTTTTATTAGCTAAATCCAAATACAGTATTAATAATTTGGATGTTTAACAATCTTTGTTGCACACTGCAAAAAACAACAAAAGGTCACAAGCGCTAAATTGGTGGATAAAGAAAAAAATATAATGGATGATAATAATAATAAGAAAAAAATCCCAAATATTTTGGAAAGTACAAAGTATCCAAAAGGGGGAAAAAACAGGATCCAGCGCAGCAAGAAAAAATCCGTAGCCAGAAGTACAAAATACACAACATGCACACAATATAATCCAGCGCTCATGGAACATACTTATTAACTATTGAAAACTCTTGAAGAATTGATAAAAAAGCTTAGTCCATTTATCACAATAAAGAGAGGGATCCAATCCCAAATGTGCAGAGGGCAAATGAATCTTAACCTCTCCAGTTGCCAGTGGTGACAAACTTGTTAAACTTGCAGTGACATCCGTGGAGCAAGGAGGGGTTAAAAAAGTCAAAACAAAGCCTGTGGCACGATCTGCGTGTGAGCACAGTACCTTGAATGATGGACAACAGGCAGACCAGCGTGTGGAGGGCCCTCCAACCCAATAGGATGCAGAGCCAGGATCACAGCAAGGCTGGGACACAAGGAATCACACACAGAGTTTCAAGAGTTTTCAATAGTTAATAATGTATGTTCCATGAGCGCTGGATTATATTGTGTGTTTGTTGCACACTGACTTTGCAGTTAGAGAAAGGGTTTGCCTTTGCAATTTTGTTTTGTTGATGCACTTTAATTAATATAATAAAAAAAAAAAAAAAAAAAAAAACACGAATCAAATTTTTTATAAAAAGAAAAAAAAAAAAAATTTTGCTGATTTTTTTGGGGGGGAAAATCGCCCAGCCCTAGCCCACTGCCCTACTGACACCGGCCACTTAGGGTTGCCACCTTTTCTTCAAGCCAAACCTGAACATTTTAGCAGCGCACAGCAAATATTTTTTTTGTAGTACATTAAATTCATTACCTCAATGCAATGAACACCAATTTTTTATGTAGTATACACTCTATATAGTTTTGTGATTAAATAACATTTCTGGAGGGTTTGATGGGGGCAGTATGTACGGGAGAGGAGTGCAGAGGGAATGATGGGGGCAGTATGGACGTGAGAGGAAAGCGGAGGGGATGATGGGGCAGTATGGACGGGAGAGGAAAGCGGAGGGGATGATGGGGGCAGTATGGACGGGAGAGGAAAGCGGAGGGGATGATGGGGGCAGTATGGACGGGAGAGGAGTGTGGAGGGGATGATGGGGGCAGCGTGTACAGAAGAGAAGTGCGGAGGGGATGATGGGGGGCAGTGTGTACAGGAGAGGAAAGCAGATCGGATGATGGGGCAGTATGAACAGGAGAGAAGTGCGGAGGGGATGATGAGGGCAGTGTGTACAGGAGAGGAGTGCGGAGGGGATGATGAGGGCAGTGTGTATAGGAGAGGAGTGCGGAGGGGATGATGGGGGCAGTGTGTACAGGAGAGGAGTGCGGAGGGGATGATGGGGGCAGTATGTACAGGAGAGGAGTGCGGAGGGGATGATGGGGGCAGTGTGTACGGGAGAGGAGTGCGGCGGGGATGATGGGGGCAGTATGTACGGGAGAGGAGTGCGGAGGGATGATGGGGGCAGTATGTACGGGAGAGGAGTGCGGCGGGGATGATGGGGGCAGTATGTACGGGAGAGGAGTGCGGAGGGGATGATGGGGGCAGTATGTACGGGAGAGGAGTGCGGCGGGGGATGATGGGGGCAGTATGTACGGGAGAGGAGGTGCGGAGGGGATGATGGGGGGCAGTATGTACGGGAGAGAAGTGCGGAGGGGATGATGGGGGCAGTGTGTACAGGAGAGGAGTGCGGAGGGGATGATGGGGGCAGTATGTACGGGAGAGGAGTGCGGAGGGGATGATGGGGGCAGTATGTACGGGAGAGGAGTGCGGCAGGGATGATGGGGGCAGTATGTACGGGAGAGGAGTGCGGAGGGGGATGATGGGGGCAGTATGTACGGGAGAGAAGTGCGGAGGGGATGATGGGGGCAGTATGTACGGGAGAGAAGTGCAGAGGGGATGATGGGGGCAGGATAGGGAGGGATTTCTTGCAGTTTCTGTGGGGTGACCAGGGAATGGTGTCCCTCAGCTGGGGGGGGGGGGGGTTGGAAGCAGCTCTGAGTGATGTCTGTATGAAGTGGGTGTGGGGGTGAAAGAAGCTGGGGGGAGTTGGGGGCTGAGAAGTGGTCAGATAGTGATGTCTATATTAAAAAAGCTATTGTGGTGATTTACTAAAATATACAATACTACTCAATGACAACAATCTGTTATAAGATGCCAGCCCCCAGCACTCTGTATGTACAGGTGATGTAAAGGTAATTGATGACCATTCATATAACTCTTTGTTATCCAGGCTCTGAGTCTGGACAATCAGAGGTGTACACTCATCACATACACACAGGGTTAAGTAAATGGTCATAAATGAACTTCACAAAATCTGGACAGAGGATGGGGGATGTTTGTATAGATAAGTGTGCGTGCTTGGGAGATATCGGTGTGTTGGCTGTGATTGGACTGCAGACTCCCCACACACACACACACTCATTTGCTGCCTCTTCCGATTCTCCTCATTTTAATGCAAAAGAAATTCTCCTGGAACTTTGCACTTATGGAAATTTTCCTTAGTAAAAAAAAAAAAGTCAGCTCACCTCCTAGTGAGCAGCGGCCAGCCCGAGTCCCGACAGCAGCTACAGTGATCTCAGCTGCGCCTCCCCATTCTCTCAGAACACGGCACTAGTGATTTGGAGGGGGGGGGGGGGTAAGAGATAACAGAGACTATGCCCTACTGACGCCAGCCACTGACACCATCCACTGCCCTACTGACACCATCTACTGCGCTACTGACACACTCTGGTGGGTGTAACAATATGGCTGCTTGCCCCTTCTCAGTGTATCCTTACAGTGGAGGAGTGCGGGGTGTAGCATGATGGTGATGACGAAACGTCACTTCCGTTATACATTCTGACGGGTCGCCGAATCTGACAGAACACAGGCACATAGTGGTAGATCACCCCCCCCCCCCCCCTTGTTAATTGCAGATGTCCCTCCCTCTGCTCTGAGTCTCTGATTGAGGGCTAGGGTTACATTCACACCGGTGATAAGGGATGGTGTGCATAGTAGCAGCAGTTCCTCCTGCGGCTGTCAGTGGGTACATGCTGCCGCTTGCCCTGTTCACTATAGTGATCGCTGCTGCATGCACTGTGTGTCCAGCAACAATCACCACAGGTAATAGCTAGCTGTGCAGAGAACAACAAATAGGTTCAGCCACCGGCGACCTGTAGTTATAGTGAACAAAGCCGGTGGCCGCACCTATCCGCTGACAGCCGCTGAGAGCTACAGGAGGAACTGCCGCTTCATTTCGCTCCGGCCCCAATCACCAGTGTGAACGTAGCTTAATGTACACTATATGCAGTGACAGATATTTTACTGCATTGTAAAACATCCATCACATCAGGAACACTCCGGAAACAATTGTGT
Organism: Rana muscosa; assembly: GCA_029206835.1. NCBI lineage: Eukaryota > Metazoa > Chordata > Amphibia > Anura > Ranidae > Rana > Rana muscosa. Next base: position 381,007,248 of record CM055118.1, read on the forward strand.
CCTATTCACACTGCAACGCAGCATATGGCTGGGCTTCAGCATGCTGCAATGTCAGCTCCTCACCACTCCCAAAATGCTGCATCGCCCCACAACAATCACATGCATTGCACACGGTTGCGGGGAAGTTGCAGCATAGCTCTACCCATTCTAACAAATAATCTGATAACAAATCGAATAAACTAATAATAATCTATCAACTACTGTATTCTATTGGCGTATAACACTCACTTTTTTACCCTGAAAATAGAAGGTAAACTGTCCCTGCGTGTTATACGCTGGGGGCTGTGGAAAGTTTTTTCCCTAAAACTTCCCTCTTAAAGTTAGGGTGCGTGTTATACGCCGATAAATACGGTATTTATACTTTAATTCTTGAGAGTAGGTGCAAAAATTGGGACAGGCTTGTAGGGGCCCCAGAGCATTACTTTGCCCAGGGGCCCATGATGCTGTTAAAGATGGCCCTGGCTACAGTACATTGAGGGAACCATGAATGCCAACATGTACTGTGACATACTGAAGCAGAGCATGATCCCCCTCCCTTCGGAGACTGGGCCGCAAGGCAGTATTCCAACATAACGACCCCAAACACACCTCCAAGACCACCACTGCCTTGCTATAGAAGCTGAGGGTAAAGGTGATTGACCGGCCAAGAATGTCTAAAGCCTAAACCGTATTGAGCATGTGTGTAGCGGGGCTTTTAAATCTAGGGGAATGTTTGAGTGGTAGTTGTACTCACTCTGTTAGGGCTTTGCTGGCCGTTTTGTACTGCAGGTGGAATGCTAGTGTATAGTTCCCTGTGGCCTGTAGGTGGCGCTGCCATCGGAGGCTAGGGTTGAACCGCTGGTATATTTCTGTGCCTTGGATGTCCCCTCTAAGCAGTGGTGTGGTGGGTGTGGTCGACCTGCTGTGCATGCCGGAAAAGGATATAAAAGGGGAAGACACTGTCTGTTTGGGGTCACACCCGTGTTCTGTCCCGGGGGGGGGGGATCATGGTTGCTGTCCGGTGAATCAGTCCAGGCACCATTAGTCCTGGGGCTGCAACTAAAGGCCTTGGGTCCAGCACCTTTGGCTGGGGATCAAGGAATCCCAGGGTGCTGCCTTGCGAGGAGACCCGTATCTTAGATGAGGAGACCAGGGGAGGATCGTTCCGAGGGGACTGGTGAGGAACTCACAGTGAAGGAAGGGGCCCGGTAACTCTCTGGGAGGGATGTCATCTTCCTGAAAGAGGCTTAACATTGCAACAAAAGTTCACCAGGTCTGTGGCAGAGACCCAATTCACCGGTTCTGTGTCAGAGTTTGTACAGAGACTGTGTGTGTCTAGTTCGAGCGCCATTCTGGCTGCTAGTATGCAGTTCTGTGGGAGACTATCCGGATGGGCCAAGTCTACTTGAAAAGCTAAGTAGCGAGAAACATTTTGTTTGTGCCTGGACCTCCTCCACACCTTCCGCTGTCCTGTTCTCCCTCCAACCTTCCTATCTAGAGACTGTGCTTTGAGTAAATAAACTCTACGCTGGAGTTGCAACTGGTGTGGACCTTGGAGTTATTGGGGGAAATAGAGACTTGTCTTTATTATATGTGGAGATGAGAATCATTCTCTGGAGAACCTCGCTGTAGAGACCCTGTTCATAACACCGCTCAACCTCTTCACACAAGAGGGTACGGGCACATAGCACGGTGTGCTTTTTCCTGCCAAGGAGCCAAAAGCAGGTAAAGGGTTCGTGTGCTACACGTGTATAATCCAGAAAACTGAAATAGAAAGAGGGCAAGGTCTCCAACATCCACCAGCCATGTAATTACCGTATTTATCGCGTATAACACGCACCCCAAGTCTAGGAGGGAATTTTAAGGAAAAATAACTTACATTTAAATGCAGCCTTATCAGTGTCCATTGCAGCCTTGTCACAGTGTCCATTGCAGCCTTGTCGCCGTGCAGCCTCGTCACCATGTTGCCTTGCCCCCAGTGTTTATTGCAGCCTTGCCAATTTAAAATTGGCGCCGTCGAGACTGCGTGGAGCGGGGCAAACGTCGCAGAGAACACAGCCGAGATACACATTGCCGAGTGTACTCGGCTCTACTATGCCCCGCTCACAGTCACGCCGAGTCCCGCCCTATGATGGACATAACACAGGTCCAATGGCGGGACAGGGCATGACTGAGCGGAGCCGAGAAAAGCCGAGTACACTCGGCTATGTGTATCTCGGCGGCCAACCCCCCCCCCCCGCTCCGCTCACAGTCAGCAGAGATCGACGAGGGATAGGTGGGTATCGGCGATTTTCCCCTGATTTTAAGGGAAAAAAGGTGCGTGTTATACGCCGATAAATACGGTACATCATGGATGAGTGAAAGAGGACTCCAGTGGCAATCTTTGAAGCAGTGATGGTAAATAATGGTGCCCACAACAAATATTGTTATTTAGGACTAAAAATATGAAAATTTTTAATTAGGGGTGTACTCAATGTTATTGCCAGATATAATAATAGATTTACTCAAATGTGAGGGGAAGAGGACTCCAGTGGAAATCTGTGAAGCAGTGATGGTAGATAATGGTAACCACAATAATTATTGACAATTCGGGCACAAATAGGAGATTTTAAATTAAGGGTGTACTAACTTTTATTGCCAGATTTAATAAATTATATATACACACACAAATGTGAGTGGTGTATTGACATTTGTATGATACTGTACATACACACACACACACACACATATATGTAGCGCCCTGCTCCCAATGAGTGGGCGCTATACGTTAAAATAGTTATCTGAGCCGTAGTTTGGCTCAGAAAGATGGTTCACAAATTGCACTCTGTGATTTTCCCTCCTGACAGTGGGTGTCACAGCCACCGCTGGTCAGGATTGAAAAGGCTATAGGCTGGACATATTGGGTACCTCTATCCTAGCATGCAGCCCAGGGGGCGTGGTCAACCCACTGTGCCTGCTGGGAGGGGGTATTTAAGGGACAGACGCCATTAGAGAGGAGG